>SJYA01000699.1:1546509-1625109 GCA_006410615.1 Neotragus moschatus
CCAATATTTTGGCCACTTGATGCGAAGAGTTGACTCATTTGAGAAGACCCTGATGCTGGGAGGGATTGGGGGCAGGAGGAGAAGGGGACGACAGAGGATGAGATGGCTGAATGGCATCACCGACTTAATGGACATGAGCTTGAGTGAACTCCGGGAGTTGGTGATGGACAGGGAGGCCTGGTGTGCTGTGATTCATGGGGTCGCAAAGAGTCGAACACCACTGAGTGACTGAACTGAACTGAACTGAATGAAAACAAGAAAAGTTCTTTCAATTGATAAGAGTTGCTAAGACATTTCAGAAATGTGAATGTCTGTTAACTTAATTGTGTATAATTTTTCTGAGATCCTACCTGATACTCTAAACAGTTTGCAAAGTCTGTGATTTTTACTGTGAATGAAACAAAACTCTTGCTATTTTAACAGGTTTATATTCTAGTGGAGGGAGATGTTATACATGAATTAAAAATAGATATTGCTTGAATATTCCATTAATCACAGAATCACAAATTTCCTACTGAAAAGAGACAGAATAACAATATTTAACAGAATATATTCTCATTCTCAAAGTCAATTTTTATTTTAATACTTAACCCAAGGTATTCTTGTTTTACAGCGGTGGTGCTAAGATCCAGAGATGTTAAAATATTTGACCAGAATATGAGGCAAGGCCAGGGGTTTTAGTCACTTAATATCATCTTATATGAGGTCCATGTTTTAAAAATAATTCTGAAACAATATATAAAAGAGTGAGTAAAATTCATACAGCAAGAATTTAAAACAGAAGATGCTATAAATTACATGAATAAGAACAAGGGTAAAGGAAAATGTCTCTTGATGAAAGTTAAAGCGGAGAGTGAAAAAGTTGGCTTAAGCTCAACTTTCAGAAAACTAAGGTCATGGCATCTGGTCCCATCACTTCACAGGAAATAGATGGGGAAACAGCGGAAACAGTGAGAGACTTTATTTTGTGGGAGCCCCAGAATCACTGCAGATGGTGACTGCAGCCATGAAATAAAAAGACACTTACTCCTTGGAAGGAAAGTTATGACCAACCTAGACAGCATATTAAAAAGCAGAGACATTTCTTTGCCAACAAAGGTCTATCTAGCTAAGGCTATGGTCTTTCCAGTAGTCATGTATGGATATGAGAATTGGACCACAAAGAAAGCTGAGCACCGAAGAATTGATGCTTTTGAACTGTAGTGTTGGAGAAGACTCTTCAGAGTCCCTTGGACTGCAAGGAGTGCCAACCAGTCCATCCTAAAGGAGATCAGCCTGAGTGTTCATTGGAAGGACTGATATTGAAGCTGAAACTCCAATACTTTGGCCACCTGATATGAACAACTGACTCATTTGAAAAGACCCTGATGCTGGCAAAGATTGAGGGCAGGAGCAGAAAGGGATGACAGAGGATGAAGTGGTTGGATGGCATCACTGACTCAATGGATATGGTTTGGGTGGACTCCGAGAGTTGGTGATGGACAGGGAGGCCTGGCGTACTGTAGTCCACAGGGTCGCAAAGAGTCAGACATGACTGAGTGACTAAACTGAAAAGGGAAATATCAATAAAATTTAAATATGAATATCTGAAAGAAGAGGAAGAATTCAAGTATGACAATAATGAAAGAAGTAATATATTGAAAAATGAATTCCATTTAAGCATAATATTTCAATTCACAATTTTTTCCTTCTCTTTTTAATTGGTACAGAAATTATTTGGGGTGGTGGAACTCTCCACATCATTGCTGTGTTTGTTTACATGCTTTGCACATTCACATTTTAAGAAAACTTTAGAAAGCACGCCCTGATTGATTAACACTGGTCCACACCATGGAAAAATGGGGAGCATGAAATACTGGCAGCAATTATAATGGACAGTATAAAAGCGACAGGAAGGTGATATATTTGATGAGTCCAATTAGGTAGACAAAAGGTAAACAACAATTAAAAAGAAAAGCAGAGAAAGATTTTTGTGGTGAATAGGAAAATTACAGCTACTTTTGTAATTAACAATCATGTCTTTGGTTGTTAAATGATCCAAAAAATGGGCCCAGAATTTACCAGGAAAAAAAATTTTTTTGTTATTTTTCATTATTCTTTACAATCAAGTGCAAATTTTTGTCGATATAAGAAGCTGTACATTACACGCCTTCATGTTTTTTTGTCCTTTTGAGTGCATTGTCCATTTTTTAAATGATTGATAAAAATTGTTAAATAAGGCAAATACTGTACATGCTGTAGTGTAATGAGGCTTATCAGGCAGGGGAATTCTGCTCATCATGATATTAAAATTAAATGTAGCATTTTTTAAATCCTTGACATAAATAAAGAAGTTATTTCTCTGGACCACTGCTTTTTCCATAAACTCAATGTTCTGTATAAGTCATTGTCATAGGATATATTTTATTTTGAGGCAACTCAGTCATTTCCCCCAATAAATAAGTACCAAATCAAGTATCATGTATCTAAAAATTATGTCTTATAAGGTCTATGGTATGTTAAAGATACTAGTTAGAGGGGGCTAACTGCAGTTCTGGTAATTTATATCTGTCTTTTTAAATGACTTACTTTCCTTTAGGTTACAGGTGATGTCTTCAGTTTAAAGATTATTTGGGATGGTACATATTTATTTTTAGGAACAACTCAGTTGTTATTGTTTGAAACTACAGCTTCTGGCTAGGGTTGTGGAAAATATTTATTTTTAAAATAACTATTTATTTTATTTTGGCTGAGCTGGGTCTTTGTTCCTGCAAGGACTTTTCTCTAGCTGAGGCAAGCAGGAGCTACTTTCTAATTGCAGGGAATGGGCTTCTCACTGTGGTGGCTTCTCGTTGTGAAGCACTGGTTCTTAGGGTGTGTCGGCTTCAGTAGTTGTGACACGTTGGCCCAAGAGTTGCAGTTCATGGGCGCTAGAACACAGGTTCAATTGCTATGGCACACGGGTTTAGTTGTGGCACATGGGCTTATTTGTTCTGCAGCACTTGGGATCTTCTGGATCAGGTATCAAACCCATGTCTCCTGCACTGGCAGGCAGATTCTTTACTAATGAGCCACCAGGGAAGCCCTAAAACATTTCTTCAGAAACATATGGGAAAGGGAAAATGAATGAGAAACTTTCAGAATCAAGAAGTCAATAAATATTGGTAGTATAGGGATAACAGTTGTTCATCTTAGTAATCATATAAAATATTTTGAGTATTATTTTGTGTATCATGATTTGACATTATGTCTCACATTTCGTTTGAAAACAACTTTTGCAGGCAAATAAACACTAATATAAAACACGTAAGACTACTCAGCAGTACTTTCTAATCCCTTCCCTTTTTCCTCTTGAGCCCGTCATATCCATAAGGTAAGAAAGAGATGGAGATACTTTAATTGTAGGGGTAAGATTGAATTATACATCTTGGTAACATATCTAAAGAAACGCTTTTAATATATGATGAAGGCAAAATTCAAACTTAACTCTGCTGGTTCTCAGCCTAGTATTTTTTGAATTGAACTCTTGCTGAGGACATGTGAAACTAGTGTTTTATCATGCTATAATCCGAGGGCCCCCATAAACTAAAAATAAAGTTTTAAAGAGATGGCTTTAAAATCACCATCACTATTGTTAAACAATTATTGAATATATCCAATGTATGGAGAATTTGCTGAGTTTCAACTAAGAAAAAGTGCAGTTGCAGGTAATTTTGTTTACGTATTTTTATAAAACAATTAAAATTATGTTTTTTAGTTTATTCCAATTATAAAACCATTACATATTAATTGAAATTGTGAGCAATTAAAAAGCATGACAAGAAATCTAAAAATCAATAATCTTATTGCTATGAGTTATCACCCCTGGTGGCTCAGACGATAAAACTGTCTGCCTACAATGTGGGAGACATGGGTTCGATCCCTGGGTCGGGAGTACTCTTGCCTGGAAAATCCCATGGATGGATGGAGGAGCCTGGTGGGCTATACAGTCCATGGAGTCGAAAAGAGTCAGACACGACTGAGTGACTTCACTTTCACTATCATTTAATATGTTATAGCTCTATTCATTTCTTCCATGTATCCACATATATAAATATTTTTAATATTAGATAATGCATCTTTTAATACAGGTAAAATAGGACAATTTAAAAAATTTGAATGTGGTCAGTTTGATCTATCTCATTTTGTTTCTTTCTCCTTTTCTTCAGAAATTCCATTTACAAGCTTAATAAAAATTTTCAATGTGTATAAACAAGGATTAATATTTTCAATTTATCAAGACATTTTGTAAGCCAATGAGAAAAATAAGAGAACAGAAATAGAAAAAAAAAGTTTAAAGATCATAGGCAATTCACAATTGAAGAAATAGATAGCCAATAAGGATATTAACACATGATTAATATATTTAGTAACTATAGAAATACACACTGAAATAATAAGCAATAAAACAAGAACAAAGGTAAAGGCAGGGAGATCAAGGACAAGAGCACAGGAGAGAAAAGGAGGAAAGCTGGGTGTGCCCAATGTCAAGGACAGTGCAAGACACATTCGATATACTGTTGGTAGAAGACAGTGAGCAGTGGCATGGGAGTGCTAAGTAGAAGACAAGTTGAAAAGAAAAAGGAGACCAGAGTGATATAATCAGGAACCTCATGTAGGATAGCAGCAGTGGTAACAATGGAAAGGGAAAAGAAAACCAAAATAATTAACAGACATTTTATAGGATGATTATCTCTCCTCTGCATACACTGCCTTATTTAAGCTTCATAAGAACCTTCTGGGACCTTCCTGGTATGTTGGACAAGTCAAGAATCTGCTTGCAATGTGGGAGACCTAGGTTTGACCCCTGGGTTAGGAAGGACCCCCACCTCCCCACCCCCGGAGAAGAGAATGGTTACTCACTCCAGTATTCTTGCCTGGGAAATCCCATGGACAGAATAGCCTGGAGGCTACAGTCTCCGGGGTCACAAAGAGTTGGACACAACTGACCAACTATCACTTTCACAAGGACCTTCTGAGGAAGCTTCATTTTACTGGTAGGAAATCATACTTAGAAAATCAATTTGCCCCATGTAGTACTGCTGTAACATGACAAAGCTGGGCATGTCTTTGATCTTAAATCTTTGTTTACTAGCTATTCCATCTTATTGGGTAGGATGTTGGATGTAACAAGAAAATATAAGCTCTAAGGACAAGTGTAAGTAATATTTTTTTATCATTTTTTTTCTTAAAAATTCTTAATTCTTGTTTCTATGGCTATGAACACAAGTTTGGAAGCCCCAAACCTGAAAGAATAGCAACTTGAGCAGATATTACAGTCTTCAAAAAGAGTATGGGTGGTACAAGTATAAAATCCCTATTCTGAATTCAGGTCTTAATTTAGGAAGAGACATGAATGGTGAAACCACTTCCTAGAGTTGATGAGAAAGATCTGAGATGAAAAATAACCAAAGAAGAGTGCAGACAGGGAGAGAACAGAGAGTCTGAAGACCATATCTAATAGAAAGTCCACATTTAAAAAACATTAATTTAAAAAGGGACAGCTGGGACTTCCCTGGTGGCCCAGCAGTTAAGACTCTGTGCTCCCACTGCAGGGGGCACACGTTGGATCCCTGTTCAGGGAACTAAGATCCCACATGCCATGTGGTGCAGCCAAAAAGTAAAATAAATAAAAATTAAAAGAGACAACTATGGCTAAATAGGGGGCTTCTCGAGTGGTACACTGGTAAAGAATCTGCCTGCCAGTATAGGAGACACAAGAAAAGTGGGTTCAACCCCTAATCCAGGTAGATCCTCTGGATTAGGAAATGGCAACCTGCTCCAGGACTCTTGTCTGGCAAATTCCGTGAACAGAGGAGCCTGGTCAACTATAGTCCATGGGGTTGCAAAGAGTCAGATATGACTGGGTGACTGAGCACACACCCCCACTCAGTTAAATGATACAGGAAACCTTTCATGCCTTCTTGGTTACTTCCTCCATCATCACCCAAATCTTATCCAATTTCATTTCTTTTAAATTCCAACCACCTTAATGATCTTGCTCTTCTTTGCCCTAGTTTTCTTTATAACATTTTTATGCTATTAGAATATTCTACTGAATTCCCTCACGATTAAGGCTTATGGAATGAATGCTTATGGAATGTTGTTGTCTAACAGAGGGAAGTGGAGGGTCTTTGTTCCCCCAGGGGCAATTGCCAATGTCTGGAGAGGGTTTTGGTTATCATAGTTCAGGAGAGGGAGTCGTCTGCTTCTAGTATTTGATGGATAGCGGCCAATTCAGTTCAGTTCAGTCACTTAGTCGTGTCCAACTCTTTGCAACCCCATGAATTGCAGCGTGTCAGGCCTCCCTGTCCATCACCAACTCCCAGAGTTCACTCAAACTCATGTCCATAGAGTCAGTGATGCCATCCAGACATCTCATCCTCTGTCGTCCCCTTCTCCTCCTGCCCCTAGTCCCTCCCAGCATCAGAGTCTTTTCCAATGAGTCAACTCTTCGCATGAGTTGGCCAAATTACTGGAGTTTCTGCTTTTGCATCATTCCTTCCAAAGAACATCCATGACTGATCCCCTTTAGAATGGACTGGTTGGATCTCCTTGCAGTCCAGAAATGCTGCTAAACATCTTACACTGCAAAAGATCACTTCCCACAAAATAAAGAATTGTACTTCCCAGAATAACAATAGTACCAAGGTTGAGAAACCCTGGCTTAGATAAAGACATGTCAAATAACTCCCAGTTGGGGTACTGTTTTCCTAAGAACAGAAGGAGATAATAGGTTAATAGGTGACGAAAGGTCCATGTAGAGAATTAGCTTCTAGTTTCAACAGTACAAAAGCTGGCTAGTGAGACCCATTTAACAAACACATGTGAACTATGGGGATGATTGTGAGAGTGATGCATTGCCTAGCCTCCTCTCATGAAGCCAACTTGTCATGGATTTTATTTTACTCCTTTTTTGTTTTTGCACATTTTTTTTTAAACCTAAGCAGGATTGACTTTGAAATAAAACCCAACATGTTTTCCAGTTGATTTTGATTTAAAGGAAACCTTTGGTAGAGTGCCTCAGGGTATACTGGCTATGGCTATTTATCTTTATCCTAGAAGTTTATATATTTTAAGAAAATGATGAATGGAAGCTTTAAAAAAACTCATTATGGTAATTGATTATTATAGAAAAACCTTGGGAACTTTACAAAAGAGAACTGTATTCTCTTGGTATCTTAGTTTTAAACCAGACGTGTAATTAGAAGAATCCATAAACATTTGTCACAGTAAGAGAAGCCTGGTCACTAAGTTTAGAAAGAAATTCTGGAGTCACTTTATTGTCCTGTACTGAGATGACACACAGTAGTGGCTGCCATGTATGACAGGAGATTAATATGCTCTGTGAAATAAAAGACCACCCACGTGGAACCAGTGTGAAAGTAGCGATAGCAAAGCTTGGTGTATTTCTTTAGAAAGGATGATGTGTGCTTCTTTCCTTACAAAGCCTCAGCGTTTGTGAAGTGAGAAAAAATTTAGTTAATATGTCATTTAAACAATTATTTTTTAAATTTTTATCTGATTTTACTTTCTCTAAAATCTTAAAAGATGTAAAAACATGAACTAGGAACGTTATCAAAATATACCCATATCCACACACATTCTTCCTTACATACACAATCACTGACACACCACAAAATGGAAATCCATACAACTGTATGGAGAGTTCAAAGGTTGATTTTTTTTCTCATAAATTTTTGTCTCTCTAATGGATTAAAAGATGGCTATGGAGAAGAGCTAATTATTTCAGCATTAGAAGAGAAAAATTATAATAATGTGATAATCTTATGTGATAGTACTTGTTCCGTCACATAGTCATGTCCGACTCTTTGTGACCTCAAGGACTGCAGCATGCCAGGCTTCCCTCTCCTTCACTATCTGTGATCACATGGTTTTGTGTATATTTTACTCTTTAAATTTATAGTCTGTAAGGTGGGTTGGAGACAATGGCCTCCGTTTCTTAGCCGTCTTGAACCAATATGACTCCTCTTAAAGGGAAGCAATTCCAACCATACACAATCCTGCCCTCAGCCACTAAAGGAAAATTCTTTACAAGACTTCAGGACTTCCCAGTTTTAAGATTCAAAACCTCTGGACTTGCCACCACCACTTACTGCTATAACCCACCAAGCAGCAAGCGTATGGGATCCTGCCAATCTCATCTCCTACCGTCTGTGTAGAAGTCTTTTCAAAGTGCATTTTCTCCCAGGTCTAAGAAGCACTTCAAGTTAGAGTACTTAGAACATTAGGCCTCTTAGCAAACTCTGGACATTTTGTTAGGTTTGAAGTAGAGAAATCTGGCACTCAATCTTCTAAGCTCAAAAATTAGCAAATATAAGAGACTCATAGTATATCTTCCAAGAACTATGGGAAAACCCATGGATTGGAGAACTGCCTTTAAAAATGCCAAGAGAACTCAGGAACACAACCACTTGAATGCTAAGCACCTATCGTGGGGGTTGATGACATCAGGATTCTCATACAATTCAGGTTCTCAATCCACTAGTTTCAAGGAAAGTCATTACAACCAGACTTCTTAAATCTATTGTCTTTGGCTACTTCTCTAGATGCAAAACTCCCTGTACTGATCAAACCTCTGCCACAGCTGCTTAATGCCTGAAATTTCCTCTTCTCACCTCTAACCTCCTTCCAGTAACTATTTCCATTGACCTTTCTGAAATCATCAGTCCATTAAAAGCAAAAGCCCCTATCTTCCAAGCCTATTCCTTCCATCCATTCACAACTTTTTTTGTAAGTCAAAAACTGGCTCTCAGTCAAAGACAGCATTTCTCATGAAGGCTTCTTGAGCACAAACTGATCATTGCCTCAAACCCTACATTTTATCGGTTTCTTAGGGTGGTAGAGACAATGTCCGACTTTGATAATATCCACCTAGCCTGATGTTACTCTTGAATTCCCTCAAACCTTCACAGGTTTGTGTTTATTGATCAGTGTACATAATTTACATGTTCTGTGGTTGAATTTTGTTGCTTATACATTTTGAAAAGCAGTGTCTATGAAGCTTTTAAGAGTGGTCAGGCATTTGAGTCAGGTTACAGCTTTCAATCATTTGCACAACTAATACACATGAAGTATGTAGCACATGTGAGATCCACTCTAGGTACTGAGCATACAGTGGAAGCGGTACTGCAAAGATGCCCTGGCCTCATGGAGCTTATAACCTCATGAACTTATTGGGACGTGTCTGACATCCACATAACCAACCTTGTGCCTCATTTACAGAAACTTGGAACCATGTAGGTCAGTAAAGAGTTCTACTTATGCTGTGCTTGGGGCTGAGGAAAGATCAAGGGAAAGTTCTATGATTTTGGACCCTTTCATCAGCACTGTGAAACAGCTCTGCCACAGATGATTGCAATGCTTTAATCTCTTGGTCTCATCAGGTTTCTGCCAGTATTTTAGGATTTGAGAATTGCCAAGAATATATGAAATGTTGAAATCACTGTCCTTGCTTACTTTTTGTACTATTTTATTATGACATTTTTCAGGAAAATCTTTTTTCTTTGAGGTTCATGTCATAAATCTACATCTCAACTTGGATGAAAAATCCTAAGAGGCAAGAGAGACTATTGCTTGAGAGTATCAAACAGCTGTGTGACCTTTAGCAAGGAGTTAACTTCTCTAAGCCTCAGTTTCCTCATCTTTAGAGGGATAAAACCAGTTCCTTCCTCAAGGGCTCTAGTTAAATGAGTTAATCTGTCTCCAATTAAATGAGTCAACCTCTCTCCAAGTGCTAAAAATTCTTCCCAGCTTATAAAAGTTCTCAATAAAGACCAAGAAGTTTTGATTTCTGCTCCCCTGTATCTCCATCTTCACAAAGGCAGCACAATACACTCAGTTGCTCAGGCCAGAAACCTAAGCATCATCCTTGACTCCCTTTACCAGAAAACTCTCATTCCCCTCCTTTAGCAAGACTCATGGCCTACCTTCAAACTGGGTTCCATATCTGAGCATACTTCCCACTGCTACCATCCAACCATCACTGATATGTCCTTAAGAAATGACATACCCTTAAAATCAATGACACCACACAACATTCAGATAAATATATTTAAAACATAAATTAAATTGCATCAGTCCTTTCAAAACCATACATTTGGTGTCCAGTTACAGTCAGCATAAAACCCCTTGCCAGAGCCATCATTCTTGCAGAATTGCATCCCTGCATTTCTTAAAAAAATTTTTGATTGATTTATAATCTTATATTTAATTTCTACTGTACAGCAAAGTGACTCATTTATACATATATATGGTGGTGGGGGAGGTCTGAGAGATTGAGATTAACAGATGCAAACATATGTAGGACAGAAAAACAAGGTCCTACTGTATAGCACAGAGAATTATATTCAATATTTTGTGATAATTCATAATGAAAAAGGATATGAAAAGAATCTTTTACTTCTTAATCAAGGGTCTATTGGGGTAAGCTCTGTCTGTTCTGCACATCTTCACTTTGAACTGGATATGCTATAGTTTCATTATCTCATATTTTTCTGTTCCTTTCTCTTCATGGGAACTTAAAGCTTCACAGATGTGAGGAATCACATTTTTAATTGGAGAAAAAATGTCTATCTCTGTAAAAGGAATAATTTTTTTTTATTATTATATTGTCTCCTTCAGGAAGTGCATTTATGCCTAGACTGGGCTTATTTTGCATTCAAGTCTCAACTTCTCCGTGACATTTTCTTTTTTTCTTATCTCTATGTACTGCTTTCTGACTGATTTACTCAAGCATTTTTTAGTTTACTACATCTCTTCACATGTGTTCAATTTATGTTTCATGTACACACTTAATTTTTTAATTTCTACAACTGCTTTGGCCCTTTCCAGAAATTTTAGTTGGTTATCTAAAATATATGTCTACTCCTTATTGATAGTGTCTTATAGTTTTGAATGTATAAGACTATATTTATTTTAAACTCATTTTTGGTAACATTTTAAAAATAGTTCTATTTAGTTCTTGGGAGTGTGACTCTGCTGTGGGATATGCTTGCTGTTTGAGCCTCAGATGTTCGGTAATTTCAGATTGTGAGTACATATGCAAAGGAGTGTCTGTGGTATAAAGACACATTGGTCCAAAAGTATTGCTTCTGCTGTGAATTGTAGGGTTTAGTAGGGCCCTAATGGACTTTTTATGTAAACTTTTAAGCTTAGGAATTTGAAGACATGCAGATGACATAAAATTTAGCCCAATACTATGAGAGGCACAGTTCCAATGCTATATTCTCAGGACAATATTTTGTCCCACTCTAGGTACAGGTTGAAACTGAGAGAATTCCTATTATCTCTCTGAGCTGATGATATTTTTTTTTCCAATTTAACATTGCATTAGGCAGAATTTTAAACCTGAGGGGTTAGTGTGAGGGGCCTTTGTCAAAATATTGACTTTTTCAGATCCAAAATCTTACTGCTTGTCCTTTTTTGGGCATAAAATTCTACCTCTGGGTCCCCATATCCAGGATGCCCTCCAAAATTAGCTGTTTCCTCACATTTTGGGCTCTTGGAGATTTTCCTTTCTTTCTTTTGAACTTCTCAGCCATGATTTACGTTTTAAGTTTTAGTAGGCTATCCAGTATTTAGTAATGGAAGTTGTTGCATGGCACATGTAATATTTCAAAAGTTTGAGTTCATTTGTTCATAGGAACTGACTGTGGCTAAGACCATGAACTGCTTATTGCCAAGTTCAGACTGAAATTGAAGAAAGTGGGGAAAACCACTAGACCATTCAGGTATGACCTAAATCAAATCCCTTATGAATATACCGTGGGAGTGAGAAATAGATTTAAGGGACTAGATCTGATAGACAGAGTGCCTGATGAACTGTACAGGAAACAGAGAGCAAGACCATCCCAAGAAAAAGAAAGGCAAAAAAGCAAAATGACTGTCTGAGGAGGCCTTATAAATAGCTGTAAAAAGAAGAGAAGAGAAAAGCAAAGGAGAAAAGGAAAGATATAAGCATCTGAATGCAGAGTCCCAAAGAATAGCAAGAAGAGGTAAGAAAGCCTCTTCAGTGATCATTCTTCAGCGATCAATGCAAAGAAATAGAGGAAAACAATACAATAGAAAGACTAGTGATCCCTTCAAGAAAATTAGGGATACGAGGGGAACATTTCATGCAAAGATGGGCTCAATAAAGGACAGAAATGGTATGGACCTGCAGAAGCAGAAGATATTAAGAAGAGGTGGCAAGAATACACAGAAGAACTGTACAAAGATCTTCATGACCCAGATAATCCCTATGGTATAATCACTCAGCTAGAGCCGGACATCCTGGAAAGTGAAGTCAAATGGGCCTTAGGAAGCATCACTACAAACAAAGCTAGTGGAGGTGATGGAATTCCAGTTGAGCTATTCCAAATCCTGAAAGATGATGCTGTGAAAATGCTGCATCAATATGTCAGCAAATTTGGAAAACTCAGCAGTGGCCACAGGACTGGAAAAGGTCAGTTTTTATTCCAATCCCAAAGAAAGGCAATGCCAAAGAATGCTCAAACTACTGCACAATTGCAATCATCTCACACACTAGTAAAGTAATTCTCCAAACCAGGCTTCAGGAATACATGAACCGTGATCTTCCAGATGTTCAAGCTGGTTTTAGAAAAGGCAGAGAAACCAGAGATCCAATTGCAAACATTTGCTGGATCCTTGAAAAAGCAAACGAGTTCCAGAAAAGTATCTATTTCTGCTTTATTGACTATGCCATAGCCTTGACTGGGGGGATCACAATAAACTGTGGAAAATTCTTAAAGAGAAGGGAATACCAGACCACCTGACCTGCCTCTTGAGAAATCTGTATGCAGGTCAGGAAGCAACAGTTAGAACTGAACATGGAACAACAGACTGGTTTCAAATAGGAAAAGGAGTACGTTAAGGCCGTATATTGTCACCCTACTTATTTAATTTGTTTGAAGCACACATCATGGGAAACGCTGGGCTGGGAGAAGCACAAGCTGGAATCAAGACTGCCGTGAGAAATATCAATAACCTCAGATATGCAGATGACACCGCCCTTATGGCAGAAAGTGAAGATGAACTAAAGAACCTCTTGATAAAAGTGAAAGAGGAGAGTGAAAAAGTTGGCTTAAAGCTCAACATTCAAAAAAAGAAGATCATGGCATCTGGTCCCACTTCATGGGAAATAGATGGGGAAACAGTGAAAACAGCGTCAGACTTTATTTTTTTGGGCTCCAAAATCACTGCTGATGGTGATTGCAGCCATGAATTTAAAAGATGCTTGCTCCATTGAAGGAAAGTTATGACCTACCTATATAGCATATTCAAAAGCAGAGACATTACTTTGCCAACGAAGGTCCATCTACTCAAGGCTATGGTTTTTCCAGTAGTCATGTATGGATGTGAGAGTTGGACTATAAAGAAAGCTGAGCACCAAAGAATTGATGCTTTTGAACTGTGGTGTTGGAAAAAACTCTTGAGAGTCACTTGGACTCCAAGGAGATCCGACCAGTCCATCCTAAAGGAGATCAGTCCTGGGTGTTCTTTGGAAGGAATGATACTGAAGCTGAAACTCCAATAGTTTGGCCACCTAATGCAAAGAGCCGACTCGTTGGAAAAGACCCTGATGCTGGGAAAGATAGAGGGCAGGCGGAGAAGGGGAAGACAGAGGATGAGATGTTTAGATGGCAAAACCGACTCAATGGACATGGGTTTGGATGAACTCTGGGAGTTGGTGATGGACAGGGAGGCCTGGCATGCTGCGGTTCACAGGGTCACAAACAGTCAGACATCACTGAGCAACTGAACTGAACCTTTCATTTTCCACGTATACTCCACTCACTATAAAGTATCATTTCATTCATTTTATATAACCTGTCTGATCTCAGAAGGCAGTTGAGTTTCTGTTTCCTATTATATAACTCTGTCTTTACTACTCTCCATATCAAAAAACATTCCTTATTTGGTTTTTCCTTTTCTTCCTTTCTTATTAAAGTTTAAGTAAAAGATAATGTATACCCTATTCAAATGCAGCTAATGTTTTCTGCTTTACTTCTTATGTTTTAATAACTTTCAGTTCAGTTCAGTTGCTCAGTTGTGTCTAACTCGTTGTGACCCCATGAACCGCAGCATGCCAGGCCTCCTAGTCCATCACCAACTCTCGGAGTTCACCCAAACCCATATCCGTTGAGTCCGCATGAGGTGGCCAAAGTTTCAGTTTCAAAGTTCAGCTTCAGCATCAGTCCTTCCAATGAACACCCAGGACTGGTCTTCTTTAGATTGGACTGGCCAGATCTCCTTGCAGTCTAAGGGACTCTCAAGAGTCTTTTCCAACATCACAGTTCAAAAGCATCAATTCTTCGGCACTCAGATTTCTTCACAGTCCAAGTCTCACATCCATATATGACCACAGGAAAAACTATAGCCTTGAGTAGATGGACCTTTGTTGGCAAAGTAATATCTCTGCTTGTCAATTTGCTATCTAGGTTGGTCATAACTTTCCTTCCAAGGAGCAAGCATCTTTTAATTTCATGGCTGCACTCACCATCTACAGTGATTTTTGAGCCCCCCAAAATAAAGTCTCTCACTGTTTCCAATTGTTTCCCCATCTATTTCCCATGAAGTGATGGGACCAGATACCATGATCTTTGTTTTCTGAATGTTGAGCTTTAACCCAACTTTTTCACTCTCCTCTTTCACTTTCATCAAGAGGCTTTTTAGTTCATCTTCACCTTCTGCCATAAGGGTGGTGTCATCTGTATATCTGAGGTTATTGATATTTCACCTGGCAATGTTAATCCACCTTGTGCTTCTTCCAGCCCAGGGTTTCTCATGATGTACTCTGCATAGAAGTTAAATAAGCAGGGTGACAATATACAGCCTTGACGTACTCCTTTTCCTATTTGGAACCAGTCTGTTGTTCCATGTCCAGTTCTAAATGTTGCTTCCTGACCTGCGTATATGCCTTGTTGAAGCAGGGCAAAGGCTAATAGAGTTTTGCCAAGAGAATGCACTGGTCATAGCAAACACTCTCTTCCAACAACTCAAGAGAAGACTCTACACAAGGACATCACCAGATGGTCAACATTGAAATCAGATTGATTATATTCTTTAATAACGTTATACTCATTCAATAAATAAACTATAATTTATAATTTTAGTATGGTGTATGAATTGGACTTTTTACAGCTATTCTTATTTGTATTTTAGTTAAAATATAGTGTGAGGTCAAAATTTAATAAGTTTAGTATCTGAAGTATTTCACATATTACAGCTCAGAAATCCTCTATAGAAGGACTATTCTGTTCTTTAGATTGAAGTTTCTTAAGAACAAGAAGATAGTTTTCATTAGAGCAAGTGAGATATTTACAAATTACTGACACTCAAAAGTGATTTACATTTAAAGTAGCCATTTTGTACAGAAATATAATATGCTGGTCTTGAACTGCATCCTACATCAGGTTTCAGGTCTACAGACTGTCTCACCATAAGAATTATTGGTTCAGTTTGCTGCCACCTCTCACTTCATTCTCCCTTTATTATGTTGTATTAAGTTATTTTCCAATTTTCCATATCAGAGATACTTTTTGTTCTCTTTCCTTAGAAACTAAAAAATATATTTGAAAACTATGAATCAAAAATTATATATGAAAAACTACTCAAATATGTATTAACCACTTATTACAAGAATGNTATTGGTTCAGTTTGCTGCCACCTCTCACTTCATTCTCCCTTTATTATGTTGTATTAAGTTATTTTCCAATTTTCCATATCAGAGATACTTTTTGTTCTCTTTCCTTAGAAACTAAAAAATATATTTGAAAACTATGAATCAAAAATTATATATGAAAAACTACTCAAATATGTATTAACCACTTATTACAAGAATGAGACATATTTGCAGTTTATCTGTTTACCTAAGAATATAGCATGTTCACATATACCTTTTCATTTGCTTCTGACAACCACATGTGAGGTGAGTTGCCTATGAATATTCCCACTGTAGAGCGTGAGAAAACTGATGCTTATGGGCCTCGGGTAACTTGGGATCTCTGCTAGGATTTTTAAGAGGCAGAGTAATTAATACTTGAAGCCTAGATATCTAACTCTAGTTTCAATAGTCCTCTCACTTTTTTCCCAGTGATGTCTCCTGTAGAAGCCATTAGATTTATACTCTGCGGGCAAGACAAATACCATATTCCTTTATTAAATGGAATTTAGTTGTGAGACATTGGCTAGACTAAGATTTAAATAACAACATATGTCAAATAACAGGATATTATGACTATCAAATTGGCAATACAAACAATTGAGTGCTTGCTAATGCAGTTAAGTGAAATCAGAGGATCATCAGAAATTGTCTCACAGTAGAGGTGTGAGGCCGGTCATTGATAAGTAAGTTTTGAGTATACAAGTAGGATGGAGGACAGTGTGATAAGAAGTAGGATGGGAGAGGCAAATGTGCAAAAGTGGGAATAGTTCAGAAAAAACGAGCCTGTGCAATTGAAAAGGTACAGCAAATACCACCCACGACATGCCACCAGTTGGTTGGATGTTTGCCCACACAATCCCTGTGATCTAAATGCTCCTGTGAATGGACATCGTCACAGGACAGCTTATCTTGTACAATCAGTTCATTGAAGCCCACAAATTTGAAATAACAGAAATAAAGGTAGGACAATGATGGGATGCAAAAAAAGACTGTTTAGTTAAAGGCTATATTTTCATACTTCATGTTATCTGGGAGACTGTTGGTTTCCTTATGCACTGAGAGAACCAGTGACTTAGGAAGCACACTTGAAACTTAGTAGGAAGGAAAGTGGAAGACCACTTTTCTTTCACAATCCCAAATGTGCAGACCAGATTATCATGCCAGACATCTCTCAGGGCTCTTGTGCACAATTAGCAGGTGATCACTTCCATTTGTGGGGGGCACCAAAGTCAAAAGAAATACACTTCTGCAAATATATTTGGAGTCATAATTAAACCCCTATAGCCACAATAGGCTGTGCCTATTTCATATCACATAAACGTGATGAATACAAAGAAATGGCAAATGTCAACATAAGAGTCAAAACTCACACTTACAGCTTTTTGCTATTCTCAGGTGACATCTGAAAAGGAGCAGTTTGATGGAGAATTTTTCCATTAGCATCGCTGATCAGCATGTGCTATCAATTCTCTATTGACTTCAATTATTAGCACTTGCTCTGAATTTTCCATTAACTTTAATGATTGGCATTGGCTAAGAAATTTTAGTGCTTTCTATGACCAATATTTGCTACAAACCCTCCCCCTAATTCACTGGTCACTCTTTGCTATGATTGTGCTTTAGGTTCTATTTGCTATTATTTTCCCCTTACTTTTAATGGTTAGCTAAAGATCTAAATTCTTGCCAAAGAACAGTATTCAGCACTTGCTATGAAGTCTTCATTTTTTTTTTCTTTGTTACAAGTTTTTAAACCTAAGCCAAAGGAGTTAGAATATATAAAACAAAGGAATTCTAAATGAAAGACACATGTGTAATGGAAGACATTTAAAAACTCAAGAGTTCAGAGTCTTATAGCATTTTTGATAACCAAAATTTCAGCTCTTGACTAATCTGAAATGCTTTATTTCTTAGACATCAGCTATCAAGCAATGATTATGATCAATGAATTGGGAGAAAGACACTTATAAGTTATTTTACTTCTTGTTCATTCCCTGGGGATGGAAACCGAATTGGGGTGGGAGTGAAAGATGAACCATCTTTTCTGAGACTGGTTAGGCTTTTGCACTTCTAGCAATGATAAACTAAATACCACAAATGATGATTTCCTCAATAAGTNATAAGTTATTTTACTTCTTGTTCATTCCCTGGGGATGGAAACCGAATTGGGGTGGGAGTGAAAGATGAACCATCTTTTCTGAGACTGGTTAGGCTTTTGCACTTCTAGCAATGATAAACTAAATACCACAAATGATGATTTCCTCAATAAGTAGCTTTCCTAGATTTTCTGTTTAAGCAAAAGAAAATGCCATAATAGATGAAAAAAAAATCTATGCTGGTAGCGGTAAGAGATCATTCTAAACATATGTCCTATTCTAAAAGAACTCCAAGGAAAAGTATCAAGATTGTAATTACTATTTGAAACTCCTAACTCCATCGACCCTACCCCAGATAATATTCTCTGCCACCACAGATCCCTCCTCTATTTCTGTTCTATCCTTAGTATGCACACCCAGCTATGGAAAGGCCAGATCTTTGGGGGTGGGCTGTGGTTTCTTCTCCTCTCTTTGCTACGACTTTGTTTGTTTGTTTCTTTGCTTTGGTGGTGGTGTGTTATCTAAGAGTTGGAGAGGGTATCAACCAACTGATTTTGGGAGGAGGTACAATAAGGAGAGGTTTGTTTTGCTTTTTGGCCCCTGGGAGATTTTGATAGAACTTAATTCCGATAACCAATAGTCAATTCATTTATTTTTTATGTTTGTAGGTAAAGTAACTTATTTTTTTTTCTGTTCATCTAACTCTGACTCTTGGAGAAGAGTAGAAGTGTGAGGGTTCAGTGCTTTGGAGAGATTTCACTAAAAGTATACTGAATCTAGGTTTAGATATTTATAAGTCACTGAGATCTGAACTGGGGTAGGAAGGGGCTCAGGATTGGGGTTATTTCTGATTTTGTGATTATATTGAGAATAAACCTTATTATTTGCAAAATGTAGAAAATATTTTCACTCTATCATTTAGCTTTGCATTTGTAAAGACATTTGTACTCTTTAAAAGTTAAGCTTTCTTATCCTTAACAAGCTCTCCCCCCACCTTATACACCCCAATCTGGACTTCATCAACTTTTGTTTTCCTGATTGGGAATTTCAGTTTTAGTCTATGCTGAGCTGAGAGTCACCTTGCAAATGACATTTTCCTAAGTTTTAGATAAATGTAATAGATTTTTAGAAAATCATGAGTCAGTATAGCATGTGGTTTTATCACTTAATAATGTATTCCATTATAAAAATATTCTAAATGAAACTTTCTAAACTTTGAATTTGATCTTCCAATCTGTCCTACTCTACTTTTTAATAGTATGCTTACCAATCAGTCATCTTCCTCATAAACCAGTTCTGAGACAATCCAGAAAGATACTCACCATCATGATATAATAGCACCTTTGTCATGGAACTTAGGCTCCCACCTCTTTAATGCACATTTCATAAGCATTTGGGGGGCACTAAGTTGTTAGTTTTATGTTTTCTGTTTTAAAAGAACCAGAAGGTGAAGAAGATTACCTTTGGCAGTTCTGCTCCATGCCATCACTTTGTTGTCATTCTTGGAATGTCTCAGAAGGTTTTATTAGGTAAAGGCCTCTATAAATTCCAGGTGCTAACCATATGTTCATCATTGTGCCCACAACAGAAAACAGTTTTATTTTCAAATCTGACTTCCTTGTGTAAGTACATCAAATCCTGCAGACTTGTTAGTACATCACCGTGAAAATCTTTACATAGTGTGAACTTTCTTTGTGAGCTGTTTCAAGCCAAAGAAACAGAACAACCTATTTCTATTCTCCCATTGTTCTACTGTATCTGAGAAGAGTGTGGAAATATAGTGGAATATTGTGGAAATATAGGAAGGAATCTGTTATTTATCCTTCTTAGTTTACCCAATTCACCCGAGAGAAGTAGAGTTGGGGAGGAAATAGAATTTCTCTCTTGTCAGTTTTATCCTTATTTAAGAATTGTTATGATTCTCTTTTGGGAACTATCAATAACTAGTTCAGTTCCAGAAGCTGCCACTCTATAGTTCCATCATGATTGCTACTTGGTCAATCTACCATCTGAGATGCTAAGTCTGGTGACAGTAGAGAGACAGTCAGATGACCCTGGATGCCCTGATCTAATCTTAACTGTAGATTTCATTCACCTCCTCCTTTGGGTCTTTTGGAAAAAGAATGAAACAGAAAAGATAAAAAATAAACCAACAAATATCTGAGTGATCTCCAAAGATAAAACACACACCAAAACATCTAAGTGAAACAGGAGGCACCAAATCTCCTCTTAGTTGCATTTAGCGATAGTTTATAGTTTTCAGCACTTCTGTTCAGTTTTGTGCTCAAATAAATCAAAAGAATAGTTCAATAATCTTTGAGTGCCAAGTTGCTTGCAGAAGAGAAGCACAAAGTTATTTTGTTTTCAGAGTCAATTTAAATTGAATTATGTAATTGGTTAAAATTGTAGACATTGTTGTGAACACTGGCATAACAGAGAGAAACTAACACATAGTTTTGCTGTTGTTTAATCACTAAGTCCTGTCTGACTCTTTGTGACTCCATGGATCTGCAGGTCCATGGGGCTGCAAAGAGGAACAGGGATCAAAACTAAGTCTCCTGCATTGGGAGGTAGATTCTTTACTGCTGAGCCACCAGGGAAGCTCTAGTAAGTACAATATTCCTTTACTAGGAATAGTTCTTTTTTTTTAATTTGAACTATGAAAATTTACTTGTTTAGATTAAAGGTTTTAGGTTTCATTACAAGGCAAGAAAGCCTATGTGTATAGCAAGTATATCTTAGACATCAAATATTTTATATTGTGGTAGCAGCAAATCATACACTTGTATTGGAGGCACACATTTATTTAAGCTGGAAATCAGCTGCCTTTAAAATATAACTATAAACTGAATTTTGACAGCTGTGTTTATTAACAGCATGATCTCGATACATATATTAGTTTATAATAGTCCCTTACCTATGCACAGTCAAACATTGGTTATATGACCTAGTGGAGAGAATTTGTGAATCATGAGACGCATCTTTGGAAGTGAGGGATAATTCTGAAATGATGCATATTGTATGGTACTACTTATGAAATAAATACTTAATAAAAATATAGAGCCTACCTTCACCTTTTTTACCCCCTGTACAAGGACAAGAGTCCTTCTTGTTTCACTATCTGGGTCCAGGAAGAATGCATGTCACCCCTTAAATTAACACAATTATGAAACTCCTATTCCCACAAAAACCTGGTTCCTGTCTTTTAAGCTGTTCTTTTTACTCAATTCTTGTCCTTAACATTTAATAGACTATTGCCAAATGAGATAGAATTCATGTCAATTAAATAAAATAATTAAATCAACTAAATACTTAATAAGGACTAGTTATATGGATGTTTCCTTTAGCAAACATGTGTTAACATTTTACAAGTAGAAATTTATAGTGCTGCTGTATAAGCTTTGTTTTAAATTTTCTAGTGATGAAGCCAATAACTTTATTCCAAATAAAATAATTAATTCAGTTGCCTGCCTAAGAAATATTTTAAAAGGCTATTTCCTTTACCTTTATAGATTAAACCTCAAGTTAGATATTTGTAAAGTTAACCACTCCTAGTGAACTACATGTTTTTTATCATTTCACAGACTCAGATTTCCTTGTGAGATTAGAAAATTAAACTCAAAGCAGGTAATAATAAATTGAAAACTCCAAGGCCTCTTTTCTCATCCAGGCAATGTTCATAATTTTTTCCTCTCCTTTCTCTAGTATTTCTGGGTAATAGCCTGGAGTTTAGCATTTACTGAATGTCAGGTATGTGCAGTCTTCGCTTATTTTGTTTCTTAGTCATGGAAGCCTACTGAGGGCATGTGGTGGGTATCATGCCTCTTTCATATACCTACAGGCACCCAGCACAGTGGATAACTTCACTTGACAAATTCAGAAATGAAGCAATGTAAACACTTTGTTCATCAATTCCCTGATTAACAGTGATCTTTGTAGGTGAAAAAGAAAATATTTGCTTGGCCATTTATTATTTTTCCTAGAAAACAATTCTCCTTTGTAAAAGGATGCTGTTTTATTAACTACTCCTGGTTTCCTAACTATTCTCTCTTCCCTGTTTTAAGTGTCAGTTTTAAAAAAAATATAGCTTTCTGTCTCTGCTACAACTTTCGTTCGGTCTTAAATTTGTGCTAATTAAGGCAGATTTCCTTCAACTCACTTTCACAACTACATTCTTGTTAATGACATGCACTCTTGGTAAGTCAGTGCTGAACAGAGTCCACTGTAATTGGGAAGGAAATTATTTCCATTGGTATCCCTTGGACCCAGAGCTAGAAATGANTGCTAATTAAGGCAGATTTCCTTCAACTCACTTTCACAACTACATTCTTGTTAATGACATGCACTCTTGGTAAGTCAGTGCTGAACAGAGTCCACTGTAATTGGGAAGGAAATTATTTCCATTGGTATCCCTTGGACCTAGAGCTAGAAATGACATTTCGTTATACGTGGTGACATGGCCTCTCCTCTAAAGGAGAAATAAAGTATTTCCTACAAATAGGCAACAGGCACCTGACCTGTTGGATCAGGTTACCTCGGGTTATGTTGTGTTACATGATGTGACATGCCCTGAAATGACCTGAGGCAGTGTCATTTTGTGTTACCCTGGTAGAACAGTGCTGCTCTTTATTAAACAACCATGGGAAGGCTCATCAGCAGTGGTCACGAAGCATTTTCCTGCCACCTTTGCAAAGAAGTAGAGAATTAGCCGTGCTCTGAACTGCTCCTCCTAGGAGTCATTTAAGGAAATCAGAGAGCACAAGAATCACCAGAGTCACACAAGCTTCCATTGCTTTAAAAAGTGAATTAAAATGCTCAGGTACAGAAGAGAGGCATGTGTTTATGTGCCAAAGGTTCACACACGGCTAAGGAACAACTTACACTCTCAAAAATGGTCCATTACAAATGATTCCAGGAGTCTTAAAATAATCACATCATTTTCAGATTGGTTTGCCTACTTTTTACATAAGGTTTGTTCCTAATTACTCTTCTGGTGATTAAAAGTTGTCCTTTAAAACTATATATTATGTAAATTAGAAGTCTCAATTAAAAGGTGTCATAAAAGTACCTCTTTAGTCTTATCCTTGAGTTTATTTTTTTCATCAAGACAGTGGATCTCAGTAAGAAACTATCTTAAATTACGACATTATGTGATAGTATCTAGAAGGAAACCATGGTGTGTGGTCACTTTTTCTAATGATTTTTTACTGGTTTTTTCCTACTGATATATCTTACATATAAATTCAATTTTAATGATCTGCATAAAGAATGGAATAATATTACATAGGTACATCTGTCTAGTGATTTTAGAGTAATTACTGGTGCATGGAACAGAATATAACCTTTTGGTTATATTCTGCAGTAAAAGGAATAGGTTAGAGAGGTTTTTATGCAAATTAGAAATGCTCTGTGTTGGAAGCCTAATTGTACTTTTTATTGTTAGACAAGTCAATACTGCTTTAATACACATTTTATAAGCTTCTTGCTGAAATTGTATATGAAAGGGATTGGTTTCCATAGATGAAAGGCATAATCTTAACAATGAGGGCACATAAGCAGAGTGGTTGAAGTACTGATAAAGGATTTGTTAGCTCCAACACAGAATAAGTCTTATTAGCCTCATTAGTCATCACTGTTTGACCCACTACTATTAACTGTGTGAGTCACACACACTGCAAACTAAGACAGAGCAGCACTGTGTTTGGCCATTTAGAATAAACATAATCTAACATGAAGAGCATTTCAACTGCAAAAATTGAAGGACTGTATCTTGTCCTTTGGTTTCCTCTTCACTTCAAGAGAATTATTTGAATACTGGGAATCTTAACTTTCAAAAACATTTGATCTTTATATCTTCAAGATTCAAAAATGTAATGTTCAGCTTCTTTTTGTAATCAACACAACTTATGTGAAAGAGGAAATGCAAACACAAGGGGTTATTGAATGTAAAATTATGAACATGTAAAAGAATAAAAGAACAAACAGAAATTCTAGGGAATTCAAATCAAGTACTTTTATCTTTCATGTCATTTTCATTTACAATTGATTGTGTCTTTCCATTCAATAATGGGATGAGTTAAGAATGGTGGTGGTTATACAGAATAAAATGTTGCTAGAAAGAAAATTCTAGAAATCATGGAAGAAGAGGAACAAAAAAACCAGTGTCCATGCCCTTGGTTTGTATAACAGATAGGGTTCCAGCAATGTTGGGATGAATAATGTAGCTGCACTAAGTCCTGTTTTCAGGACCTGCTTTTTTTAAACCATATGAATTTTTTTTTGCAACCTATATTTAAATTTGTCTGCCTAAATTAATAAATTATGTTGTTCTCAATTAAGAATCCTGACTAAATCATATATACCTTAGTTTGCATTGAGAACAAATACTTATTAAAGATATATATTTTTTAATTCAAACAATAAATTATCATCTGAATTAAAGGCAATCAAACAGAAAGCTGCAAACCAACATAGAACTTCTTAAAAATGTATGTAATCATGTAATTGGGAAAGAAATTAGCTCATTCATGAACGACTAATACTTATGATATTCTAAAAGCTCCTCTGGGCAACTGGTAGTAAGGAAGGACATTTTGAATCCCAGATTTATTTTGAAAATGGAGCAAATAGAACATGCTTATGGACTCGATGCAAATATAATAATATACAGGGTGTCAATAATTTGTTTTGGCAATTAAAATTTTTGGTATGCCTGGTTACTGAAAAATTGAAGACTAAAGGGAGAACAGATTTATGGACAACAAAGATCAAGAATTTGGCTTTGAATTTGGTTTAAGATACCAATGAGATATCTAACTAGAAATGCTGAGGAAGATGCTGAGTGCTTAAGCTTGCATCAGCCTATATGAGTCTGTGACAGGGAAAATCATGCCCCCCAAAGATGTTCACATCCTACTCTACTAGAACCTGCAAATATGTTAGTTTCTAGTCAGTTGAACATAAAATAAGGAGATTATACTGGATTATTACAGTTGGTCCAAAGTAACCACAAGGGTCTGTAAATGTGGAGGTGGGAAGCAGAAGTGCCATTGTCAGAGTGATGTGTATATGTGCTCAATCACTCAGTCATGTCCTGTTCTTTGCAACCCAGTGGACTGTAGCCCACCAAGCTTCTCTGTCCATGGGGTTTTCCAGACAAGAATACTGGAGTGGGTTGCCATTTCCTCCTCCAGGGGATCTTCCCAACCCCGACATTGAACTCTTGCCTCCTGTATTGGCAGGAGGATTCCTTACCAAAGGCCACCTGGGAAGCCTTTGTCCTCCGGATCTCAAGAATAACTTTGCATTGTTTTAATTTACTAAATCTGTGTGGTTCAGGTATGAGAATGGCATTGGATTTCTCAGCATTAACAAGAGGTGAGACAAATAACAATCACAACAATAGCAATACCTGAGGCTACAAATAGGAGGAGAACCAAGTCTCCATGAGGCTATTTCAATTAAAATAAAAAGGAACTTATAAATTCAGAACTTTTGAGTAAGTTGAGAGGAGATACACAGGCGTGAGAGAAAGTTGGAAATGACAAGTCAATGATACACTTAGCTTTGTATTGTGCATGGACCAGCATAACTAGGTAGGATGTTCGAGTGATTTATTTTCCAAACTGGGATATTTTGAGAAAGAGAAAGAAGGTATTATTAATACTTATAGTTCTCCATCATAACTGGTTGAGAGCAAACTGAAGTATGGTTGCCCTACACAGAGTTGGTTTCTTACACTATGTAACAATCCCTCAGCCACTGGATATTCAGCATGAAATAAGCAGCTGTGTTGCTTTCAAAAGCGTACCTAATTGATGAACATCTGGTGGCAGGTAGCCAGCCCATTAAAAATCAATTATACTCAATGACTTGCATCTGAGCCATACTGCACCAATCTCCTCGCACTCATCAGATCCACATGTTCCTGAATAAACACACGCACCACTCAAGCTAGTGCCTTTGAACTTTGCGTGGTTGGAAGTGAATTTCATCAGTGGCTTTCCTCTGACCCATAGCAGAGAGAAGAATTTCTGTTGATCTACCCCTGACTGTTGACAGGTCAAGAGACCAGGCAGCAGTTTGAATAAAGCTCTAAATGCAAGGGTACCTAGAGCATTCACTGCTCTGTGAAACTCGTCAGGGTAGCATAATATATAACATTAACATAATATATAGCAGGCTGGGTAACAGAAAAAGGAGGGGATGGTGATCAGGGACTAGATTTAGGGTATGATAAGGAAATAAGAAGTTACTAATTATGGAGAATGTGGAAAAGCTTCCTTTACAAATCTCAGCTGAGAAGTTGGATTTATGTTTCTAGATTCTCTGTAGCAATTAGTGAACGATTTTCCTGCTCTTTTGAAAAGCACAGTCCAAAGAGCTGTACTCCTTGGGAAAGTGGGTTGAGAGAAGAGGATGGATCTGGTGCCTAAACTACCACCCCCAAGGAAAACCAAAATCTCCTGATGAGAGGTATCCTTGAATTGTAACTTGAATGGCAACAGGGATGTCTGTAATAAATCCTAGACTTTTGTCAGGTCATGAGAGTGATCGTGAATAAATCATTTAAATGGAAGATAAATATTATTTTTAAATTAACTTTCCATTAATAATCACAGAACTACTTCTAAATACAAAAAGCTTTGCAAACACAAAAGCATGCTTGTTATGGGGTCAGGAGGCATGCATCATTCTTTACTGGTTCAACAACTAACATACTAGTCACAAAGAAGGGTTTTAGGAGAAAACAGAAGTGAGATTTAGAAGAAATCTGGACAAAAATGTGAACAATTCCATTTGAAATATATAAACAGTTAGATCTCTTCTATGAACATGGTTTAAGGAGATTTTCCTGTAGGTCAGGGTATAGTTTTAAACACAAAATACATAAAATAAGAGAGCTCATTATCTTGACTTTATACTTCAAAAACGTTTTTCCCTCCATTTTAAACTGTGATAATGACTGTCTATTTGCAATGAGAGTTCTGAAATTTGGAAAGAAGCTTAGAGATCATTTAGTTCAACCCTCTTATTTATAGTTAACATAATTGAGGCCTTGAAGGGTGACCCCAGGTCAGCCTTACCTCAGGTCACGCACCTTATAAATGGAGATCGGAGACTCAAAGCCAGATCTTCTGGCTCCAAGTCCACTGCTGTATTTTTTCAAATGTTTTTAAAATGTAAGGCTTATATTTCATATTGACATGTTTATGAAGAGCTAAGCCTGATTATGGCATAATATAACTTAAAGCCATATTGAATCTTTGGAACTGAAATATAAGCAAACTAACACTTGTTAAGCTAGTTAACTATTCTTCCTCCTAATGGGCTTAATAATCCATCATTTGACCTTTGTAATTTCTTCTCATGCACACTTATACAAATATGACATATATAGCCTTATGGCTATGTACATACTGCAATATTCATAAATATATCTTAATTTTACATTGTAAAATATAATTTAAACTAGAGTATCTAGGAAAATGAGGTCAGAATTTATTAGTAGTCAATACATATATGAGAACTATATAAGCTACTGTTCTTAAAATAATTTTCATTTATGCTAAATAGCTAAATATTTTAATATGTTTAGTGGTTGAATTTTCAGCTCTGTTTTTAAAGCTACCTACTTATTCATCAAAAGNTGCAATGAGAGTTCTTAAATTTGGAAAGAAGCTTAGAGATCATTTAGTTCAACCCTCTTATTTATAGTTAACATAATTGAGGCCTTGAAGGGTGACCCCAGGTCAGCCTTACCTCAGGTCACGCACCTTATAAATGGAGATCGGAGACTCAAAGCCAGATCTTCTGGCTCCAAGTCCACTGCTGTATTTTTTCAAATGTTTTTAAAATGTAAGGCTTATATTTCATATTGACATGTTTATGAAGAGCTAAGCCTGATTATGGCATAATATAACTTAAAGCCATATTGAATCTTTGGAACTGAAATATAAGCAAACTAACACTTGTTAAGCTAGTTAACTATTCTTCCTCCTAATGGGCTTAATAATCCATCATTTGACCTTTGTAATTTCTTCTCATGCACACTTATACAAATATGACATATATAGCCTTATGGCTATGTACATACTGCAATATTCATAAATATATCTTAATTTTACATTGTAAAATATAATTTAAACTAGACTATCTAGGAAAATGAGGTCAGAATTTATTAGTAGTCAATACATATATGAGAACTATATAAGCTACTGTTCTTAAAATAATTTTCATTTATGCTAAATAGCTAAATATTTTAATATGTTTAGTGGTTGAATTTTCAGCTCTGTTTTTAAAGCTACCTACTTATTCATCAAAAGACAGTTTCAGTTTCACTCCAGTCCTAGAAATAATCATTCAAGCACTTTATTGTATGGTGTGACTTTTTCTGACAACATCTGTTGCTCAGTAAAGTACCCAGAGTGACAAAAAGGGTGTTTGCTACTATTTTACCCATGCTGAAAAGATGGGCCAGAGAGCTGTACAACCCATAACAATGTGAAAATCTTTATATGAAGTTGTTCACCAGAGACTTGTCAATAGGCTGAGCCATATTGGTTCTGGCAGTCTTTCTACTGGGACAGTATTTGCCTTGAAGTACTATCTTTTCTCTTTTTCAATGTCAGCCTGAAGGCTCTTAGACAACATATGTTCATTTCATGTCTTAGAGATATTGCTTCTGGTATTGCAAATACATTACCACATTGAACGTTTTTGTAAAACAGATGGTACATATTAAGGTCTCTGTTTCTTGTTCTATTTCTATAACAATGGCACTGCATTCTTCACGTTGACAAAAGTATCATCAGCATCACGCAGTGCAGCCCTAGATTATGTCAGGATGCTAAATGAGCACTTCAAACAGAAAGATCAATGATGGAGGTGAACCAAACTCTTTTGAGAACTCCAAACTGAAATTGGTCCTCTCTTAAGATTACTCTAAGACTTTAGTTAGGAAATATCCAGTTCTTTTTAAAAGCCCTCTATCAAATGATTTTCAAGTAAAACAATAAAATATGTACAGAATCATCAACTTTCAGAAATGAAGTTTTGAAGTAGACTCCAGCGACCTCTGGGTCAGGCCAGTCTCTGTCAGTACAGTGATATCTTAATAATTAAAGTGTTGGTGAATGCTTTTTAGAAAAGTCATTTTCTAAAGTCAAGACTTTAGAAAAGTCTAGTCATTTAACACTAACTAGAATCACTCTTGAAAAGCCAGGCAATCATTAGGGTTGAAAATCAGGTTTCGGTTTATCTAAATAAGTTTCTGGTATTAGCTGTGCTTCTCATAATATTTATTTAGAACATTCTATCATGTTCGCTAAGGGGAAGAACTGTTGAAAGCAGTTATGGATTCAGCAAATCCCTATCATACACATGTTTTTATCTACAAAAATGACTCCTTATCTCTGCTTCTGGATAGAAAGACCTTAAAGTAAGTATATTCATTTTATAGAGTTCTCTTTTTAAAATGTTGTCTACTACATTTATAGGTATCTTTTGTTTTAATTGAAAGACTTAACCACACGCAACAAAAGAACAATGATATATAAAATCCCTATTCTATGACACTTTACTAAAAACTAGGATATAACAGAGTTGGGGGAAGGAATTCCTATCCCTATGGAGCTTACATTCTAGGAGACATGGAAGATAAACTTTAAAATTTATTATGTTATTAGAACTAAACATTGCAAGCTACAAAGAGGAACAACTGCTTTTCTTTAACAGGTAAGATAAAAATAACTTGACCTGCTTTTTAAATATAAACATTTGAAGCATAATTCACAAGGAATAGAAAGAGTAATGTAAGATCATATGTGCATCCACTGAACTTACACTGTTCTGGACCATGGCTATGTAATGAAAGAGGTTTTCAATTTATTTCAGCCAATCATGATTTTTTTTTTTTTTTTTTTCAAAAGTAAAACATTCTCAAAAAAGAAATTTTGCTGGAACAGTTGAGGTTTCAATGCCCTTTAAAATCACATACAATTTTAAGGTTCTGTGAATATGATTGTTATCAGCAAACAATCTTTCAGTATCTTACATGTGCAAAGTAGTCTGATAGACCAAGGCAAACGAACGAGTTAAGATTTTATTTA
The DNA here is from genome assembly GCA_006410615.1 of Neotragus moschatus. Classification (NCBI taxonomy): domain Eukaryota; kingdom Metazoa; phylum Chordata; class Mammalia; order Artiodactyla; family Bovidae; genus Neotragus; species Neotragus moschatus. Next base: position 1,576,419 of record SJYA01000699.1, read on the forward strand.
AAAGGCTGAAATTTAATAAAGCAAGGCACATATGAAAGGCTGAATGATAGAACAAGATAGCGAGTGCTGATGCTGCTAAGTCACTTCAGTCGTGTCCGACTCTGTGCGACCCCATGGACGGCAGCCCACCAGCCTCCTCCATGCTAGGATAACTTAAATGATGTAAAAATCTAAAGGGCTGTGCAATCAGCAAAGGCAATAATAATTATCAAAGATGAATCCAAGAAGACTTCATAGAATTAAGTGAGAATTAAGATTAACCTTAAAGAGTTATATATCACATGGCTAATAGCTCACTGTCTTTCAGTTTNCCTCCTCCATGCTAGGATAACTTAAATGATGTAAAAATCTAAAGGGCTGTGCAATCAGCAAAGGCAATAATAATTATCAAAGATGAATCCAAGAAGACTTCATAGAATTAAGTGAGAATTAAGATTAACCTTAAAGAGTTATATATCACATGGCTAATAGCTCACTGTCTTTCAGTTTTATGGTAATGTCTTGTTTGGAGGCATGTTACATGAAATAGCATTACAGTAATACATAAGGCAGTCACAAAGTCTACATTTGCTTATTAAAGCACCTACATGAAGAGCAAGGAAAGAAGATTTAAATAGAAAATGTAGGTTTTCTCTGGCGAAGACAACTTACTTTCCCTTTACCATGAAATGAACCACTATAATTAACTTCCCATGAGGTCCTGATGTATACAATACCATAATTGGTGTTCAGTCTTGGTCACTGTTGATAAGTTGTATACTTCATGCACTCCACAACAAAGCCATCCTTGTTGCAGGGACACCCACATTGCTGGGCCCATGTGTAACTTTTATTTCACCTGAGCTTTGAGTCAACTCACTTCAAAACCAGAAGTGACTGATATCCAAACAGAGTCACTGGGATTCTTCTGGTAAGAATTCAAGATTTGAGGTCATTTTGAGTGCTTCATTCATTAATCTCTACCCTAAACTTTCTTGACACTGATACTTTAGTTTTTTTCCTTTCTATATGTTATCAAGTTAGATTATTAGATGCTGCCATATCATGAAGTTCCAACTATAGTCTAAACTTGAGATTTTTTTTANAAGAAGATTTAAATAGAAAATGTAGGTTTTCTCTGGCGAAGACAACTTACTTTCCCTTTACCATGAAATGAACCACTATAATTAACTTCCCATGAGGTCCTGATGTATACAATACCATAATTGGTGTTCAGTCTTGGTCACTGTTGATAAGTTGTATACTTCATGCACTCCACAACAAAGCCATCCTTGTTGCAGGGACACCCACATTGCTGGGCCCATGTGTAACTTTTATTTCACCTGAGCTTTGAGTCAACTCACTTCAAAACCAGAAGTGACTGATATCCAAACAGAGTCACTGGGATTCTTCTGGTAAGAATTCAAGATTTGAGGTCATTTTGAGTGCTTCATTCATTAATCTCTACCCCAAACTTTCTTGACACTGATACTTTAGTTTTTTTCCTTTCTATATGTTATCAAGTTAGATTATTAGATGCTGCCATATCATGAAGTTCCAACTATAGTCTAAGCTTGAGATTTTTTTTAATCTTCAGCTTGCCAGTGAGTAGAAATTATAAGGCCATATATGTGGTTTCAAAGGATGATTAATACCTTAGGAATAGGCACATTATAGCAACATCTTTTTATGTATCGTTCATCAGAATTACATCACATACTTATTCCAAAAGTATTCTTGGGAAAGAGAATTTTCAAATTTTTAATTTTCCAGGCCATGTCAAGTTCAAATTTTAGTCACAAACATTATAATGGAAGTTGGTTCAAACTGTCTTCCACAAGGGAGATATAAAAATAAGTACTTTGGACGAACTTGGAGATTTATTTCTCAGGTTCCTCATGAAGATTCAAATTGTTTGGATCCCACTTTTCCCTCTTACATGCTTTTTACACAATCCAGTGACTATTATTATTCAGTAGGCCAAGGGAAATTTTTCAACTTTTTTTTTTTTAATAATTTCAGCCTCACTATTCCCAGTAAAATAGTTTCTACATGAAGCCAAATTATGCACTCTGCTTTTATTCTATGATTTGACAAAATATCTTTGAAATTATAATTTGTTACTAACAAAAGACTAAGTATTCTAATTTGGGGTTAAAAGAGGGGACAGCTGCCAATTTCAATACTAGATGGATTGTTAATGATCTTTTAATAGATATCTGGTCTAATTGCTAATATTTGATTAACATAAGTATATTAGAACACAGATGCAAAGAATATATGATTAAAAGTGAGAGAGACGAGTCTAGAAACATGGCTCCACTACATATTGAGTGAGTGAATGAGAAAGTCTCTTAGTTATGTCTGACTTTTTGCGACTCCATGGACTCCAATACTGGAGTGGGTAACCTTTACCCTTATCCAAGGGATCTTCTCAACCCAGGGACTGAACCCAAGTCTCCTGCATTGCAGGCAGATTCTTTACCAGCTGAGCCACAAGGGAAGCCCAAGAACCCTGGAATGGGTAGCCTATCCCTTCTCCAGGGGATCTTCTCTACCCAGGAATCATACTCAGGTCTCCTGCATTGCAGGTGGATTCTTTACCAAATGAGCTATCAGAGAAGCCCCCACTACATATTAGGAGTCTGACTTTGGACAGTGTCTTTGAACCAGTCAATTCATTTTCCTCATCTATAAAAATGGGAATAACAATACTTATTCTCAGACAGATTGAGAGGACTGAATAAGATACTGAATGTATAAAACTTAGAATGCACAGAACATATTGATAAAAATGCAATGCAATCACAATTAACATTATGATTAGTAATTAAGTTAACATAACTGTTTAAGATGATCTCCAAATAAGGCCAATTAGATCTGCTTTTCCTATGTGTGATACAAATAGAATATAAATTACTTATCTTCAACTTTATATAACTTATACAGCTTCAGGAATTTCCTTTAACATTTCTTGTGGTACAGATCAGTTGTCAATGAATTATCTCAGTTTTCTTTTCTTTGAATATATCTTTCACCTTTATTCTGAAAGGATAATTTTGTTGGATATAGAAGTGTGGGGTGACAGGTTTTACTGTCAGTATTTTAATGATACTTCCCACTGTTTTTTGGGTTCCATAGTTTCTGCTAAATCAGGCAACATACAAATAGTGTTTCCTTTGTAAGTAAACGTCAATATAGTCTTTTCTGCTCTTAAGGTTTTGTTTTTTTTTTTCTGTTTTCACAAGTTTGACTATAATGTGCCTTTAAGAGGTTGTTCTTGTAATTTTTCCTGAATGGATTTGCAGAAGCTCTTAAATATCAGCATTTATGTTTTTACCAAATTTGCCAAGTTCCCAGCCCTTATTTTTTATTATTTTTTTCAGTCTTCTGTTAATGCCTTTATTGAGTTTTTATTTTCAGATACAGAATTTTTATTTCTCTGCTGAGATTTCTCATTTCCTGGGAATATATTTTCCTTTATGCTCTTTAGCATCATTTTAATAATTGTTTTAAATCCTAGGTCAAATTTCAATATGCAGATATTTAAGAATTCGTTTCCTTATTGTTTTTTTCTTAAAGGGAATTCACATTTTCCTTATCTATCCACCAACTTTGGATGCTGTATTGGACCTACTGCCATGTTTTACAGTCTTTGGATTCTGTTATAGTCTTCCTATGGGTGGTGATACATTTTTTTCAAATGGGCCATTAGCTTGCTGGAACTCAACCAGAAAAATCTGTCTCCTGAGCAAAAGATCAAATGAAAGCTTTTATACTGAGTCAGAGTATATCTTGCGCATTCATGATTTATGGCTCAGCTAGATACCTGAACAAGGTTAAAATACCAACTATGGGACTTCTGCTCTTTCTCTCTTCCTTTTTGGACTCCTCCCTCAGTATCCAGAGGGTGGTTGTCCAAAACTCTGTCCTCTGTCTTTTCAAATAATAAGAACTGTAAAAATTTCTAATATCTTTTCCTTTAGCTCAAAGTTAAAGAAAATGGGTAAGAATGTTATTCCATTGTCATTGGACTGTCCAGTTCCACTTATACTCTGCTTGCTTTTGATAATCCCTCAGGGCCTTTCAGTCACTATCTTTTGCATTTTGACCATTATTTATAGTTGCTTTCTATGGGAAGATTAAGTCAATTGACTGCTTAATTGAATGACACTTGAAATGGAATTCCTGCAGCATGATTTTTGAAGCTACCTAAATCCTTCTATAGAAACAGAACAAGTAGAATGGCAAAATTAAGTAACAACAGACAATATTTACAAAACACTCGGTGATAAATTATCTGCATGAATGTAAAATAAGAGCAGCTGGGGACAAAACATCAGTAGCGGTAAGTACAATACGGCATTAATAGCTCTGTGGGAGGAAGAAAAGACAAGCCACAGTGAACCCCAAAGTATCCAACAGGCATTTCTCAGAAAAGGGGGCAGGTCAATCTGAAAAAGCAGCTGTAATTGCTAGAAGTCTAAACACTTAAAGTAGTGAGAATACAGGATACACAGCAAGGTGAGAAGGCTGAAGCAGTCTTGGGGATAGGAATATTTAAAGTTAAAAACTAGAGAGAGACAAAAACCTAAACTCTTTTCCAGCACAGAGACACATACAAAAGATAAACTACTGAGACTAGAATGTAAATTAAGCAAGCTAGCAAGAATGAGAGCAGAATAGAGAAAAGGCCCAGCTAAAAGCTATAAGGACAGAAAGGGAAGTAAACCTCACAAAGTGTTTTGATCTTTTGCGAAAACAACCAAATCAGGATTTCTAAGGTCATGAAAATAGGATAACTATCCTGATCACTTGTTCCCAAAAGTTTAAGTAAACTAAACTTAAGTAAAAATGTACAATGTGAAAGGAAGCCTATACAACATTGTAAGAAATAAGAAAATAATGTTCTCAAGGATAATAAAAGCATGCCAAAAAGAGTTCACAAAAAACATAAAAATTATAACCAAATATTTCAAAATAGGCCAAATGAAAATAAATAGAAAACGTGAAAAAATGTGAGAATTAGAAACAGAGTGCAAGAGAAAAACAGTCTGTTAAAAAATGAAATGAAATTAAAACTCATTTCACAAAGGAACAGTTATACCATACGAAGAAACAGAAGAGTAACTAAACAGCAGCTATCTTAAGAGAAATAGAATGTGATAGGGAACAAATTTTTAAACCAAAGGAATCATATGAGGTACTTTGGCTATGGTGCTAAGTACAGGTGAGTGAATCCACTTTGTGAGGAAAAATATATTTAGCTGAAGAAACTTCTCAAAAATAACTATTTGACAGAATTTAAATAGACTAAAGATATAAAACACATCAAAAAGTAATTTTAAAAAATTGCTTGGACTTTGGTTAAAATAGCAGTAATTTCTGGCCCTTCTGTCTTCACATAATACCACTCCGCCCCACCTCACCCCACACCCCGCCTCACACACATACATACATTCCCTCAAGTTTCGTTGCTGAGATCTGTAGCTTTGCCAGAGGATATAGATTGCTGCAACATCAGCTGCTTTACTGTCAGGAAGACAGTCAGTTTCCACTAGGTGATTAAAATTTCTAGCTTTGTCAGCCAAACCTGGCATTTCTAGAACACAACAAATTCCCACAGAAAATAAATGGGAAAACTTACAGTTGGGGTGAGTGGCAAACCAGCCAGAAATTTAAGAGAGATCCTAGGAGAATATGGAAGAACCAGTTAAGTCCTACACACATCCCTGGCTGACTAGGAAACTCTGAACATATACAAGAGGACTCAAAGGAAAATAGTGGAAATTAAAAGGCGAAGACATCTGCGGAGTAGATGAGCTTTGAATGTACTCTTCAACTCATACACATATCCATCACAGTCTATGAACTTCAAAGATTTTTATATAACCTCTGCTTACATCATTGACTGCCTCATAAGCCATGTAGTCACAGGACAAAGCGAAAGAAGCCACACTTTAAAAATCAAAATAAAAGAGTTGAGCATGTATCAGCAATCACAAACAACAGGAGAAAGGTGTTTAGAAATAAGTGTAGTTACATTTTGAAAATAAATCATAACCGTCTCCCCTGCAAAAAGCCAAACAACAAAAAGAAGTTGAGAAAAAAATCATTTTGAAGTTAGTAGCATATATCATCCAAACTGTTTAGATTTCAACCAAAAATCAGGAGAAATTCAAAGAAACAGCAATTTGTTAACCATACACTCTTCACTAGAAACTCTAATGATTTTAAACTCTGTACTTAGCAAACAAAGACTTCAAGGAAGCCAAGTGTGTGTGTGGAACATTCTATAGGTGAATGACGCTTTTATTTTTGTTTTACTTATAAATAAGTTGTGTGATTTCAAATATTTGATTTCCCAAATTTTTGTTATTAATTTCTAATTTAATTCTCATTTATTTAGAGTTTGTGTGTTTTTTTTTTTAATAATATTTCATCCCTTGTAAGTTAGTATTTAACATGGCTTATTTCATGCTCTGGCATAAGGTGGTGAAAGTTTCCATAAATTATTGTGATTATTCTATAATTATATAAGTTTACTAAAAATGAAGCTGCACACAAAGCGGGTGAACTTTACAGTATATAAGTTACATTCCACCCCAATTAAGTTGTTTAAAAAGCTACAAAAGGAATAGCAAATTTCAAGAGAAAATCACTGATACACAATGTAAGGAAAAAAGATGCAATATACGTACAACAGGTATCCTCAAAGAAGAAAACTGAAGCAATGGAAAAGAACTACTGAAATATGCAACTCAAGGACTGCTCCTGAAACATACATATATATACATGTGTGTGTGTGTATATATATATATATATATGTTACATATTGAAATGCCTACCAAGCAGAATTCACTCAGAAAAACTGACAACAAAACACATTTTGCAGATCCAAATATGTATCATTGTTTGAAATAAGGCCAACAAAATAAACAATCTATTTATTGATCTAATTAAGGGCAAAGGAGAGGAAACACAAATATTAAAATGAGTGGAAAATAATTGAAGAATTTTTTAAGATGAATATATTTTCATATCCCTTCAAATATACTTTAAAACTAAAATGAAACAAATTTTTTTTAAAGACATACACTGCTTACCTAGTTGACTCAGTGGAGACAGAAAGTCTGAACAGGCCAATCATCATTAAGGAAACAGAAAATCATATAAGACCTGTTTCTCCTCTTCCAATACACACAATAAATCACCAGGATCAGTATTTCCACCAGGTACACTACCATACATTTATATACCATGTAATCTACATGTTACTTAAGCTATTCCAAAGTACAGAAAAGGAAGGAAACTTCCAACTTTTTTTTTTTCCTATTAAATATAACTATATAATTTGGGTAGACTACATTTCACCTGGGGCTTCCCAAGTGGCTCAGTGGTAAAGAACCCACTTGCCAGTGCAGGAGGCCCAAGAGAGGTAGGTTTGAGTCCTGAATTGGGAAGATGCCCTGGAGGAAGAAATGGCAACCCATTTACTTGCCTGGGAAACCACATGGAGCCAGTCCATGTGGTCACAAATTGTCGAACACAACTGAGCACACAGTATCAATTANATTAAATATAACTATATAATTTGGGTAGACTACATTTCACCTGGGGCTTCCCAAGTGGCTCAGTGGTAAAGAACACACTTGCCAGTGCAGGAGGCACAAGAGAGGTAGGTTTGAGTCCTGAATTGGGAAGATGCCCTGGAGGAAGAAATGGCAACCCATTTTCTTGCCTGGGAAACCACATGGAGTCCATGTGGTCACAAATTGTCGGACACAACTGAGCACACAGTATCAATTAAAAAAAAAAAAAATCTGTCTTTAACAACTTCACGGAGGTGTAATTTTCATACCATAAAACCCACCTTCCCTGGTTGGTGAACTAAGATACCCTATGCCACAGAGCAAATAAGCCCCACATGCCACCACAAGTACTGAGCCTACAGGCTCCAAAGCTGGTGCGCCACATCTATAGAGTTCCTGTCCCACCACAGCAAATAAAAGATCTTGTATGACATAACAAACATCCCACGTGGCCACAACTTAGACCTGATGCGGCCAAAGAAGTTAAAAAAAAAAAAAAAAACCTTCATTTTAAATGTAAAAGTTAATAATTTTTAGTGAATTGCCAAGTTGTGCTTTCATCACCACAATCTGCTTTTAACATTTCCATCACTCCAATAAGATCCCCTCACCCATTTGCAGCTAATCTTCATTCTCACCTCTAGCCCTAGGCAACCACTAATTTACTTTCTGACTCTAGAGAGTTGACTTTATTAGACATTTCATATAAATTAATTCATACAATAAGTTGCCTTTCATGTCTGGCTTCTTTTATTTAGCATACAGTTTTCAGGTTCACTCAGGTTGCAGCATATATCAGTTCTTCTTTCCTTTCTTTCAAATTAATTTTGAAGAGAAAGTGATTTCAATATATGACACAAAAATTAACCAAAAATTAAAACACAGGTCTACTTCACTTCTAAATATCAAAGTAAAATTCTTTACTAAAATATCTGCAAACAGAATCCCACCATCTTACTAACAGAGTTAAGACAAGCACCCTTATGATTATCTTCATGGACACAGGAAAACATTTGAAAAAATTTAACACCAACAAAACTGGAATTGATGGATATTTTCTTAACATGATAAAACATACACGGTTTAACTCAGAAGTCAGCTTCTAAATGTGGAAATAATAGAGGTTTTCAAAGTAAAGCCAGAAACAGATAAAGATTACCACTATATTCACTAGCATTGTTTTCAAAGATACCAGCCAAAGCACTCAGAATCTTACAGATTGAAACTGGTATGACATGATCATTTTTTTCAGATGACATGACCAAATATATGCAAAACCTGAAAAGAATCAATAGCAAGAACACTGAAAACAATAAGAAAATTCAATACATTCAAGTGCACTGTATCCTATTGCTCCTGTAACAAATTACCAAAATATAATAGCTTTAAAACAACAACAATATATTAACTTACAGTTCTGGATCTCACTAGGTGTTGGCAAGATGACATACTTTCTGAAGGTTCTAGGGAAAAATCCATATCCTGGCCTTTCCCAGCTTCTAGAAACCATTCTTACTGCTTTTCTTGTGGCCCCTTCCATCTGCAAAGCCAGAAACAGCAACTCAAATCTTTCCCAGATCACACTGCACTAACAATTTTCTCTCCTGCCTTCCACGCCCGCTCTTACCTGATGCTGGTAATTACATTGGCCACACCTGTTTAACTAGGATAATCTCGCTAAATTAAGGTCAGTTGGTTAACAACACCTACTTCTATCTGCAACCTTAATTTCTCTTTTCATTTAATCTAACATACGGATTCCAAGGATTATAATGCAGACACTTTTTTGCGTGTGTGAGAGGCACACAACTTGCTTACCCCTTTTATAACCTTTAGGAGGTTATAAAATGAACATACAGAAGTCAAATGTATTTGTGTATAAAAGCTGAAAAATGAAGAAGAAAGGGAGAAGGAGGAGGATGAGTATAAAGATAAGAACAAGGATGTGGGGAGAGGGGGTATGGAAGGAAAGGCTCCATTCATTATGTGTGTGTTTAGTCATGTCTGACTTTGCAACACTAGGGACTGTAGCCTGCCAGACTTCTCTGTCCATAGGATGTTCCAGGCAAAAATACTGGAGTGGGTAGTCATTTCCTCCTCCAGGGGATCTTCCTGACCCAGGGATCAAACCTGCATCTTTGTGCCTCTTGCATTGGCAGGTGGATTTTTTTTTTTACCACTAAGCCACCCGGAAAGCCCATTTATCATAGCAAAGAGAAAAATTTCAGAAACATAGATTTAACAAGAAATATACAAAACATTTATCAGCAAAAGAAAGTAAAAGTCACTCAGTCATGTCAGACTCTTTGTGACCCCATGGACTACACAGTCCATGGAATTCTCCAGGCCAGAATATTGGAGTGGGTAGCCTTTTCCCTTCTCCAGGAGATCTTCCCAACCCAGGGACTGAACTCAAGTCTCCCACATTGCAGGCAGATTCTTTACCAGCTGAACCACAAGAGAAGCCCAAGAATACTGGAGTGGGTAGCCTATCCCTCCTCCAGCGGATCTTCCTGACCCAGGAATTGAACCAGAGTCTCCTGCATTGCAGCTGGAATCTTTACCAACTGAGCTATGAGGGAAGCCCAACAGCAAAAGAAAATACTCATAACAAGCCCAAAAGTAGACTTAGAATCAATGGGAAAATATATCATGGATTCAAATAGTAATATTCATTGTAAAGGTAGAAGCTCTTCTTAAGTTAATTTATATATTTAGAGAGAGAACTCAAACCTGAGATGGAAGCCATAGTCTTTCATTATCTAATCTCCAAACTGACATATCATCACTTTTACCATATGTTATTGTATAGTAGTAAGCCACTAAATCCATCATTCATCAAGGGCAGGAGAATTAAACTTCACCTTTTACGAGAGCTGAAGAGAATATCAAAGAATTTGATTTAATTTTAAAGGTACCACATAAATGCAATAAATAGAAAATCCATATTTAAAAACTGCATCTGTGAATTTAATATATATAAACTACATAAACATATGTAATCTAAAATAATTTTATTTCTCAAATTGGCATAAAGGACATGAGATTTTAATAAGTAGTATTAGGGTAATTAGCTGTGAAAAGAAGAGGGGCAAAAGGCAAAGGAGAAAAGGAAAGATATACCCATGTGAATGCAGAGTTGAAAAGAATAATAAGGAGAGGTAAGAAAGCCTTCCTCAGCAATCAATGAAAAAAAATAGAGGAAAACAATAGAATGGAAGAGAATAGAGATCTCTTCAAGAAAATTAGAGATACCAAGGAAACATTTCATGCAAAGATGTGCTCAATGAAGGACAGAAATAGTATGGACCTAACAGAAGCTGAAGATATTAAGAAGAAATGGCAAGAATACACAGGAGAACTGTACAAAAAAGATTGTCACAACCCAGATAATCATGAAGGTATGATCACTCACACTCACCTAGAGCTGGACATCTGGGAATGTGAAGTCAGGTGGGACTTAGGAAGCATCACTAAGAAAAAAGCTAGTGGAGGTGATGGAATTCCAGTTGAGCTATTTCAAATCCTAAAAGATGATGCTGTGAAAGTGCTGCACTCAATATGTCAGCAAATTTGGAAAACTCAGCAGTGGCCACAGGACTGGAAAAGGTCAGTTTTCATTCCAATCCCAAAGAAAGGNTGTGGTGTTGGAGAAGACTCTTGAGAGTCCCTTGGACTGCAAGGAGATCCAACCAGTCCATCCTAAAGCTGATCAGTTCTTGGTGTTCACTGGAGGGACTGATGCTGAAGCTGAAACTCCAAAACTTTGGCATCCTGATGCAGAGAGCTGACTCATTTGAAAAGACCCTGATATTGGGAAAGAATGAGGGCAGGAGGAGAAGGGGACGACAGAAGTTGAGATGGTTGGATGGCATCAGTGACTCCATGGATATGGATTTGGGTAGACTCCGGGAGTTGGTGATGGACAGGGAGGCCTGGCATGTTGCAATTCATGGGGTTAAAAAGAATCGGACACAACTGAGCAACTGAACTGAACTGAACTAGGGTAATTGAATAGCCATGTAGAAAAAAATTGTAATGAGTACATTTCTCCCATCACAAGGATGATTTCTAAATATAGTGGAAATTTAAATATAAAAGTAAATACTCAAAATAGCTGGTTCACTAAAAGAACACATAGGTAAATTATTTTCTAATGAGAGAACAGGAATCATCTTACTAAATATAACCCAAAATACAGAGAAAAAGATTTTATATAGAGACCCATACATAATATAGTTTANTGATTTCTAAATATAGTGGAAATTTAAATATAAAAGTAAATACTCAAAATAGCTGGTTCACTAAAAGAACACATAGGTAAATTATTTTCTAATGAGAGAACAGGAATCATCTTACTAAATATAACCCAAAATACAGAGAAAAAGATTTTATATAGAGACCCATACATAATATAGTTTACCTGTTACATATATACAAGCATACATACATGTACATATTATAAACTTTCACGAGGCCAAAGGTATCACGAGCAAAATAAAGAAAAATGAAAAATGGAGAAACTAGGGAAAATATTTGCAATGTATATTCTGGTCAAAGTATTAATATTTTTAAAATACATTTAGCTTTTACAGAGAGAGAAGAAGAACTCTATATAAAATGTGCTAGTGAATGAATAGGTTCTAAGAAAAGCAATACAATACCACTTAATTGTATTAAAAGAAACTTAACCTCATACAATTTAAAAGAAATGTAAATTAAAACTACAATGGGACCCCAATCCTTTTAGCTATTATGTTGGCATGAATCTAAAAGTTAGTATTCATTTATATTGGTGAGGTTATGATGAGAAAAATGCATTTGAATACATTATCAGTGTGTCCTTAGTAGCTGTCAATCCTTCTTCTAGGAGTCTGTCCTATAGCCACACTGACAAAAATATGATATATATGAAAATATATATGCACAAGGTTACTAATAATATATAAAGAAAACAACTCCAATGTTTCTTAGTAGGAAACTGAATTATCTATTAGCTCCACACAATAAATACGCTCTATAATCCACTAAGAAGTGATATATTGAACATCAGCAATTAAACAAGGTGGTGGTACAATACACAATTATTTTATCTAAGTAAATGAGCGTACAAATATGCATTTGAGCATAAAAAATGGATAAATCATTAAATTTGTCACCTAAAGTAGGAGACAGAGAGTAGAGTGAAAGGGATAATGTTAAAGGATTATCTTCTTTGAATGTACTTGTTTTGTTAACTTTATAACTCTCTCAATATGTTACATTAGTATAAAATTTAATTGAAAAACAATTTTTAAAAACTGAAAAGGAAGTAAAAAAATGAACCTAAATGCATACTGAGTTGCTGGCATAACCACACNTTTGTCACCTAAAGTAGGAGACAGAGAGTAGAGTGAAAGGGATAATGTTAAAGGATTATCTTCTTTGAATGTACTTGTTTTGTTAACTTTATAACTCTCTCAATATGTTACATTAGTATAAAATTTAATTGAAAAACAATTTTTAAAAACTGAAAAGGAAGTAAAAAAATGAACCTAAATGCATATTGAGTTGCTGGCATAACCACACTAAGAGTAACTGTAAGTGATTTTAAAACACAGCAATTTGATTGTACATCCCTAGTAGGATATACAGAACCGTAACCAATTCTTACTGTTTTCAGTAATGATATTATCGGTCACAGCATTTCTATAGTCATTCTGAGATTGTTGTGTGCATATTATAACATTTTAGTTCTGTTATTCCTAATCTCATTGAGAACCAAGCTCTTCAAGATGAGAAAGTAAGTATAGATAAAAGACCAAAGAAACTTTAAATTCCTGAAGTTCTGAATTTGAATTGAAAAATCAATGTGAAGTCATGATATATTTTAACTTAAAAATAAGAAGCAGCACTACATTGAATCAGAGGCCATTAGACTAAGGAATGTGAATTAAAGTAGAGATGGGCAAATCATGAGGCTAGTGGCTTGGAGACAGGAATCAATAAACTTTATATTTAGACAGGACATTTGGCTTTGGTTATTACCCAATTCACTTGATAGAAAGTAAATAGACTGGAAACCTTCTCAATAGTTGAGAGAATTATTTTATTTAAGAAACTTTAAGACTGAACAGACTGTAATTCCTAGTCTAAAGTAATTCTTAGGCCACCAGACTTGCCCCATGAGCAAGTTTCTTGCTAAGGCCATGTCATCTTCAAGGAAGATTTACTCCCCAGTACCCAATTTAGGTGAGGTAAAAGAATTCAATGAACAAGTCTCTTAAAAGCCGACATAAAGGCTGTGAGATTAGATAAGGGACTCATTAATTTGCCAGATTATGGAGTTCTTATTAAACATCCAAAGGGACATGGGGACCCTTTTAATTAAAATTTGTAAACACTAAATAGTAAATCTCCAACTCAATGTCTATGACAATATAATGGTGATTTAGTTGCTAAGTCATGTCTAACTCTTGCAACCCCATGGACTGTAGCCTTCCAGTCTCCTCTGTCCATGAGATACTTACTCCAGGCAAGAATATTGGAGTGGGTTGCTATTTCTCCAGGGGATCCTCCTGACCTAGGAATTGAACCCATGTCTCCTGCATTGCAGGCAGATTCTTTACCAACTGAGTTACAAGGGAAGCCCCATTGCTTGATAAAATAGCAATATAGAATAAATTACTATTCCTTATAGGATGAGATGGCTGGATGGCATCACTAACTTGATGGGCGTGAGTCTGAGTGAACTCCGGGAGTTGGTAATGGACAGGGAGGTCTGGCGTGCTGCGATTCATGGGGTCGCAAAGAGTCAGACACGACTGAGCGACTGAACTGAACTGATAGGATAAACAATTACTTGCCCATGAAGGGAAGCATATAGTGAAGATCAGAAAGCCCAAAATCAGGAAATCAAACATTAAAGCAATCATCAACCATACCTTAGAACTGATATGGTTCCATCTCAATTGCTGGTTCAGAAACACACAGGAAAACCTAAAGTGCAATATGAACAATTATGTAGAAAACAGGCTATATACAGAGATATTTTCAATATTTGAGAAAATTAAGGCACATGTTTCGGGAAGCAAAAACAGAGCCCACATTCCCACATACTGGTAAATTCTTTTTCATTTTAGCCAGTATTTAGCTTCAAGACAAATTATACTTGAAAACAATGTTTATTCAAACAGTTGAATGTTTATGCTTTAATTTTTTTGTCTCTGGAATTACCTTCAGGATTCCAGGTAACTTATTTTTATGTGTTTAAAATGCAAACCAAGATACACATTAATATTGCTAATGAAATTTGGGAATCTTATATTTCTATAGCTAAAGCTCCACAAAGCCAAAATCTTCAGTTCAAAACTACCTCTCATTAAAATCTAGATTGTGTCTCTTGACATGAATCAATTACCCTGTAACTCTCTTGATTACATAAAACCTTATTTACCTAAATGTTTTGCTGTCCCAGAACATTTCTGATAAACAGTGTTATACGATCTGATGTGCACAAGTGTACCTTACGTTACATGCATTGTGCATCTGAATCATCTCCTGCAACCTGTCACCTGACTGTTACTTGACTGCGGTATTGCAGTCAACATTCACTGGAAATGCAAATGGTTCCAGAGTGTAAAAGACTTGCTTGCGCAGCTAGGCCTTTATTTGTTATTCTTTCACCTGTGAATGTAGGAAAGGTTTTATTTGGAGTCATACATTCTGTACATTGGAACCAATCTGACCCTGGGATCCTCAAGAAGCTCTATATTTGATCAACTGGATGAAAAGTCCTGTTCTGTATTTTTTTTTCCTCTTAGCCATGAAGGGGGAACGTGTGTGCGTTAATTATGCTGGCATTGTCATTACTCCTATAGGACAGTTGGTCAGTAAGAAAGCTATATAATTGAATTGTCACTAGGAAAACATTTTTTAAGATATTCACCCCCTCCAAAAATATGTAAGAATTTTAATTAATGGAAGAACAGAATCTGAGTAACCCATATGCCAAATCTTCACTTCAAAGGGATATTATAGTCAATACAATGCTTGCAAGATATTGCTCTTTCATTATTTACGGCACTAGAGATTTTTAAAAAGGGATTCATAATAGTCTGGGGAGATTTAACCAGGTGCTTCTTCAACAATTGAGAATGGAATATATACATGTACACTCCTTCCTACAAATATTATTTTTTAAAGAGTTTTTCCCATCTCTGTATGTTTCTTTCACTAAGGGAGCTATCATGACAATGAGATGTATTTCTTAACAAGAGAAATAAAATAGACATTAAAAACCTAGGTCATAAAGGAGTCCTGCTTATCAACACTAATGAATTAAAATCTATTAGGAAAATAAAAAATGCTTCTAATATAAACATTCAGTTTTTTTAAAGAAACATGAATACTAATTCACATATCCATCAATTCAGAAAACATTTAGTGATTATGTAGCAGATATTTACTTTTCTCAGAGTTCCATTAGGAGATATATGAAATATATAATTTTATATTTACGTGCATGTGCATATTAAGTCGCTTCAGTCATATCCAACTATTTGCAACCCTATTAGACTGGAGCCTGCCAGGCCTCTCTGTCCATGAGATTCTCCAGGCAAGAATACTGGATTGGGTTGCCATGCCCTCCTCTAGGGGATCTTCCTGACTCAGGGCTCGGACTTGCATCTTCTGCTGCATTGCAGGCAAATTTTTTACCGCTGAGCCACCGGGGAAGTCCTATATACATATATATGTATATAATTTATTTCAAGGAATTAGTTTATGTGATTGTGGGGGCCTGACTAGGCAAATCCAATGTGAATATAGGGTTGGCTGCCAGCAAGGGCATGCTGAAGACTCTAGGGTAGGAGCTGACACTCCAGTCTACAGGGGAAACTTCTTTAGGTTTCTTATTAAGATCCTTTGACTGACTGGATTAGCTTCACTCATAGTATCCAGGATAGTCTTAATGTAAAATCAACTGACTGCGGATATTAATCATATCTACAAAACACCTTCACGGCAACAAGCAGATTAGTATTTGATTTATCTGGATACTTGCAGTCTAGCCAAGCTGACACATAAAACTGACCATCTCAATACTGGATATAAAAAAATGAATAAACATGGTCTATGATTTCAGAGTTTACTAGAAGGAAAATATATTTCCTTTCAACATTTATGCAAGATATAGAACATACTTTAATACAGGAACTTCTAAAATATGTATAAATTTTATGCTACAATGAAACATAAAAGAGATATGATGTGAAAAGTCCAGCCCATTCATGGCATGGGAACCAGCAGAGATCAGAGCAAAAGGCACTAAACAAGGACTTACTATTCAGTCTTCTCCCCTAAATGTGATTAGCTTCCTGTATAATCTTGAGAATGGACTTAACCTCTCTTACCCTGAATTTACCTATTAATACAAAAACAAGTTAAGGACAAGAGTCTCCAATAGCTAACTCAAGTACCTTCTGTAAACATAAGCAAGTGACACAGATTAGGCATATGAATTGAAAAGTGAAAGTGTTAGTCAGTCAGTTGTGTCCAGCTCTTTATTAGCCCATGGACTGTAGCTGCCAGGCTCCTCTGTCCATGCCTCTAGGCAAGAATACTGGAGTGAGCAGCCATTCTTTTCTCCAGGGGATTTTCCCGACCCAGGGATGGAATCCTTAACTACAGGTGGATTCTTTACCATCTGAGCCACCAGGGAAAAAGTGTATTTAAACAAATTTTCTAGCAAATCACACTAAAGAATCAAGTCATGAGTCTATTATACGTGTATCTTCTGTCTTTTAAGTTCTTTATTTTATAAAATATAGATCTTTAAAAATCATGCTGACATTTAGAAACATGGTTAAATACCTACATCCACAGGAAACTTTTTATGACAAATGGCAGGTAGGCTTGGAAAGAGGAGTCTCTGTTTTGTTTCAGCATAAATATTATTTTTGTAATTAAAAAAAGTACTTTTTAATTTTGTAGTTAAAATGTAAAAGTGAGAGGAAAAAAGGTTACCTCACTGAGTAATCTTTCTAAAAACTGAAGTCTGTGAAGACAGACTTTAAACATGATAGTTTGTTATAGTTATTAAACATTACACATCATCTTGAACATATGTGTTAATGACCTAACACCTTTTCAGGAAAATTAAGATATTTCTAACAAAGGAAATCTTAGTTGCACTTCCTAGGTGCCCAAGTGGGGTGAAATTGACATTCACGTGGGGAGAGGCTCACACTAAGGCCCCTTCTGACCTGCATATGTGAGAAAAGCCATCTGAAATAAGAGACCCATTGCTTTTTAACCACAGATATCTGGGAGTCCTTAAGCAGCTACAAATCTCACCTCTGATTCTTATTGAAATTAAATTTTTGTGTTCTCCTCTTCCACAATTCTTTTCCCAAAACTAATTTGCATAATTTGGTATAATCTGAAATGATTGACATGGATTGTTAATCGTTGGGGTAGATACTACACCCTCATAGTAGTTAAGTCTCGAAGGCAAAGGTTAGAATCCAGTAACTGGCAGTGTGAGTCGAATTACTACTAGTTTAATAATCTGTAAACTATGCAAGAAAACGTAATTGTTCTATATTACAAGGGTAGCAGTCCTTCCACTGAACAGTTTATTCAAATGTATAATCTAAATAATTGAGTCCCTCTGCATAAAGAGCAAGTCTGGACAAGGTCAGATTTGTTGTCACAGAATATCCAGTTAGAGAGGAGTTAAGGGCTTCAGCAAGCCTCCTTCAACCTGCACATGTGAAAGTTGGATAGAAATGAAATTTTGACCAAATGTCTGGCTTTGTCTTCCCATAGCACTGACTACTACAAACATTTGATAAAAGTGTAATCTGTCTTCTTACTAGATATCAACCTACTATAAATTCTTCTGAAGAGCTGGAGAACATCAGTTTAAAAAGAGAAGTGAAATAATCATTAACGACTCTTCTTGAAAAGTAAAAAGCAGCTATACTTCAAAGTCATAGTTAAATTACAATAGTTCATGTAATCTTGAATGTTTTCCTTAACTGTCCTAAATAAAATTTGAAATTTGAGGAAGCGTAGAGGTGAATAAAATACGCATACACACACAGAGGTAGGGAAGCAAATGGCATCATCTCCATTTTACAAATAAGGAATTATACTTAAGGTGACTGATTAGTTCAAAGCTGCAGAATTAACAAATGGTGAAGCCTGAATTTTTTTAAAATTTAATTAACTGAAGTATAGTTGATTTACCATGCAAAGTGATTCAGTTATACCTACGTGGGCGCGCGCGCGCACACACACACACACACACACACACACACACATATATGGGTCTCCTATATTGCAGGCAGATTTTTTACCATCTGAGCCACCAGAGAAGCCACACACACACACACGTTCTTTTTCAGTCTTTTTCTTTATAGGTTATTACAAGATACTCACTACAGTTCCCTGTGCTATACAAAAGGTCCTTGCTGTTTATCTACTTTATATATAGTAGTATGTATCTGTTAAGGAAAAGCCTGGATTTGGATCTATTCTGTCTCACTGTGAAGTCTGTGCTGTTTCAAAAGCAATACTTCCAGCACTTACTCCACAGGTTTGTTAAAAGTCTCTTGAAGGAGATCTATAAGTAGCATCTTATAGATAAAGATTTCAATTATTATTCATTTTATTTTTGGTTAAGTAACTAGCTCAGGAGGTTAAATATAACTATTTGTGAATAGCTTATATCTGTCCTTAAGAGTATGTTTTACTTTCTGTTGTAAAATCCTCTATATCTGATTGTGCTTAATTCCATCTAGTAGCTAGTTAGCACAAAGCTGAAAAACTGAAGGATTTAAAAGTCACTAAATGGTTCCTTGGATTTATGTTTTTAGCAGTTGTTTCATTTAATCAATAACAAAAGTATATGGAGATAAAACATAATAATTAAAATAACTTTTTAAGTAATTCAAAGATCTCTTCTTTCCTCCCTCTCAACATGAATTTTTCTAAAATTATATAATACAAACACAAATCTTCATATACATTTTTATATCAAGCAGGGACTACTGTCCACTCCAAAGATAGAATCACTGAAGATCCAGGAACTGCAAGCCGTGCTGATTGGAAAACCTGTGATCTATCTATTCCTAATAACTGTTCATTTCATTGAAAAGGCTGTAAAAGGAAATTCTTCACTTCTATGTAAACTGTTTTTTACTTAGTCTTTTAAAAATCATACTACTTATCTTTCTGAACTTTCTTTTAAAATAAGTATGTCTTTATTATATAAACAAATATGTATATAATGTGCTTATATTTATCTATTGAGAAAAGTAATATATGTTGACTGTATGAAATTTTAAACATGAAGAAATGTAAAAAAGAAAACAATACCTTATATATCAGAATTTATCATCCAATGCCTAATTTTAGCTCCAAATTCCTTTATTTGTTTAGAAATGTTTAGTGAACATTTTCTCAGAATCGTGAATATTATTCTACAGCATCATTTCAATGGAGATATATAGTATTTTTATTTGGCTCAAATATAACAGGTCTAGCCAGTCTTTTACTTGAGATATATAGAATTTTAATTGTTATATTTGTACATAATTACATCCTTTGGATAATTTTCTACAAGTAAAACTTTGGATTCAAGTTTGTATTCATATTTTTACAACCCTGCGTTCACAACATCAAATTATCCTTCAACAAGATTATATTAATTCACTCAAGTACATAAAAACTTAACTAAACTCTTGCCTACCTAGACACTTCCATTTTTATTTTAGTGCTAATTTGCAACATGTCTTGTCTGTGGTGCCAAAGTATTTACTAACATGGGCATTTAAAGACACAGGCATGCTAACTGAGGAAAGATGTATTTACATACTTAATAGCCACACAATTCTAAAGACTCATTTCCTCCCTTCTGATATACAGTAAATAAAGATATTTCTAAGCCTACTTTTTGAATCTGCCTCTGTATCACTTTGTTTACCAGAAAAACATAAACTATAGGAAATTGTTTCTTTACGGTATTTTTATATTGTGCAATGCTTGGGGCATTATGTGTATATTTTGGAGATTTGGGTGCTTGCTTGTGTATGTATGAGTCTGCAGAAATGTT
This sequence comes from Neotragus moschatus, assembly GCA_006410615.1. Taxonomy (NCBI): domain Eukaryota; kingdom Metazoa; phylum Chordata; class Mammalia; order Artiodactyla; family Bovidae; genus Neotragus; species Neotragus moschatus. The sequence continues at coordinate 1,597,089 of SJYA01000699.1, forward strand.
TGTGGATGCAATGATAAGGTTAAGATCAAATGAATGGAAAATTTTCAGTTTTACTTTTTTTATCGACCAAATACAGTAAGTTACTCATACGTATACTATTTTATTGGTGCACTGATTACTGACAATTTNGGTGCTTGCTTGTGTATGTATGAGTCTGCAGAAATGTTTGTGGATGCAATGATAAGGTTAAGATCAAATGAATGGAAAATTTTCAGTTTTACTTTTTTTATCGACCAAATACAGTAAGTTACTCATACGTATACTATTTTATCGGTGCACTGATTACTGACAATTTTCCATCATGATAATTTTTATCTTTTCCAGGAGTTTAGGTCTAACAACAACAAAACCGATTTTTTTTTTCCAGTTTTGTTTCTAAAGTTTCTTATGAGCAATTTGAAGGGCTTTTTTGGTGACAATGTTCAAGGGGGTTTATTACCATTAATCTTTTTTGAGGGTGTGTATAATTCATCTCACCAGCCATCAGAATTCCCAGAGGGTAAATTACTCTGGAGATCTCTGTGCCCTCACACTGTATCAAATTGACCTGCTTCTTGTTTGCCATTTTTGTGTACTACATTGCTTATTTAACAAGAAACAGAATGATTGTAATTCTGAGACGGTCCTTTGATAGTAGTTTTGACACTCTGCCTGAATAATGACCCTCATTATGGTGCCCGTGACAGCCTCTGAAAGTCCTGATTTATGAATATATCACAGGTTCAGCATTAGAGCTCCCCCACTCACTTACTACTGATATAGACGGAGATACGGACAGAGTCCTTTGGAGTAGACAGAGGCTGAGATAATTGCATGCTTATGACCATTCAAATCATCTCTTGCCCTGATTTAACAAAGCTCTGCGATCTCATTTCGATTGTCTCTGAAGTTATTAGGAACCTTTGACAAAATGTTTATTGGAAGAATGTGTTTCAGAGTAACTGTGCTGGTGACGGAGGTGGAAGTTATTCCTACTTTTCTTTCCTCGGCCTCAGCTAAATTCCTATTGCAAATACTCATTAATGGTTGGTGTGATAATAGACTGTTAGAAGCGAGATTTAGCTAAGAGCAAAAAGGCTGTGTCCTTGATAAAACAAATTACAAGACCCTCTGTAAACACTTTTTGGTGCAGAATGTTGTTGATTTATTGTTTTCTCTCTAGTGATTATTTAAATAAATGTAGCTCATTTCGTTCATTTGCCAAACTGTATAATTTTGTTCTTTGTGAAGGGGTTATATGTAAAAGCCTCAAGGAATCACATCCCCATTAATCTTTTTACAAGTGCAATAAATAAATAAAGAGACATGGTTTAATTTTGCCAGTTAGAAGATATTTAAATAGCAGTGGTGGTAAACTGATTTCTATTTCTACTGTTTGAAAAAGGCATGTAAATGCACTTTTTCTTGTTCCTAGTATAAATAAATACAAGAAAAATTTAACAAAGGTGTTTTATCAAGGCCATAAGGGACAAAGTTCTTTTCAATTATCTACAGTCCTATACACTGACTCTTAAAAAAGTAATGCTGATTTCATGCTTTTCCACTTATATTTTGAAACTATCTTCAGTGTCTATAATGTATTATAAGGAAATTTTCATTTATTTCAGGAAAAAACACGAAACATGGTACCATACAATATAAAAAATAAATTCATGCTTGTTTTCCTACATATCCTTTACTCACCAGGAATAAAGTGATATAATCTTGTGGTTTGATTAAGAATAGAGGAAAGCTGGAGTCTTTCTAGATATTCACAGTTGATTCCTTTCGAGACTATCATCATCAGATGACCCTTGAGATTAAAAATACATAGCTACTAAGGGCAGCGGTTGAAAGTTAATTTTAAATGAAGTCTGGTAATGACCTGGAGTAAATTTAATAAGAACCCTTCATTTCATAGCAAAAGCAGTCACTTAAAACATAATAAGATGATTCTGAAATTTTTAAACAAAGTGATCAGATTGAATTCCTTTTAGCAAGCTGAAAATTTTCAAAAGCTCTTTTACATCCACAAAGCCTTTATTCTTAATTCATTAACATATTTTTAGAAAGTCTATTTCTAAAGGGGAAAATGTTTGCCACCTCTGCAGTGGAGGTGTCATTAATGAAATGGATCTTTGAAAAACTTCCATCACCTGTTTCATTGTACAGATTTTGTAAAATTTCCAAAGGTGATTTCTCCTTTTGCTTTCCAGCTAAAATAGGCCTCACACAGAAGTACGAGGTGGTACAAAAGTATTTTAGAGCATAACAAAACCTTCTAGACCTTAATAACTATACATGACTGATCTGTCCTCTCTAGCAAGGTTAACCGTTTCTCCCAAGGAGTTAAGTGGCATATAAACTATTGTTCACACCATTTGTGTTAACAGGATAGGATGACCTCAGACAGTGTGGTGGCCATACATGGTACCTGCACAACGCATTCATCAACAAAGAGAAAAGGACCACAGGGGCAGATTTGACTGTACGTGTATCAGGATTCTATCAGGATAAATGCCTAACCTCACTCCATAGCAAAAAGTAATTACAGAGTCATTGTTTCTATACTGTTCATATTTTTTATGGTTCTTTAGAAATATGTGCTATTTAGTTATTGAGTTGACATCTGTACTGTATTATATTTTATACAAAGCACCCAGACTACAGTGGAGAGTAATCAAATATGTGAGATCATTTTGCTCTCACAGGAAGTCAACAACAGATATAAAATATAGATAAAGGAATAGTTTAAATTCAGTAGTTAACTTTTAGACTTAAATTATCTAATTAACAATAGACTGAAAAGCCAAATTTTGAAACTTTATTCTTTTAAAAATTGCATGCTCCATTTAGAGTGTACCTTTCATACATATTCACAGAAACTTCCTTTGTATTTTTATAATGCATCGATTCTTTTTCCATGTATGCCTCCCTTCCTACTCTGAAATATTCTCACCTTATTCTATGCATGCCTTTATGCAGGTTTTGAAAGTGAAAGTAAAAGTGAAAGTTACTCAGTCCTGTCTGACTCTTTGTGACGCCTTGGCCCTATACAGTCCATGGAGTTCTCCAGGCCAGGATACTGGAGTGAGTAGCCGTTCCCTTCTCCAGGGGATCTTCCCAACCCAGGGATCGAACCCGTATCTCCCACATTGCAGGTGGTTTCTTTACCAATTGAACCACCAGGGAACTAAGAGATAAATAGCAAAACATTTGTTTACACACACACACAAACCCACAGACACACACATCATTAAGATTTTGAGACAAATGTTAGTGACCATTCCAGCAAACACCACTGAATAGCACACAAATGGAAAAACTCTGACATGAAAGACAATATCAGGGCAAATCAAGTACGTATGTTCAGGCAGGAGTGCTGCTTAGCTTCACGGTCACAAGTTATTGCTAATTATCAAAAGATTATGAAATGTGGCTTCTTACTCAAATCTATATCTTCCCTTCAAAGGAATCAGGTACTATAGATTCAGTCTTTAGTCCCCCCAGGTGAGGAAACAGTATCAGGATTTGATAACTATGTAAGAAAATGGAGAACAACTTTCTGACCTACAGCTGCCTTCCAGGGACCCTAGAAATTTTCAGTGTGTTCAACTTATAGTAACTACTCTATAATTTGGAGTTTACTGACAGCAAGATATACAGTTTGCATTAAACACTATGGATTGTTCTACTAAAACAATATTCTGGTAAAAGCTGGATGTTCCAAAGTAAATGTGTATCATTTAAGTGTTGTCTCACCAATTCTGTGGTAACTGGTATTCTTATCTGGATGAGAGTCAAATGACAGAATTGTGATATGTCCTGGTGGATTATTGTTTAAATAGTAATTTTTATTATGAAATGCGTAGAAAGTTTAGGTAAGGTTGAGATAAGGGAATCTCTGAAATGAGGCAGAATATATTCTCCAAGAAAGGTTAGGTAAATTATAGGGTTTGTATCATTTGGAGACATTTTTACTTGTGTTTCTGTTTCATGATACTTAAAAATGACTTGGAGATTTACGTACATTTAATGGATTAGATAGATATGATGAAGATATGATGAACTCCACTAACAGCTTTCTGCAAAATAAGCCTTCACCAATCTTCCTTATAGCAACTTATTTTAATATTTTATTTAGCTGTTTTTATATGCAAGCACAGTGTTAAAGTGAAAAGATACACACACACATCTGCTTTTGAAAAGCTAAAAGTCTGTTGTGTGTGTGTGTGTGTGTGTGTGTGTGTGTGCTCAGTTATGTCTGATTTTTTGCATCTCCATGGATTGTAGTCTGCCAGGTTCCTCTGCCAATGGAATTTTTCCAGACAAGAATATTGGAGCAGGTTGCCATTTCTCACGCCAGGGGATCTTCCTGTCCCAGGGACTGAACTCACGACTGTCAGGCAGATTCTTTACCACTGAGACATCTGGGAAGCCCCATACCATATGGCTGCTGCTGCTGCTAAGTCGCTTTAGTTATGTCCGACTCTGTGCAACCCCATAGACGGCAGCCTACCAGGCTCCCCCGTCCCTGGGATTCTCCAGGCAAGAGTACTGGAGTGGGTTGCCATTTCCTTCTCCAATGCATGAAAGTGAAAAGTGAAAGTGGAGTCACTCAGTTGTGTCTGACCCTCAGCAACCCCATGGACTGCAGCCTTCCAAGCTCCTCTGTCCATGGGATTTTCCAGGCAAGAATACCTTATGGCAGTTGTCCCTTAATCGATGGATTACATAGCAGATGATTAATAAGATTGGGTTGACTGCATGAGTGCAGTGAATGACTGATGCAGGGTGATCACGTATTGGGGCCCATCAATTAATGACCACGTTCATTCTTGAGCAAGGCCTTTTGTTATGTCCTGGACTCTCTTTTTGTAGCTTCATTGCCATGCTGTTTAACAATTGGTCTTGTCAAACTGGTCTAAAGAAAGGATACTAACTTTCAGCTATGAGATAAGGTCTGAGGATTGCATGGTATGTATTGCATGGTAACTGTAGTTGATAACAGTAAGAAAAAAAAAAGAGAGATAACTATATGAGTTGATGGACATGTTAACTAGGAGGAGGAGTCCTTTCATAAGGTATACATAGATCATCATGATGTACACTCCAAAAATCACACAATTTTACCCATCATACCTCCATTAAGCTAGAAAAAAACATTTTAAAATGGCTATTTTAATGTAAAACAACTCATAGATTAAAAATAAATAGGGGTCTACCATGAAAATAGAGATAAAAAAGAATATGCTGAAGTCACTGCTAAGGTCTTAGGGAGGAACCTGGAGAGTAGTTCTGTCTTAGAGACCAGGAAGGGAAATGATTAAAGAGAAGCTGTGGTAAACTTCACAGGAACAAGGAGTTGGCTTCAGGTGACTGGATAACTGTTTAGAAACCACTGTGATAGCCAAGCTCAGTGACGGTTCTCCTTTCTTAACCCAGGAGGCTGTAAGGCCAGGGAGATATACTGCTTTCCCTGGCTGTAAGGCCAGGGACACAGCTGTGAAGACTGTGGTGATTTCTGGGGGAACTATGTTTTTGATAATGAAGAAACTGAAAGATGTAAAGAATATTTTGATGATATGAAAGAAAAATTTCGACACGAAAATATGAATTAGTGGAGGCAGAAGAAAGTTTGTGGGGGAGTTGGAGTGAGGTGCACACAGCCCCTGAGTTAAATTGAAGTTGCATAAGAGTGGGGATCTGAAGCCTGATACCTGACTTGAGATGTGGCAGAAAAAGTCTTAGGATATAGGACGTAGCAGAAAGGAGTCGGCGGGCAGTCCTATAGATCTTCTATTTAAAGAGAAAAATCAGAAATTCTATAACTGAGGAAATGCATAAAAGTAAGTGACTGGTTCAAATTGATAGTTTGGTTGCTAAAACTCTACAGAGCTAAATATTATTCCTTCAGTACAGAGCCCAGGTTTTTCTGAAGTGCAGGGTGGATGAAGGGGATGGATGGAGAATGAAATAAAGAAAACTAGTTGAACTGAATCTTAAAAAGATGTTTCAAATATGAAATTAATAGATATCTAAAGGTCATATGAATTTGATTAAATACTCCATCTAGATTTTAGCTAAAAAGAAATTTCAAATATAAATAAAGTTTGCGTTTTTTTTTTTTTTCTTTGTAATCACTACACCTCATGATTTGAGACCCTAGCTAAATTTTTCTCATGATTTTTGTATCAATTCAGGAAAATGAAATCCCATCTCCTTGTTACAACATCTTCTCTTGCAGCGCCATTGACGGAGCACAGTGGTGACTCATCATTTCACATTCTCAGCTTTCATTTATGTTAAAAGAAAATTAACCTTCCTTCCCTGGAAGAAGGTTTGGTTGCCAGAAATCACGAGCTAAACATGGAATTTATTTTTTACCATCAGGAAGTGAGTTCTCTGCTCCTGCTCGTATCCGGACCTTGGATAATAGCTCCGTTACCCTTAGTGCTAACTTTGCTAGTGGCGGTGAAACTGCCCCTAGGGCTGCTGTAGGGTCAGCCTGCTGATGGCCTGTCTTTTTCTCCCAGGTGTTATTGATGCAGAATAATCCTCAGTTCCCTGTGATTAAAGAGTCAAGAGTTGAGATTGCAGCATTTTCCTACTTTGTCTCTGGAACCCCGATAAACTGCATTAGAAAAAAACCTACAGCAATTGTTTAAAAAGGAGGGGAGAGGATCTTTTGAATGCTTTTCTTTTCTTTTTCTCTAACAATAGAATATAAATGTATTTTTAAAAAGATTCTTTAGAGATGCTGTATGTTGCACAATGAGGTACATTCTTATCTGATTCTTTCTTGGTAGAACTTTGTCCCCGGTACACATTATTGTTATTGACAGCAGTTCTAAAGCCTTTAAAATAAGAAGAAATTAAACAGTGAATCAATAAAGATTAGCTATTTACTGTAGATTACTAGCTTATCATTCCCATAATTACAATAATGGTTGCTGATGGAAATTCTATTTATATGAATCATTTTATTCTTGTTATTTACTATTATTAATGTTACCATTATTATCTTCTTACCCTTCAGTTCACAAGATGTATCTTCTCAGTGAATTTTAATTCCAGTAACTTGCTATTATACTGTACATAATCCTATCAAAGACTGTCCTTCATGCAACATTTTCAGTGATATATTATCATAGAGACCATTAATGAATGAGCTTCATATCTTACTAATACTATTTTAGATACTATTTTTTATTAATTTTCCAAGCTGTAATTCTTCATAGACTACCTGTGCCTGTCTTATATTAAAGTTATGTTTTCCATTTTTACATGGAGATTTCAAAGGAAAGCATTAACTTTGTGTCTTTAAAAATACATTTTACTTCATGGATTCTCAATGATTACATTATCATAATGCCCATGCTTTGTTCTCTTATACTTGTAACAAGTTAATTTTCACAATTTCCTTTACTTTGGATTCCAATTTTATGTTAGCAATCAAAATTAAAACAGTAACACTATGATCTTTCTGACATGCAACTGAGACAAGAAATAACTTGAAAAACAAGCCAACTGCACTCTGTCCTTTGACAAAGATCCACACACTATAGTCAAATAAAGGAAATTATTATGTCAACTTTTGTACATACTATCTCTAAGCATTATTACTTGAAAGTAAATACAGTCATCGTACAGGAGGTACTGTGTTCCTGGGAAATAATTTATTTCATTGAAATACCTTATTTATTTTATTTTAAAGAGATTAAGAAAGTGAGCAACAAGAAAGCTATTTGTTTAGCTTTGAATCGAGTCTTTTTCCCTTGCCATATGATTCTGATCACAGGCTGTTGCAATACAAAATAATTTGTGCTGAAATTTTATTTTTACTGTTTTACTGTTTTCTTTTTACATGTTGCTACAGGAAAGGTCAAACAGAGAGAATGTAGATTAAATAAGCTTAGATTGTAGCTACATTCCTTTATAATTACATTAAAACATTCTAACAGTATAAAATTAGTGGCCAATATTAAAATGTCCTTAAAACTATGCTATGTATAGAACATGTAAATAAACTTAGATCTCTTTGAAGGAAGATTAAATATATATGTGATATTCTGTAGCTGAGATTAATAGCTAGGGAGAAATGCATTATTATGGTAATATAAACTTATATTTAGTGTATAGCTATAGCATTCAAGATAAACGAAACAGATCCCTGTTGCTAGTTTGGGTTGATATGCCTCATTAATCTTTTCAGTGCATCTGTTTGTTTTTCTATACCTCTCCAAATTTATACAAACATAGCAAATACATATATACTAGGATAACTAGACCAGTGGCAATTGGAAGCAACTGGAAAAAAGAAGGAAAAGAGAAGGAAGGAGAAGCAAAGGAAAAAATATATATATTATACATAAGCACTGAAATTAAAGCCCATCTGCTTGTCTGAGTTTTGATCCCTTGGTCTGGAGGATCACCTGGGAGGAGGGCATGGCAACTCACTCCAGCATTCATGTCTGGAGAATCCTATGGACAGAGGAGCCTGGTGGGCTACAGTCCTCTAGGTAACAAAGAATTGGACATGACTGAAGAGACTTAGCAGGCATACATGCTGCTTATCTAAAAGGAAAATCCAAAGTGCTAGAAAAGTTACCATTATAAGACTATATTCCTAGCATATATAATCCACTCAAGACAATCTTCTAATATGGTGATGGTTTTGATATTGTGTCAGGGGGTATAGAAATATTTGACGTTTCTATTTCTGCAAGCCAAGTGGTACTAAGTTTAAAAATGGCTAACATTTAGTGACACTTATATTCCAATAGTGTTTTCATCATTTTACCTTAGAAGTGACCTTACAAGAAAAATACTATGTCTGGGAGTTTGACTATTGATCATTTCACCCCAGAGTCAAAGTGAGCCAAAATAATAAACTGACCTCTTCGCAGGTATTATATCCTATAAGAAACGGAGGCAAATTCTATCAAAAGCTCTGTTTGTTATATAGCTCGTCCACAAGTTAACAACAGAAAAAATAGACCCTGTAAGTCTCTGGAAGCAGTTTAATGAATCCTTGCAATCTGAATTCAAATTTCAGGTTCTTGAAGTGAAATTTATAAGAAAAATTCTAATACTTTACTGGAAAGTTCATGATGTAAGTATGCTTGTGTATTTTCTCTAATCTTTTTCTGAAGAACTGTATAGACTGTTCAGTTCAGTTCACTTCAGTCGCTCAGTCCTGTCCGACTCTCTGCAACCCCATGAATCGCAGAATGCCAGGCCTCCCTGTCCATCACCAACTCCTGGAGTTCACTCAGACTCACGTCCATCGAGTCAGTGATGCCATCCAGCCATCTCATCCTCTGTGTCCCCTTCTCCTCCTGCCCCCAATCCCTCCCAGCATCAGAGCTTTTCCAATGAGTCANTTTTTTGATGATCCAGCGGATGTTGGCAATTCGATCTCTGGTTCCTCTGCCTTTTCTAAAACCAGCTTGGACATCTGGAAATGTTAAATTCATATATGGGAAAATGTTTTCAGTGTTCTTTGAATATATTTGTCACATAGGAATCACACAAAATCAGGATAATAGGAAGATAAGGTCATTTTCTTTTGGAGATAAAGAAGTTTAGGCTCAGGAAGGTTTGTTCACAAGTCACATGGCTAGTTTGAATAGATTAAACTGTGGGCAGAAGCTACTCAAGTCTCAGATATACGCTAAGCTGGTTGCCTTGTGACAAAGCTTTACCTGTTAAATTCCACTCAACTTCATCCCCTCCAGAGCATACAAAGCAGGAAAAGAGAACAGCAGCAACTTTCTGCCTAACAGCCATGACCAGAAGTTGTGCACATCACATCTATTAATACTCACAGTCCATTGGCCAGATCTTAATCACAAGCTCTTACCTATTTTCTAGGATGGCTGATAAATGTAGTCTCTACCTGACCACTCATGTTCTACCAGTAATGGTTCTATAAATAAANCAGCAACTTTCTGCCTAACAGTCATGACCAGAAGTTGTGCACATCACATCTATTAATACTCACAGTCCATTGGCCAGATCTTAATCACAAGCTCTTACCTATTTTCTAGGATGGCTGATAAATGTAGTCTCTACCTGACCACTCATGTTCTACCAGTAATGGTTCTATAAATAAAGCAGAAAGAATACTGAGGGCACCGATAGCTACATCCATCATGACAGCCTCTGGTCATCCATATATCCATTGTTGTTGTTTAGTTGCATCTGACTCTTGGCGACCCCATGGACTGTAGCCCACCAGGCTCTTCTGTCCATGGCATTCTCCAGGCAAGAATACTGGGAGTGGGGTGCCATTTCCTTCTCCAGGGGATCCTCCCGACCCAGAGATTGAAGCCACATCTCCTGCATCTCATTGCATTGGCAGGTGGATTCTTTACCAGTGAGTCACCAGGGATATGAAGGACACTAGCAGTTGCATCTACGTGATATCCTCTGGCCATCCATACACCACACACATTTTTATTGCTTACATAAAACACACTTTCACTCTTCCCTGAGGGAAGGAGTGCAGAGACACAGCCAACAAAAAAGTCACACATCTGGGTGAAGTGCAGTACTTTTTAGCACAGAATGTGGTCCTGTGACTTATAAACCAAAAGACATATGCCTCCCACATACTCCCTCAATATACAACGCTGGAATTGGAACAGTAAACTGCAATAGAAACCCAAATTCAAAAGAAAGAAGAAGGGGCAACTGATCATCAAATCCTGCCAACTGTGAATTTTGAAGACCTCATGCCGTGTAAGTCCCTGATTAGCCCTACTCTTTGCCATGGTTTCTGGAAATAACTCCTTTGTCTAGTGTTCTGTGTATTCCTTCCTTTACCTTTTTGTAATTGTTTCTCTGTGACCACAAATGGAACTGGGACTGAAGAGTATCTCCTTGCAGCCTTACGCTACTGGTGCAGACCTTAGGAAACAGAGGTTGTTCGAGAGGTTCGGTAACCACAGGAACCTGAAGTGCAGCCTTGTGGCTACCCAGCAATTCTTTCCATCACTTTGATTCCAGCCAGCTCCACTTGAAGTAACCCAAGTGAAAGAATCTTCACCGGGTTTAGCTTTTTATGACTTCAGACTTTCATTTATATACAACTTCCTGGGCTCAGGCTGCTACCCCTCCCCACCTCAATTTAATGGCAATTACCTTAGCAGCATGGATAGGAGATAATATTATTAAACTGATCTTGGAAGCTGGTTGCTCTAATTTTCTGAGAACATTTAATATGGCATCTTCTAGAAAGGCTCTCAGCAGCCATCCTCTTTTCTGCTGTTTGTGGTTCACATATATTTGGCTTTACTAATCTTGTAAGGTCCCAGTTACTGAACTCATAATCAATATAGATTGACATTTGGTTTTTTTGTAATGTAAGGCATTTGTCTCACTTATAATCTGAGTGTTTTAACACTGATTTGTCATACGATACACATTAATACTTCTTTTTAACCAATTTGATATCCCCCTTCCTTTTCAACAAATTCACTCTTTGACAATCAAATTACCCCAAAAGCTAGCAGGTGAAAAGACTGTACAAAAATTATGTTTCCAATCAGTCTGTTCTCTCAACATGAGATGGCCTTTCTATTTCTAAGCCAGATAAAATCTTGACTTTGAAAGATCATTATTGAGAACTCTTCAGTGACTGTTGACACTGATTTTATGACCAAAAAAGAAAACAACTTCCTCTGAAAAATATATCTTGATACTTTAGGATTCATGTTTATTTTGAACAGAGAGTACTCCATTAGACGGGTTTTGTTTCTTTCAGTTTTTTGCTTGCAAACTGGCTCATAATTGGCTAAATCTATCTCTCCCCTAGTTACTAAAAGTAGAAAGAATCTGCTAAAGTACACCAACATTTTTATTTTTTCTGACCACTTACCCTAGAGTTGAAGTTTCAGGAAAGATATGCATATCTCTAAAATTATCACAGGTAACAGTTTTATACTAAATGTTTTTTCCCTAGTATAGCAAGAGTCACTAGCTTGCCAGACTACAATATAGGACCCCTGGCCTTCCATTGCCTGACTGCAAAGCCTATACCACATATATTAGGTTTTATCATGACAATATCCCACTTTCAGATACCAACATTTACATTTTGATTCTGACTACATTACTATAACAAAGAGACACCAAGATACAAGATTTAAATGGCACAGATTTAAACCATATAGATTTTAAAACATAACATTTAAATAACACAGGAAGAACAAGTTTTCTTTCATTTCACTGTACAGAAGAAAATGATCCAGGTCCCCTTGTGGCTCAGTTCGTAAAGAATCTGCCTGCAGTGCAGGAGACCCGAGTTCAATCCCTGGGTTGGGAAGATCCCCTGGAGTTGGAAATGGCAACCCACTCCAGTATCCTTGCCTGGAAAATCTCATGAACAGAGGATCCTGGTGGGCTGCAGTCCATGGGGTCACAAAGAGTTGGGCATGACTAAGTGACTAACACTTACTTATATAGGTGGATCCTGCCATTCTCAATACATAGTTTTAATCTCTAGATCCAAGGTAGTTGGTCTGCTTATACCCATTTTTCCAGTTAGCAGAAAAGAGAGAGAAAAGGAAGTAGAAAATAAACACTTTCCCATTGTAGAATATGATTTCAGTTGGATATTTCACTTTGGTTTACATTATTTTGGTCAGAAGTAGTTAGACTATCATACTTAACTAAAAGGAAACCAGCAAAATGTACAGTTGACCACTGAACATTGCAGGGGTTAGAGATGCTGACCCTCTGAGTAGTTGAAACTTATCTTCTAGTCAGTTTTTCATATCCACAGTTCTGTGCCCACGGATCACAGTGGATCATGTAGTACTGTATGTAGTACTTACCAGAGAAAAAAATCTATTTGTAAGTGGACCTGTGCAGTTCAAATTCATGTTGTTCAAGGGTCAAATGTAGTTTGGCCAAGCAGCAATTTATTCTACTAAAACTCAAGAGTTGGTTTTTTTTTTTTTTTTTTTTTTTAAGTAAGAAAAAGAGAATGAGAAAAATGAAAAGCTTCTGTACACTAGAGGCATCCCTCAGTGTCCATGGGAGACTGGTTCCAGGACCCCCAGGAATACCAAAATCCTTGGATGCTCAAGTCCCTTATATAAAATGAAAGTATTTGCATATAACCTACACAATTTTCCCATATACTATAAATCATTCTCTAGATTACTTAAAATATCCAATATAAAGTAAATACTATATAAACCATTGTAAATACAATGTAAATGTAAGATAAGTCGTTGCCAGCAAGGAGCAAATTTGTTTTACTTTTTGGAACTTTCTGGAATTTTTAAAAATATTTTTGGTCTGTGGTTGGTTGAATCATTGATGTAGAACTATGGATACAGAAAGTCAACTGTACTGTACTGTACTGTACTGTAGGGCTTTTTCCACTAAACTGACATTAAGAAATAACAATCTGACTTTTTAAAAATTTAAACTAAGGGAGAATTTAAATAAGATTTGTTTCTGGGATACAGGGTATAAAAAGATATATTTTTTTCCTAAATTCTTCATTAAGTCAAAACAGCTGAGAAGCAAAATACTAACTTACAGATCTAGAAGACGTCATCTTGCCTTAAACTTGTACCAAGGCTAAAAGACCATGGCAAAACGTTAGCCTGATTTAGGCTTCTGAGATCATTGAAGAAGATATCTAGTTTTTTGGCAATATTTTTACCCTCTAATTTTGAGAAAGGATGGCCATGAGAAAGGATCCCCCACTCTCAAACTCTCATTTTTGCATAATATGGTATCATGTGGTGGTAGAGACGGTGGGCATACAAAGAGTCTGGACTCAAATCTAAGGATCTCAAGCCCTTCTGTTTACCAACTTAGAAATCCAAGAGAAACATTGAATCTTTCTAAACCTCAAGTTCCTAATCTATAAAAGAAAGATCATACTAAGTGTATAGTTAAGTGTATGTATGCAAAGTAATGTCAGACTCTTTGCAACCCCATGGACTGAACCCCATCAGGCTCCTCTGTCCATGGAATCTTCCAGGCAAGAATACTGGAGTAGGGTGCCATTTCCTGCTCCAAGGGATCTTCTTGACCAAGGGATTGAACTCTCATCTCTTGCATCTCCTGCATTGGCAGGTGGATTCTTTACCGCTAGCACAACCTGGGAAGCCATCAGTTTTGAACCTACTTATTAAGGGTATCTGGGGCATCCCAGGTGCACACTGGTAAAGATTCCAGTTCCATCTGCAGAGATGCAAGAGACAAGAGCTCAATCCCTGGGTCAGCAAGATACCTATGAGTAGGAAATGGCACCCCACTCCAGTATTCTTGCCTAGAGAATTTCATGGACAGAGGAGCCTGGTGGGCTACAGTCCATGGGGTTGCAAGATTCTGGCATTACTGAGCACAGCACAATAGGAGTATTTAGAGGATGGAGCAGCTCAAAAATGTGTAAAGCATTAAAAGCAGTAGCTGGCATTTGGTCAATTATCAATGAGTAACAGTTACTACTATCTCCTTGTATCATTTTTCAGGTTGGAAGATGCCCCTAAAAAAAATAATACTGTGACTTAAAAAAATCAGCTAACATATTAATTGGAATTGAAAGTATGTTATACTAATACAAATTAACTGCAAAAATAAGACAAAATTTTAAGGTATTTGTGGGTATCAGTTCAGTTGCTCAGTCATGTCCAACTCTTTGTGACCCCATGAACTGCAGCACGCCAGGCCACCTTGCCCATAACCAACTCCCAGAGTCCACCCAAACCCATGTCCATTGAGTCGGTGATGCTACCTAAACATCTCATCCTCTGTTGTCCCCTTCTCTTCCTGCCTTCAATCTTTCCCAACAACAGGGTCTTTTCAAATGAGTCAGCTCTTCGCATCAGATGGCCAAAATATTGGAGTTTCAGCTTCAACATCAGTCCTTCCAATGAACACCCAGGATGGATTTCCTTTAGGATGGACTGGTTGGATCTCCTTGCAGTCCAAATGACTCTTAATAGTCTTCTCCAACACCACAGTTCAAAAGCATCAATTCATAAGCACTCAGCTTTCTTTGTAGCCCAACTCTCACATCCATACATGACCACTGGAAAAACCATAGCCTTGATTACACGGACCTTTGTTGGCAAAATAATGTCTCTGCTTTTTAATGTGCTGTCTAGGTTGGTCATAAGTTTCCTTCCAAGGAGTAAGTGTCTTTTAATTTCATGGCTGCAATCACCATCTGCAGTGATTTTGAAGCCCAAAAAATAAAGTCAGCCACTGTTTCCACTGTTTCCTCATCTATTTGCCATGAAGTGATGGGACCAGATGTCATGATCTTAGTTTTCTGAATGTTCAGGTTTCACCAACTTTTTCACTCTCCTCTTTCACTTTCATCAAGAGGCTCTTTAGTTCTTCTTCGCATTCTGCAATAAGGGTGGTGTTATCTGTATATCTGAGGTTATTGATATTTCTCCCAGCAATCTTAATTCCAGCTTGTGCTTCCTCCAGCCCAGCACTTCTCATTATGTACTCTGCATATAAATTAAATAAGCAGGGTGACAATATACAGCCTTGATATACTCCTTTTCCTATTTGGAACCAGTCTATTGTTCCATGTTCAGTTCTAACTGTTGCTTCATTACCTGGATACAGGTTTTTCAAGAGGCAGGTCAGGTGTTCTGGTATTCCCATCTTTTGCAGAATTTTAAAGCCCAACAAATCTTTTCAAGTACCACCTTAATGGGAGGTTTTTACATAAGACGTAAAGCTATATTAATTACAAAGTAATTTTCTAAATTTTTAAAAATATTTAAAATAAATTTTGACTAATTTCTACTAAATTCAAAATAATTTTCTACTAATTACAAAATAATTTTCTTTAAAATAATTCTTAAAGCACTTTAACAGTCTCTAAAATTACACTCAACTTCAACTTCCAGTGTTTTTGTTCTTGAAAACTATTACAAAATGAAAGTAATAACCTAGAATGTTCTTTTTTCCTGATTATAAAGATAATGTAATTGAAAAATCAAGGAATATAGAAAAGTATAAAAAAGAAAAATTATCTGAAATTTCTCCATTGAAAAATAATAACTACTTTGATAAATATCTTTCTAGATATTTGACGAATATCTTTCTAAATATTTCTCTGATAAGTACTATAAATAAAAAACAATAAGACTGCTCTGGTAATGATAGGTAATCCTATCCTAATTTATAACAATTATAAAATCTGGACAAAGTTATTAAGACTAACTATTTGAAGGCATAGGGAATTACAAGTCATGTAGAATTTTGAGACTAGTTTACTTTCAAAGATTGCTACTATATTAGGTGAGAACTGAGTTTGTGGTCTTCTTGCCTTGAGTATTTCACAAGCCACCCACATCAAAGTAGGTGAAGAATCATGATCTTAAGCAGCTCAATGTTGCAAATGATAAAGTACAAAGCAGCAGACCAGCTGGGTATTTAAGCGAGAAATCCTGTAAGCAAAATAGCCAATATACAAGGACTAAGATTTTAAAATATAAACACAAATTCTGCTCAGTATCCTGGCTGTCTATAAACTACACATGAGCATGGGAAAATTCAGGGGCAGGGGGTCGGGTTAGGGGGAGTGGAAAGCAGGTATAAACTACAAGGAGATCTAACCTTTGAAAACGAAATCAGCTCTTAGTGGGATTTACAAGTATGCTCCCCTTTGCATGCCCCAAAACACTTTCAGCCCCAGAAGGCAAAAAGTGAATGCTTTACTGGCTTGAGATATCCAAGGATAAAATTCAGGGATGAGAAAGGTACTGGGAAATTTACACCTAACACACAATCTAGCATCTCACTAAAAAGAGACAAAAATGTCCACACAAAGACTGATAAACATGTGTACACTGGAGCTTTCTTCATAAAAACCCTAAACTGGAATAAACTCAAATGTCTAACAACTGCAAAACAAGTTTTATATATCTTTAAAAATGAAATTCGTTCAGTAACAAAAAACCAAAATGTAAATATATAGAACATGGGTGAAATTCTATAATGCTATGCTAAGTGAAAAAGTAAAACACACACACACACACACACACACACACAAAGCCTACATATTTACACTTACAAGCAATCCTAGTAAAGGCAAAACTTGGGGGACAGAATGCAGATCAGTGGGTGCCTGGGGTTGGGAGTGGGCGGAGGATATCAGTTTCAGAGTGACGAGGGATTTTTTTGGGTGATGGAAATATTTCATATCTTGGTGATTTTACCACCCTATTCAGGCTTCCCAGGTGGCGAAGTGGTAAAGAATCTGCCTGCCAATACAGGAGATGCAGGAGACCCTGGTTCGAACCCCTGGGTCAGGAAGATCCCCTGGAATAGAAAATGGCAACCCATTCCAGTATTCTTGCCTGGAAAATTCCATGAACAGAGGAGGCTGGTGGGCTACAGTCCATGGGCTCACAAAGAGTTGGACACAACTGAGCACGTGAGTGTGCACACATGCATACACACACACACACACACATTAAACTGTATGTTTAAGATGGATACCTTATTATTGCATGAAAATGATTTCTCAGTAAAGCAGTTAAAATAATAACACTTACAACTTATATTTTATCTCCCAATCCCCCCAGATTGCTTCTAATACAATAAACTGATCAAAATGCTTCTGAAAAACATAATGAGCTCTCAGCTTCTCCCTAGTTGTTGAGCATCCAAGGATTTTAACTCCCTGAGTGCCGAAGGATTGATGCTTTTGAACTGTGGTGTTGGAGAAGACACTTGAGAGTCCCTTGGACTGCAAGGAGATCCAACCAGTCCATTCTGAAGGAGATCAGCCCTGGGATTTCTTTGGAAGGAATGATGCTAAAGCTGAAACTCCAGTACTTTGGCCACCTCATGCGAAGAGTTGACTCATTGGAAAAGACTCTGATGCTGGGAGGGATTGGGGGCAGGAGGAGAAGGGGACGACCGAGGATGAGATGGCTGGATGGCATCACTGACTTGATGGACGTGAGTCTGAGTGAACTCTGGGAGTTGGTAATGGACAGGGTGGCCTGGTGTGCTGCGATTCATGGGGTCACAAAGAGTCGGACATGACTGAGCGACTGAACTGAACTGAACTGAACTGAAGAAAGAGACTGAAGCTAATCATCGCTTTAGATGCAAGAAATAAATTTTGATATATTTAATTTTTTTTCATCTGGGTCAAAGTATTTTTAATATTCTTTATGTTTTCACCTTTGACTCATGAATCAGTTAGAAATATATAATTTAATTTCCAAATATTTTGAAGTTTTTCAGGTACTTTGTCAGAGACTTCTAATTTACTTCCATTTTGTCACTGAAATATTTTTTTTATTGATTGCCAATTCTTTTTTTCTTTCAGATTAGCCTTCAAGTTTAGCATATGATATACTATATGAATGCTACATATGAGCCTAAAAAGAGTATGTGTTCTGCTGTTATTGGTTGGAATGTTCTATAAATGTCAATTATCTCAAGTGAGTTAACAGTGTCATTCAAGTCTTCTAAATCCTAATGGACTTACTTCTTGTTTCCCTTCTTTCATTTGTTCAACTAAATTCTACTGGGCAAGTCTCCTGATTATAGCAATTAACCATACTGTATGTTAATTCTTTGTACCAGACTAATTTCCCCACTATACATGGACTCACAGCAGACAAAAATAATGGCTTTTAATCTTCATAAATAGAGTACTAGTATACTGCCTGACATATGAGAAGCTGTCTACAAGTGTTTGATGAGTGCATAGGTTACTAAATCAATGAATCAAACAACCTATAATCAAAATCCTTGTCATTAGTAGAGTACAAATGACAAATGTATAGAACTTAGAGTGCTATAGATTGCATTGTATCCCCCACTCCTAATTCATATATTGAAGCCCTAACCTTCAATATAATTGTATTTGGATATAGTGCTTTCAGGAGGTCATTAAAGTTAAATATCATTGTAAGGGTGGGGTTCTAATAGGATCGGTTGGTTTATAAGAAGAGGAGGGATGAGAGTTCCCACTCTCTGTCCATGCACTTGAACTGAAGACAGGCAATGTAAGCACATGGAGAGCTATGATGGCATATAGGAGCCAAGAAGAAAGTGCCCACCAGAACCCTTCAAGACTGGCCCCCTTGTCTTGAGCCTCCAGAACTGTGAGAAATTACTTTTTGTTGTTTAAATCTCTCAGCCTATGGTATTCTATTATGACAGCCTGAGGAGACTAAGGTTACATTAGAGATATCTTGAGTAAATCTTGTTCAGTTAATATACATTAACAGAATTTTTTACAACTTTCTAATATATAGTCTTCAGAAACTGTTTCAAGAATATTTATAAAGCAAACTTATAAAATCTTTATAAAATAAAATAGTTTATTAAAATGTTTTGTTAAAAATAACAAGCAAATTAAAGGCTAACTCCAAGAAAATTAAATGATATTATAGATAAGAACTGAACCAGTACAGGATAATTAAGACAAGTAATTTTCAAGGAAACTAACAGTTTACCAAGTATAACATCAATTTCTCTGCACTACCCTATCACTAAAGGCTCCAAACAAGCTCAGAAATAATTCTATTTGTATTTATAGAATATACAAGTGAGAATAACTATTGAGAAATATGATCAAGACTGTCCTAGATAAACACTCTAAACCCAGGTTAAATACACTGTAATCCCCCAGTAATATTTTGTTTGAAGTATGATTGATATCTTCATTATCATTTAATAAGCTAGAGACTGAATACATACCCCAATCCACTCTCTGAACAAGTATGCAATGAAGGCAATATTGTAAATATTATAGTAAATACCTTTACTAAAGTTAAGATTCAGGAGCTGAGTGAGCAGAAACTACCAGTAACCTTGTAATTAAAAGGAGAAATCATAAATCCTTTCTGTAGACTCATGCAGTTTCCCAGTGCCTCCAAATAAATATACAAATAAACTTTAAAACATTGTAGGGAAAAAAAGGATGTCAGAAAGTGAAGACTTGCAGACTTTCCCATTACTTGTCTGTAGTCTGTAGTTTTGGTTCAAACTCAACACAGTCAATTCACTGGAGAGGGACAGACAGAAAGAAACAGAAGGATCCTAAATGGTCATTTTCAATGAGCTTGTTTTCATGGAAGGGCAGATGAACAGTGTGTTGTTATGTCTGGTGTTCATCAAATACCCAAAAAAAAAAAAAACCTCTATTTTGAGAAAAGGAGATTTTATATTAAAATTGTACAGAGCCAAATCATCAGTGGTTTTAACTCCTCAGTTTTTATACAAACATTGTAATATGGATTATAAGACCTTATTCAAACCTCTACATAGGGTTAAATAAAAAAAAAAAGGAAAACAAGGAAATGCTCAGATACAGAATCTGGCATGGTTAAAAATGTAATTGTTACACTAGATAAGCTGGAGAGGTTGGAGTATGGCCAGCCCCCATCTGCCTTCCATGTACACACAGACCTGATCAGGAAGTTGCTATATATACCACAGCCTTCATGACTACCTTCCAGTCTGGAGAGAAGTGACCACAACTTTGGAGAGCCATGTGTCATGCTTTGCAGTGATTATTCCTTTGCCAGTATCAACCTATCTTTGATTTGAGATGGGCAGAAAAGAAAATCAACAAAGCCAGTAAGTCAATAGAAAGTACAGTTAGGACATGAGGAGTGAGAGAGGAATCTTGGCAAAAGTTTGAAGCAGTCTATCTTGATAAAGTGAGAGTTCTTCCTTCCTGTCACTTAACTGATAACATAACTTGTCGTCTCTTTTATTACAAGCAATTGTGTATTTTTGCGCATACACTATTGCAATGTTCAGTAACTGGTAATACTGTAAATATACCTACAAAGAAGTATAAGTCATGGCTATTGACCTTAAAGAACTATAAGTCTTACAAGAAAAGATAAAATAAGCACACAGATAACTTGATGATGCAGTAATGTGCTAAATCTCTCAAGAGTGGCACAAGGAAAGTGCTAAAGGGACACTATTCCTCGAGGTCTAAGGCCCCAGGGGTGTAATTCAGCTAATCAGGAAAGCAGAAATTTTAACTTTGTTCCACTCCACATGACAGGGCCAGAAGTCTATTCCCATTAAGATCTATGGCATTTGCTATACGAGCGAAAAAAAAAAAAAGACATTCTCTGACAACACAGACTCCTATTTGGCTTGGTTGAAACCTGCTCTCACTTCCCTTAGGAAGGTAATTGAAGTCAAGAAAGTTGCACATAGCGATTTAGAGGTTTGCAACTAGGAAATTCTTAGATTTTGGGGGCATATGTAGCCTTTCATGTACAAAGTTCTCATTTTAACCTACCTCAGGCTAGCCAGCTTTACTGATTTATAGTTAATTAGGATTGAGATTTTCATTGAAAATTCGAATACTTATATGCTTTTTTGTATGCATTTCAGATCCTGTTGGCTGGAGCAAATAATTGTAACAGCACTCAAGAAATGAATGAATACCACAGGGAAGAGCTTCAACCACCCCTACTCTTGACAACCTGTAAGTAAATCCTGCTGTGTTCCCTGTTCACAGAAATATCTTTCTGACATCACTTGTGATAGCTGAAAGATTTCTTTTCCTATCAGCTAACAAAATCCCAAAACCATTTCCTCACTTTTTAACCATCTCTTGAAATCCCTTAAGAAAGTTCTGCTATTTGCTGTTGGACTTTTCTACTAGAATTAAATTCTTTGTACCATCCAGAGGCTTAGTTATTATATATGTATACAAGTTCCACTGTGATGAATGATCATTATTTGGGCATAAGATTACGAGAGGAAATCTGTATTAACCATGGTAAAGAAGGTAGAATATACTGTTCTCAGAATGATTTAATGAAATTATACCATTGTGCATTCAAAACATTTGATAAAAACAGAATTCTATTTTTAAAGATTCTTCATTTTTATTTTAAGGAAGGAAGAACCTAAAAAATTCATTTGCATCATTTAAACATGTCAGCGAATAGTTGCCTGTGAGGCAAGACTTTCTTCATTACTAATGGTCAAAAACAAGGTCAAAAAATAAAATCAAGGCTAACTTTTCTACAACTGACAATTTGTCTGTAAACCTTTCCTGGATACAAAAGAAGAGACAGCTTTAGAGAAATAGCTAAGTGGTCAGGCCCAGGGATGCATCTTATAAGCTATCAAATATTTTCTGTCTCTTACTTTGCAATTGGCTGCTACATGCTGTTTATGAAAATATTTTGTCTACTAAAATGCCTTCAATGAAAATAATTCTATTGTAGTATTAGAAACTACATGAATTCACCTTTTATTTCAACCATCAAGTCACTCAAGAAAATGTTTAAGCTAACATCTATAATCAGTGCATTTATTATTTTTAATTTTAATTTTTAATTTTCATATTCTTTCTTACTATTAAGATTTGTTAGGAAAAAATGCAGCCTAAAAGCTACCTGAAAGGTAGATGTTTTGCCTTTCAAAAGCTGATATCAAGGAGGCTCCTTAGAAAACAATCTTCCTGATTTTCAATACCATCTTTTAGCTTCTTTTGGAAATTCATTAATTCGGAAGTTTATTTGCATGCTTCCATAAATACTGGACCAATTGAGAAATCACAATTTAATATGCTTTAACGTTACCATGTTTCATAGATATCATTAAACCTGTTAACTTTTGTTTCATCTTCTGTAAAAAAACCCTCAATTGTATTTATAATTTTCTTCTATTCATTTAACTCTTAATTTCTCAGTGAGACATGGCCTCTACAGATGTATCAAAATGGGTACCTAAATATCACTGAACATTAACTTAATATAGAGAATTTTCCACTTGAGAGGTTGCCTTTTCTCACCAACTTGACATTTCACCTCTTAAGATTTATAGTTCTTGACTAAAACTGGAAGTAATTGTTTTGTTAACTCTAAGAGAAAAATCGTGCTTCTATGATTATGTGAGAAGTCAAAAATCTCTGTTTTCAGCTTCTGACTTAAAAAGATATTTGAAGACTACAGATCCATGATTGATTTAGCTTCTCCTAACTGCTGATACTTTAATTGCATGACTGCCTGTTACTTGTAGACAGTCAAAACACACCTCCCAACACACAGATTCATGTATATGCAGGTGTGTGCATGCACACATTGTGCACAAACAACACACACACACTGTTTTAAACAAAAAGCCCGAGTCCTGTGATCAGTCATTTCCAAAGATTAAGTTGTACAACTCTGGGCAGTAGGTTAAAATAGAGAAGATGGTAAATGAAATCATTGTATTTCTTATGAGTTTTATTAACCCAGGATTAAACCAAACATTAAAATAGGCTACACATGGTGCCTTCTAACCCAGTGGAGTTCCATGAATCACTGTGGTGTTCTTTCCTCTGTCCTAGCAAACTATCAATCAAATAATTTGGCTTCCTTTTGACAATGATGATGAGAAGTCTATTTGGTGATTATATCTGAAACGTAAGAATCAGATTTCTTCAAAGGTCACCAGGGACCACGAGTTCCTTGGAGTTGTCTAGGCTCCTAAAACCTGAGTTCTTAATTCGTGATTTAGCAACTACCATGATATCTTAAAACTATAGGGGACTCTCTCCAACAGTACTGGGAGTGTTGCTACCACTTTCCTGGGACTTTCAGGGGCCAGGGTGACCTCATTCTAGCTTTGTTTGAAACAATTTCTGCATAACATGTCCAGTGATTTCAAATCTTATCATTATAAACTTTTAAGACAACTGCTTTGCAGAGTGAAGAGATACCTAAAGCAGGTTATATTAGGTCTATTCTTGAGGTGAGAGAGGGAATTTATATTGTTTTTTAAAAAGTTACCTCTTGTCCAATGAGCAAGTACTAAAATTCTATATAATAAAGATGTTGTAATTTTAGATGGTGAGTACTCTAAGAATTTCTTTCATTTGCTAACCCTTCAGTCAGTTTTATTTTTTTCCACTTTTTCCCCTTTTTTAATTCCCCCCCCCCTTTTTTTTTTTTTTTAAAAAAAAAGCTACTTAATCTTGTTTTGTCTTGTCTTTTCTTTCTTTAACATATGGAATAATTTTAATGCTATGTTTTCTCTTCTGCCATGATGATGAGATTCCTTTCTGGCATTACTTGACATCTGCACAGGAAAAGAAAACTGAGGTGATAGAAAGTATCCAGGATCTGGAATCAGACTATCTGGGTACCAGTCTTACCTCATTCTTTAATTGTCTTTGTGAATCAGGAAAAGTCATTATATCTCTTTCCAGACCCTATCACTTTATCAAAAAAAAAAATAAGATATTAAAAAGGCTAGACCTAAGATCTCTCCATGTACAAAAAGCCCTCTGACCCTATGCACTGCCATTCTGAATGAGTCATCTTTGTAGAAATGTCAAAAAATGTACAAAACATAATCGCTCATTTACTGGAAAATAAGTGAGATCTCATCATTAGTACTGACCTCTCCACTGATAGCCTTGATACATATTGATACTCATGTGTCTTAAGGTTCAATGTCATCACATTCTCTTGGTATGTGTGATAGTTATGATCACAGGCTTTGGAGTCAGAAAGGCTTGGGCTTGAATTCTGAACCAGGCACTTACTGCTCTGAGATTATGCAACTATCTGAGCTTTTTCTGTAAATCAGGAATAATTCCTACTCCTTAGTCATTTTACATTTCCCAAATACATGCAGTGGAGAAGGAAATCGCAACCCACTCCAGTATTCTCGCCTAGAGAGTCCCATGGACAGAGGAGTCTGGCGGACTGCAATCCATCGGGTCGCAGAGAGTCGGATACGACTGAGCCACTAACACAACAATACATGCAAAGTATCTAGGACAGTGCCTGACAGAAAAAGTGTGTTCAAAATGAGAATAACGTTGTTGCTACTGGTATTACTGAGTTTTTTTATTCCCTCCTGAGAGCAAACTTTGAAAAGAAAATAGGGAGTATAAATACAAGAGTGCTGGGTGATAGAGGAAGCATGCCATCAAAGGGCAAAACAATTGTAGGATATGGAAAATTTAATCTGCTACAAAATATTCCTGAATTCAGGGGTGAGAAATGCCATGTTAATACTTCCTCCCAGCCTCCAAGGCAGACAGAACTAATCATTGTAGCTCTAATGAGCTTGGGCATGACCTCAGATTCCTGCTAATCTTCAGGCTTCAGATGGGCACCACACAATGATTAACATTGTCCTCAAAACAAAATCTAATTTACCATATCTGGTCCAGGTGTAGATGTAACCTAGACCCTTAAAAAATCTGGATGAGCAATGGGCACATAATAGGGATAAAAATTCACAAAATGAATTTAAAACTTAAATTTAAGTCATGGTTACTATAATTCCCTGTCCTACTTTATTAATGAATCTCTAAAATTCTTTCATCAGCAAATAACTCAAAATTAGTTGAGTAACTCAAAAATCAGTTTTACAATAATATTGCATTTCACACTATGGGACATTCTGAGATGCATTCATTAATCTAACCAAAATTTATTAAAGATTTGTCTTTTACAGTCACTGTGATATTAAAAATACAATAAAATCTTTGACATACTTCTTAGAAGGAACTTTTTTGGAAATCTGGATAATATTTTGTAGAAAGGAAGAAATGCTTCAGAAACGCTGACTCTGTACGTAGAAACATTTCTCAGAGAACTACAAAATCAATGTGGATGACACAGCAGATTTTTTTTTTTTTTTTTTTTTTTTTGGTGGAAAGTCCAAAATGTGTTTCAGCATCTCACTCTTATCTGAACAACCCAAGGGCCATGCTGACAACTGAGTGTAGAATGGTGTAGAATGATTCCTTAAAGGCTGCTTCAGAAAGGCAAAGCCTTTTTTGAATAAAAAAAGTCACAATAGAATGAAATAAAGGGTAATTTGCAGAATCACAGTTTGTAAGGATGAAATATCTGAACTCAGTTTAACCCGTCTACACTCTTTTGAAACAGAAATTACATCTTCTAAAACATCATTAATTTATCACCCTCATTAATAAAGTTTCAGCTTGCAGAGAATGTTATCTCTTGTATTTCACTTCCTAATACATGTGTATAAGTGAGTGAATAGCATATTTGATACTTTGAAATACCTCTTAGTGGATTTAAAATAGATTATTTTATAATTAATTAGATATAATTATCTAAAAAGACATTTGCATTGTTTTATAAAATTATAAGTAGAAACTTACCAAATTTGAAGTTGCTTTAATAGTTGAAGTGTGATTATAATGTACTTTCTTTTCCAAAACTAACTGGAGGTTAACTACACAGCAAATCAAATCCTGAATTTTTGACAGCATATTTGATAAGGATATTTTTAATGAAGGTATTTTAGAGCAGTGATCATGGGCTTGTCAGATTTTGATGGCAGCTGTAAAGTGATTGAGGCTGGTCAGGTGATAGAAAATGTGTGAATACGCCACCTCCATTTTGCTAGAGTTAGGTTAGAATTAGTTATAGTAATGAATGTCCTGGTGTGTAATTTCAAATGTAATGAATGATATGTGAAAAAAGGAAAATGCTGCTGCTTCTTTTTTAAGTCTTTTTAAAAAATAGAGCATCAATTAAATGCTAAAACTGTTCATTATTATATAGTTTAACTCAACAATTCTCTGAGGTTGGTTCTGTTGTATGTATTTTATAGCTATGGAAACACAAACAGTAAAATTTGAAATGTATCCAACTTACAGAGCTCATTTTCACAAGATTCTTTTCCTGATGTGCTATGTCCCTAACACTACCTGACTTTCTGTCACTCTCAAACAGTGAAGTGCTCTCGCTCACTGCCTGGCACACCTGGCCCTTAAATAAGAACACAACATGTTCATTCCCAGCTTTAGGAAGTAACTCTCACCTCCTCAGAGAGAACTCCTTTGACCATGTTATTTGAATCTTCCCACCAATTCACACCATTTCTTTATAATATCACTCTAAATTCTACCTTTGGAACCATTTCTTACTCTTTATTATGGGCTGAACTATGCCCCCCACAAAGACCACATGTTGAAGTCCTAAACTCTATTACTTCAGAGTGTGACTCTATTTGAGACAGGGTTTTAAAAGCAGTAAAGTGTTAGTTACTCAGTTGTGTCCAACTCTTTGTGCCCTCATGGACTCTAGCCCACCAGGCTCTTCTGTCCATGGAATTCTCCAGGAAAGAATACTGACGTGGGTAGCCATTCCTTTCTCCAGGGGATCTTCCATATCCAGGGATCGAACCCAGGTCTCCTGCATTGCAGGTGAATTCTTTACTGTCTGAGCTACCAGGGAAGCCCTTTAAAGCAGCAACTAAAGTAAAATGAGGTAATACAAGTTGGGGATTCCTAAGTTAATACGACTGGTGTCCTTATGAAAAGTGGCAATTGAGGCAATTCCCAAAGGTGGGAATGAGATCATGAGAAGACAATGGACCATTTACAAGCTAAGGTTTTAGACCTTCAAAAGAAATCAGTTCAGTTCAGTTCAGTAGCTCCGTCGTGTCTGACTTTTTGCCACCTCATGAATTGCATCACGCCAGGCCTCCCTGTCCATCACCAACTCCCAGAATTCACTCAAACTCACATCCATTGAGTCAGTGATACCATCCAGCCATCTCTTCCTCTGTCATCCCCTTCTCCTCTTCCTCTCAATCCCTCCCAGCATCAGAGTCTTTCCTAATGAGTCAACTCTGTGCATGAGGTAGCCAAAGTACTGGAGTTTCAGCTTTAGCATCATTCCTTCCAAAGAACACCCATGACTGATCTCTTTAGAATGGACTGGTTGGATCTCCTTGCAGTCCAGGGGACTCTCAAGAATCTTCTCCAACACCACAGTTCAAAAGCATCAATTCTTCGGTGCTCAGCTTTCTTCATAGTCCAATTCTCACATCCATACGTGACTACTGGAAAAACCATAGCCTTCACGAGATGGACCTTTGTTGGCAAAGTAATGTGTCTGCTTTTTAATATGCTATCTAGGTTGGTCATAACTTTCCTTCTAAGGAGTGAGCATCTTTTAATTTCATGGGTGCAATCACCATCTGCAGTGATTTTGGACCCCCCAAAATAAAGTCTGACACTGATTCCACTATTTCCCCATCTATTTCCCATGAAGTGATG
>SJYA01000699.1:1625594-1645434 GCA_006410615.1 Neotragus moschatus
TAATGAATGATATGTGAAAAAAGGAAAATGCTGCTGCTTCTTTTTTAAGTCTTTTTAAAAAATAGAGCATCAATTAAATGCTAAAACTGTTCATTATTATATAGTTTAACTCAACAATTCTCTGAGGTTGGTTCTGTTGTATGTATTTTATAGCTATGGAAACACAAACAGTAAAATTTGAAATGTATCCAACTTACAGAGCTCATTTTCACAAGATTCTTTTCCTGATGTGCTATGTCCCTAACACTACCTGACTTTCTGTCACTCTCAAACAGTGAAGTGCTCTCGCTCACTGCCTGGCACACCTGGCCCTTAAATAAGAACACAACATGTTCATTCCCAGCTTTAGGAAGTAACTCTCACCTCCTCAGAGAGAACTCCTTTGACCATGTTATTTGAATCTTCCCACCAATTCACACCATTTCTT
The DNA here is from genome assembly GCA_006410615.1 of Neotragus moschatus. Taxonomy (NCBI): domain Eukaryota; kingdom Metazoa; phylum Chordata; class Mammalia; order Artiodactyla; family Bovidae; genus Neotragus; species Neotragus moschatus. Next base: position 1,626,022 of record SJYA01000699.1, read on the forward strand.
TATAATATCACTCTAAATTCTACCTTTGGAACCATTTCTTACTCTTTATTATGGGCTGAACTATGCCCCCCACAAAGACCACATGTTGAAGTCCTAAACTCTATTACTTCAGAGTGTGACTCTATTTGAGACAGGGTTTTAAAAGCAGTAAAGTGTTAGTTACTCAGTTGTGTCCAACTCTTTGTGCCCTCATGGACTCTAGCCCACCAGGCTCTTCTGTCCATGGAATTCTCCAGGAAAGAATACTGACGTGGGTAGCCATTCCTTTCTCCAGGGGATCTTCCATATCCAGGGATCGAACCCAGGTCTCCTGCATTGCAGGTGAATTCTTTACTGTCTGAGCTACCAGGGAAGCCCTTTAAAGCAGCAACTAAAGTAAAATGAGGTAATACAAGTTGGGGATTCCTAAGTTAATACGACTGGTGTCCTTATGAAAAGTGGCAATTGAGGCAATTCCCAAAGGTGGGAATGAGATCATGAGAAGACAATGGACCATTTACAAGCTAAGGTTTTAGACCTTCAAAAGAAATCAGTTCAGTTCAGTTCAGTAGCTCCGTCGTGTCTGACTTTTTGCCACCTCATGAATTGCATCACGCCAGGCCTCCCTGTCCATCACCAACTCCCAGAATTCACTCAAACTCACATCCATTGAGTCAGTGATACCATCCAGCCATCTCTTCCTCTGTCATCCCCTTCTCCTCTTCCTCTCAATCCCTCCCAGCATCAGAGTCTTTCCTAATGAGTCAACTCTGTGCATGAGGTAGCCAAAGTACTGGAGTTTCAGCTTTAGCATCATTCCTTCCAAAGAACACCCATGACTGATCTCTTTAGAATGGACTGGTTGGATCTCCTTGCAGTCCAGGGGACTCTCAAGAATCTTCTCCAACACCACAGTTCAAAAGCATCAATTCTTCGGTGCTCAGCTTTCTTCATAGTCCAATTCTCACATCCATACGTGACTACTGGAAAAACCATAGCCTTCACGAGATGGACCTTTGTTGGCAAAGTAATGTGTCTGCTTTTTAATATGCTATCTAGGTTGGTCATAACTTTCCTTCTAAGGAGTGAGCATCTTTTAATTTCATGGGTGCAATCACCATCTGCAGTGATTTTGGACCCCCCAAAATAAAGTCTGACACTGATTCCACTATTTCCCCATCTATTTCCCATGAAGTGATGGGACCGGATGCCATGATCTTAGTTTTCTGAATATTGAACTTTAAGCCAACTTTTTCACTCTCTTCTTTCACTTTCATCAAGAGGCTTTTTAGTTCCTCTTCACTTTCTGCCATAAGTGTGGTGTCATCTGCATATCTGAGGTGATTGATATTTCTCCCGGAAATCTTGATTCCAGCTTGTGCTTCTTCCAGCCCAGCATTTCTCATGATGTATTCTGCATATAAGTTAAATAAGCAGGGTGACAATATACAGCCTTGATGTACTCCTTTTCCTAAATCGGCGCTGCCAATGCCTTCATCCTAGACTTATATCCCCCAAAATTGTGAAATAAATTTCTGTTGTTTAAGCCATCCAGCCTATGTTACTTGGTTATGCCCTAGCTAATGAATACATTTTCATAGTCATTGATTTATTTTCTATTGCCCCACTTCTAGAAAATAAAAATTTCATCAGGAAATAGAGGTCAGGAGTGCTATGAGTGAGGGCTGCACAGACTGAACACAAGTGTATCATCAGGGTTCATGGTAAAGAGAATCTGAAATCTTTTATATGTATATATTTTAAACTAGTGAGAGAATTAGCCAAGAGATTTCTATAGAAAAAGCATTCTAAAATGAGTAAACAGCTGGAGCAAAAGTCTCTGAGGTAGACACTCACCTAGTATGTTCCAGAACAATTAATTTTTGTGAAAACAAAGGGAAATCATGTCTATGTGGGCAGCTTGTTAGCTATGAAGTAATTAATATCAGTTCAGTTCAGTTCAGTCGCTCAGTCGTGTCCGACTCTTTGCGACCCCATGAACCGCAGCACGCCAGGCCTCCCTGTCTATCAGTGCCATAAGTAGTTCCGCTCTGTTACTGAATATCCATAGTAACTGGGGCAGGTCACTTTCTATTGACTGCATTTCCTTGTTTCAAGGAGGGTCTTGGAAGCTAAAGTCGAATATAATAACTCCATGACTAAGTGTAATTTTGGCCTTTCTTTTAACCTTAATGTTTTTCTCATGCACCTAATGTAATAAAAGAGAACCAAGTGAGATGAAAATGAATATAAGAATTGAGAAGGGAAAAGAGTTTAAACAAAAGTCTTTTATGTAAACAACTATTTAATCATTTAGCCCACAGATAAAAATCATGTTATTTTCCAGGATCATAAAGGCTGTAAATGTTCAAAAATATTAAAGTCATAAAAAACAAGGAAAGAATGAGATAGTGTCACAGACTGTAGGAGGGTAGGAGCCATGACAATGCATCGTGGTCTTGGATTTGATCCTGGAATAGAAAAACTTGTGAAATCCAAAGAAGTCTACATTTGAGTTAATAGTACTGTGACTGTATTAATTCAGTAGTTTTGATAAGTGCACCATGATTGGGTAAGATGTTAACATTAGGGAAAGCTGGATAATGGGTAAACAGGAACTCTCTGTACTATGTTTACAACTCTTTTTAACCTAAAATTAATTTAAAATGTTTTCTTAAAAACCATGGAGGGGAATCCTGTCTCTTAGTTCTCTTTGAATCCCAGTAGTCTTTGCTTATTTTCAATTATTGGAAGAAAAGTAAAAACAAGATATAAATAGCTTCACTAATGTATAAAAATTATATTTTCTTTAAAACACCTTTTTTGTTTAAGAAATGTAAACAAAATACCATCAATGATCCCAAGGGGAGGAAAAACACAAGCTATGAAATCACTGCTCAAATAAAGTCATACAGAGAAAATGCTTAACTGCAAAATGCAAACAGTAAAATGCTAGCCTCCTTAGTCTTAGAAATAAAATCATAGGAACATGATTTAGTACCCAACCTCATATATAAAAGGCAAAGAGTATGTATTTGTTCACTGGATGTAAATTCATAGTTTCATCTGTATCAGTCATTAAAACCTGCATACATTTCTGGTGAAAAGTTTTAATGACAGTAAAGCTGCCTGCACTGATATATCCCCAGCTATGTTTCTAACAGGACTTGGAGTAATCTCTCTGTTTGCCAAAACTCTTCCTTGACAAAAGCCTAGTCTTGTAAAACAAAGTTGGCAATGCCTGTCCTTGACTTTGAGAGAGCATTACAAGAATGACTCAAATAATGTTTGAATATAACTATGGGATCTCAGACAAAGAGGACCCTGTCACTGCCATGAGAGGAAAATAAAAATTTGTCTTTTTTGTTGTTGTTCTTGAAGCTGGTAATGATTATAATGACTAATACATAGATCTGTCCCAAAGCTCAGTGGCCATTTTTATATCTAATGAAACAACTGGCTTACCTCCAATCAATATTTCTTATTCTCCATCAGTACACAGCTTCTTGGCAGTGAAGTGCAAGGAAAGCATGCATAACTGGTCAGCCAGCAGGAAGCTCTAAGTGCTATATCATTGGCAGGATGTTCCAAGTTTGGAACAACTACCAAATCTGAACCTGAGAGCTCTCTACAGTTTTTCATATGTTCTGATTTGTGTTAGTATAAAGTACTTAAGCATATGAGGCAAAGGCTACATGTAGGCACTGTCCAGTGTGATACAGTCAGGGTAGAGAGAAAGGAGGGACAGTTTATTACCTGCTTGTGTAAACAGCCTATCAGAGAAAGTGGAAACAATTAGAAAAAAGTAAGTAAATTTTGACTATCCGCTGAGCTTTCAAATAGAAGACTTTTATACTTTGGCCACCTGATGTAAAAAACTGACTCACTGGAAAAGACCCTGATGCTGGGAAAGATTGAACGCAGGAAGAGAAGGGGATGACGGAGGATGAGATGGTTGGATGGCATCACCGACTCGATGGACATGAGTTTGAGCAAGCTCCGAGAGTTGGTGATGGACAGGGAAGTCTGGGGTGCTGCAATCCATGGGGTTGCAAAGAGTCAGACATGACTGAGTAACTGAAATGAGCTGATAAGCAACATTGTCATGAACACACATTTCCACGCAGCAGAAAGAAGAAGAAAACTTTTGGCACTTGAAAAGGATAATCTTTCTTCATAAAATGGAAATATGAAGAATGCCAAACAGAAAGTGAAACGGAACAAAAGAGGGAAAAGACTTCACAATTCTGCATGATCCTCATTCAAACTTGAAATTCAGAACATACCCTGAATGGAGAATGCAACACAGAAGTTCCTGAAGACTTGAAAAGGCTTCCTCAGGGATTTCAATATATTTCCAAGATGTAGCATTTGTCTATACTTGACACTGAGTCCAAATGTCTCAAAAGATCTAATCAACCTGGAGATATGAAAAAGACCTGCCTTGCTGGTCACTCTGAACTCCAAGCCTTTCCTTTATGTTCAACTGTTTTCTTGGCCTAAGCACATACTTGAACAAAGAGAGAACAGAATAAGAAACATATTTTCTTGGGTATTTCTAATTGGAAATAGCACAAAGAGAAAAAGAGGCTTTATCATATTATTCCCAAATGAAAATGTTCTCTGATAGCATTCCCAATATATTCTATTGGCATTCACAGATGGGCACTTGGTAGGGAGCCTTGGGCTGCACATTGTATGGTGAAGAGCATCACTGACATCTAACTCAGTGATCTTGGTCACAGCTCAAATATTAAATATTTTCCCACCAGAATGCTAGAGCTATGAACTGCTTAAATAGCCCACTGAGGTCATGTACTCCTCTGCTCTCTGGAAATAGAGGTTCTTACTAGTGTGTGTGGTAGATGGGGGAGTGCACAAAGCAACTTGGGTTTGTTACTGAGAGATCCCAATGAATACAATTTTTGGTGAAATAAAAAAGAAGGGAAGGGAAAGACAGGAAGGAAGGAACAAAGGAAGGAAAATATGATGGGAAAGTGAGAGAAAGGAGGAAGAAAAGGAAGAGACAAGGGAAGACGGAAAGAAGGAAAAAAGTAGCTTTCTATAGGAAGAGAGAGGAAATAGGCATTTTGTAGGCTGTCAGTCAATTGTTAACAATTAAACTAGTGTCTCTGGGTCTGCCAATTGATCCTGTATATGGTTTCAAAAAAAAAAATGCTAATTGTAGCAAATATTCAAAAAATTCACTGAAGTAAAAGTCAGGGTTTATTTGCCTTTTCAGTGACAATGATGTTTTCTACAAAGCAGAACAACAATTATCAGTTTAAAGAATAGTTGATTCTCTTCCTGAGTAACATTTTGTTCAGGGGACTTTATTAAAAACTTTACGTACAAGAAGAGGATAGGAGGATATTTCAATTCAACAAAATAAATTTTAAAAGTTTACTGAACTATAAATCATAAATTAATAATACTATTTTTATTTTGAAAATGCTTTTAAATATAATTGAAGCATTTAAAAAACACTGACACTTCAATCCTACCACACCTCCCCACACTATTATCATATAGTCTAAATAATTCTATTTGTTCAAGATAGAAATATTTAAATCATTCCACTCTGCTATATTAAGGAGCAGATCAGAAAGAACTAAGCAGCTGACTGTCCACAATTTGTAATATTTTGCTGGGTCAGCATCAGACAAAGAAGGGTATCTTGGTTTTCAGAAACAGAACATGTAAACAACTATTCTGCTCTATTTTATTTTTACAACAATGCATGTATCATGATGAATTACTAACTTGATAAAGAGCAATATGGTATAATGGGAAGGACCAAGGGATTTAATGTCAAAAGACCTTTTTTTTTGAGTCCTGGCTCTGCAATTTACTAGATATGTGACCTCAGGCAATTGATTTAATCTAGCTGAATGCATTTCTTGCTGTGCATACCTCTTGTGGGGATAAAATGGGGTAATGTCTATGAATGTCTATTCCGCCCGACAGTAGGCATGGAATGGTCAAAAGGCTGTCCTCTGAGCTCCAGCAGCCAGGGAGAGTGTTTCAACAGCATCACACGGGCGTGTCATAGTGCCGCATAAAGGAGGAATCAGTTTTCAACTTCAGCCTCAAAAAGAAGTTACTTTTCAGCCCAAGAGAGTACAAAATAATCCTCCCCATGCCTCAGTATGGTAGAAAGAACACTGCAGATGAGAGATGGAATACAGACATAAAACAGATCACCTTTTCTCCTAACTGTAGAAAGAAAAGAAATACCACTCCTGAAGCATTAAATTAATACAACAGACATAATCCAATACAGATGGGAAGAAATAAACTACTATAGAAATCAACTTTTAAAAGAGTGGGTGTCAGAATAAAATGTCAACAATGGCAACAGAAAGGTCTGAGATAATTTTACATATATTAAGGACTGGGATAAAATAAAATAATCCTTGATATATTGATATATGGATGAGGAAATAATCATAGTAGTTAAGAATTAAGTACATTTGAAAGATAAGAAATCCATGTCATATCAGAAATATGTATATACAAACATATGTATATCAACATGTATATACATATATATAATATATTAACACATATAAAATTTATTGTATACTAAAAGAATTACAGATTTCATTCCAGGGTTCAATCAATCTTAACTGTTACATTGGCCCTTTCCCAAATTTCTGAGTTAATTAAAGTATTCTCTGGATATTGTTATAATATGTAACTCTACTTAGAAGGCAAAGATTCTACCTTAGAATTTCAGATAGGCTATTAAACCCCAGTTGCAAACTTGTCAGTAAACAGCTTCATTTAGTGAATTCTGGCTGTTTCTGTTTGGAGATGCTACACACGATATTTAGATAAAAAATAATCTAGAAGCTTGCTTGAAGGTTTAGTTATCCCAAATCATATCTCAGCTACTGAAACATCCTCGACCAAAAGTTATCCTCCACTGTCTGGCAATATATTTGAGAAAAAGCTCTGAACGAGATGCCTATGAAAAGGAAATCAAGTTTCCCTTAAGCAAATATATTTACATCTGAAAAGTGAAAGTGCTAATCTACGCTCAGTTATGTCTACTCTTTGCCATCCCATGGCCTATAGCCTACCAGCCTCCTCTGTCCATGGAATTCTCCAGGAAAGAATACTGGAGTGGATAGCCATTCCCTTCTCCAGGGGAATATCCACGTATACACATATACAAAGTATGGGTTTCCCAGGTGGCACTAGTGGTAAAGAACCTGCCTGCCAATGCAGGAAAATAAGATGCAGGTTTGATCCCTAGGTCAGGAAGATCACCTGGAGGAGAGCAAGGCAACCTACTCCAATATTCTTGCCAGGGAAATCCCGAGGACAGAGGAGTCTGGTGGGCTACCATCCACAGGGTCTCAAAGAGTTGGATACGACTGAAGCAATTTAGCACATATGCATATATGTAAAGTATATTTACATATATTCCTGGGCAATATATTTATACTTGTTAACTATGAGCCTAATAACATTTGAAAGCAAGGAAAACATTTTTAAGAAATGCCCTTTAATGTAATTTGGTTTCTTTTTGTGTTTTCAGGTGAGGAACTTTTTTCTACAAAGAATTCCTGTAAGAACTTTTCAGAAGACAAATGAAAGGGCTGATTAACCCAAATAGGACTGCTCTTTTTCCAGGAAGTCAGTCAGTTCAGCTGCTGGGTGATGTCCGACTCTTTGCAACCCCATGGACTGAAGCATTCCAGGCTTCCTTGCCCATCCCCAACTCCCGGAATTTGCTCAGCACTTCCTTCCAGGAAGCATTCTGTGACAGTGACTCCAAGAATCTACCCACTTTGGACACTGAAAGAATTACTGCATTCTTTGTGTCAGAAATAGTAAGAAAGCTTTCCTATTTAGTACCTGAAGAGGTTCTTTCAATTTCTATTTTATAAAGACAGTGTAGTAAGAAGAATTTTCTTGTTCTGTATAATAAATTGTATTTGCTATCAATAGCTAATATATCCATAAATGCTGTCTGGAAGACAATAAATACATGTGCCTGGTTCTAATGATTGTAATGCTGTGAGCCCCTCCTCACTAAGTAGTGTGAACCATTCCCAGAAGTGGCCAGTGCTGCCTCTCCAGTTCTGGTCTCAACCTCCTTTCAGCCTTCCTATTTCGTGTTCTCGGCCTTTAATGCTCCCCTCTGTGCTTCACAATTATCAGGTTGTTTTCTAAAACCACTGTTGATAAGTAATTTCAGAGCACACATGTCCACTCTGTCTTCAGATTGTCACGGCTCTATTCAGAGAGCATATGTGGACATCTACACTTTTGTTTTGGTTGTTTCAGCCTCAAATAGAACTTTACGTTTGTGTGTTCAACTGCTCTTGTTTTCTTGCATGTCTGTTCATAATTGACATTTTATCAATCTGCACAAATTAGAACTATCAGTAAAATTCTTTAGGACTTTCCTCTGGTGTAAATGCACAGAAAACACACAGATCTCTTTAAATGGTTTTAAAGAGGAATTTCCTTGCCTAACTGCTATGTGGAAATGCTTTTCCATGAATAGGAATTATTAACACTTATTGGATGATTACTATGAGCCAGACACTCATCTAGGTTTTTTCTTATTTTTTACATATACACTTCATTTTAATACTCATAATAGGCCTATGAAAGAAATATTCTCTTTGACAGGTAGGAAACCTAATGCCTAGAGAGGGCGGGTAGCTTGTACAGGATCATACAACCAGACAGTGCTGGGATAAAAATTTGAGCCCAGGTGCTTGGACTCTAGAGTCCCCATTATAATCTGTATATTGTCTTGAAAGCATTTGTCTTATGCAGTTGTTTCCGATGCTCTCTAACAAGTGCCTTCCAGTGAAATGACTTGCTTCTGGAGCTGAAATTAAGCCTAGCCAGCTGATCTAGTTATTTGCTCTTTAATTGTACTTGTCCACAACATTTACACAGATCTGATAAAGATATTGATCACTTAAGGCCCATGAATATCCAGCTCTTTTTCATGTGGCACCATGTAGCAGCTCTTTTTCCTTTCTGCCTTATACAGAAGTCTAAGTTGATATTAAAAGGTTATGGTAGCATGAAACCTGCTTTCAGACAATCAGCTTAAGTCACTGGCTCTTCAGTGTTATCCTATTTATACCAGTTCATTATATTGTACTTAATATGAAATTACAATGACTCACTCATAAGTGCAGCTTTCTTAGACTTAATTAGACACTGAAGAATTATTAAACATTTGACAGCATATTGTACATTTGATCTCAGTATTGAATTCTCATTGATATTAATGCACATACAATGTAATATAACATGTTCATTTGACTATGAGCTTATGTAATTTTTCTCAGTTTAACAGCTTTTCGGATGCCCGATTCTTTTAGATATTTGGCACATAAATGTCTTCTAACAAGTTTGATGTTACTCTTAATTAAAAATAAGACAATTTTACCAAGTAAAGAACAGCATAAAGACCGTTTCAATTAGGGAAAAGTCATCTGTGTTCCAAATTTCAAGTCTTCCCCTAGCTATATGAAATATTTTAGGTGTTACTTAATTGTATCAATTTTCTCATCTCTAAAAATCAATTTATTAAACAAGATAGTTCCTATCCTATTTTAGCACTATAATATAGTGATTTAGCAAATGGTTTTTGTAGATGCCATCATACAAAGAGTCATCTTATTTAATCAGAGGTCTGGTTTCACCAAATTCCAGAGCGCTTGTCAATTGTTTAACAGGCAGAAGATATGAATTCCACTTGGGTCAGTCTTATAATATGTCTTTCTTATTTATTAACAACTTGAAAATACTTCTTTGCCAAAAGACACAGCTAAATAGGAATATGGATAAATTGGAATTGGATAGCATTTTACAAGAATTAAGATCTATGTCCAAATATTTTTACTCATAAATAAATAAATCTTTTACTGTGGAGAATATATTTAAACAACTGTATAAGTGGCACAGAAATATGTAAGTATTTAACTTGGCTCATACATGGTGTCAGCAGTACCACCAGCAGGACATACTGCTCTGTGGAATGAATCTTTTAGTTTAAACATGTTTTTAACCTTCTTGGATTTATTAGATCTTGAAGAAATGATTATTAGTAGAAAAAAAATGTTAACTTTCTACAATCTAATATGCAATCATATACAAAGGTAGCATAATAAACTGTTTCTATTACAATTTCATCATCTGAATGGAGATTAAAGTGTTAGCACTTTCAAGAGATGCTTCTATCTGCATGCACAGTGAGGAAGAGTTGGCATAATGGTCTGTAAGGCATATCAAATTTATTCTGGGAGGTAGTTAAAGGTCTTTTAAAGGTCTTACTCCACTTGTGGAATGAATTTCTTATCGTGTATGAATTCTGAGTGTAACACGTCCAGCCCCTTGAAGTGGGGTTTGTTTTCAATAAAAAGATATTAGCTAAAGAATTTCACTACTGTACATACAGGAGAAAGATCTTTAAATAAAGAAAAAATATACCTTCTGTGATTATCAGCATTAGAAACAATACATAGAAAAGCATTTAGGACAAATCACATACATTTACCCATAGAAAGAAGGAAATATAAATGCTAAAATTTGACCATCAGGAAAAAAGCTACATCTAGACTTTTAAGAATGATGGGAGAGGGTAGGCACAGCATTTTTCCCTCTCTGGAATACATGTGAGAGATAGATAAAAAGATGTACTAAAAGCACATTTTATTTTGCTGTGAGTTCATCATCACCAAGTTTTCATGTATAATATTGTTTTAAAATATATGTTTTATGAGATTAATACACTGAACTTCTTATGCCTGCATCATATGAAGATTTCTAAAGACAGTATTTGTTAAACTTCACAACTATATCAACATTGTTAATACTATTATTGTTATCATCATCAACTCTATTATTATAGGTGAAGATACTGAAGTATGTAGAGGTTGAATAGTTTACTTGTTTAGCAGATGTTATTGAATTTCTACTATGTGCCATGTTCTTTACTAGTCCCATAATGGGGGAGTAACTGTGCTCATGCAGATAAAAAACTGAGGAAAAATATAAGCCGAAAAATATAAGCCAAAAAGTAATAGCAATTAAAATAAAATTTGATCATCTAAAAGTTATGATCCCAATACTAGACATTTTATAAACGTAACTGAAATATTTTAATTGTTAATACAACAACTTCACACTTCTTGCTGTTAAATCGCTTCAGTCGTGTCTGACTCTACGACCCCATAGACGGCAGCCCACCAGCTCCCCCGTTCCTGGGATTCTCCAGGCAAGAACACTGGAGTGGGTTGCCATTTCCCTCTCCAATGCATGAAAGTGAAAAGTGAAAGTAAAGTCGCTCAGTCGTGTCCGACTCTTAGCGACCCCATGGACTGCAACCCACCAGGCTCCTCTGTCCATGGGATTCTCCAGGCAAGAGTACTGGAGTGGGTTGCCATTGCCTTCTCCTCACACTTCTTAATATACCAAAATATAATCACCATGAAGTATAGTGGTTTGTTTCATTATCTGCTATGCTCACAGCTCCCAGAGTGGTACCTGGCAGATAACAGATCCCCTTAAATATTTGGTTGAATAAGTTAACTGTTGAATAAAAATTACTACTTTTTCTTATATTCTTATTCCCCTCTACCCATCCATCCTAAAAATAAAAATCTATAGTTTTGGCATTACATTTTGTTCATTATATGAATTTAGTCAAGAGTTGCTGAATATATAGGGAAATAAATAAATCATGAACAATTGAATGTTTATGACCAGTTTGGTCAGTTTATCATCACAGTTTATCATTACAGTGATTGACAAAGCTTACAGATGAAAGTACTCTTATACTCATTTTTATAATTTAGTTTTATTACAATGACATAAAAATATGTCTTATATGCAATTCTCTTATTTTCTGGATTTCAACATTTTGTCTTATTTTATATTTATTTCAGGTACCCTCATATTACAACTGATACTATCCTCACATCTTGGTTTCCTATCATATTTGGCAGCCCTGTACTGATGAAATAGAGTAACCAAATTAAAACACAAACTAATGGAAAGGAATAACAGCAGAAATGTTAACAAAGAGGAAATATGCTTCAGAAAAATATTATTACACCTTCAACTACAAAGATAAATATCATCTGTTTCAGGCATTTACATATTCTTTCAAAAGGTAAAAAATCAAACTGAACAGTGCTTTAGTTTCCAATTGTTTAAGATTAGAGCTCTAGTAAGTTCCCTCCATTAAAGAAGGTTAAATGAGGGAAAATTTGAATTACTTATCCATGATAATATAGCTAGGAATAAAATATAATTCCTGTTTTCTTAATTTCACGGTGTAGCTACTACTCTTACCTAGGTTTGTTTATAAAACTGTTCCAGTGAGTGAAAGATGACACTGCCAACTGGAAACACAGGGTTTTCTTTTCATTATCTGATGTCTGGCCTCTGACTTATGCTCCCTGGAGCTATTGAGTACTGGGAGTCAATCAAAGTAAACACTTTCAATTTTAAAATATTTATCACATCATGAATGAGTGCTGTTATGAGCATCCCATTTGTGTTTCCTTGTACACCTGCTGTGTGTTCCTCTAGAGAATACACCAAGAATTGGAATCAAATATCAATACTCATAAACTCATCCAGAATGGCTACTCCAACTTGTATTTCCATCACATTCTTTCAGAGTTATTTCTTTTATCCTTTGCTAACACTTGATTAAACACTTTTTCTTTCTTTTTTTTTTTTTTTGACAAATATGACATTTAGAAAACATCCATTGGTTCTTTAATTTGAATATACCTGATTACAAATAAGATTGGATACTTTCAAATATATATCAATCAGATATGTTCCCTTTTCTGAAAACACTCTGTTCATATTGTTTCTATTAATATTTTTTTCTTTTTGTTGTTATTACTAGGAGTTCTTTATATTATTTAAATGTAAACTGCCTTATTTGTTCCAAAAGTTCCAAATATTCTGTCTCATCTGCTACTTGTATGGTATTTTTATTGAGAGGTATAGTCACATGTGTACATGTTTTTCTTTTTGCCTTTTGTATCTATGAGAAGACTTACCACTTCAAGTTCAAAACATAGCTTCCTACATTATTTTCTAAGAGATTATAGGCTTTTGAAAAGGTCTTTATCCATCCTATATATTAGAGATTTAAATTAGTACATATTTTCATGTGTGTGAACAACTTTCCCAATACCATTTATTATCTAATACAGTACTTTATCCACTGACTGTCAGGCCATGATTATAAAGTACTAAAATTTTCCTGTGTACATAGGCTAGTTTCTTTACCACATTCCTGTATAAACATTATCTAGTTAATTTTTAATCATAACTTATGTAACCCTGCTGCTGCTGCTAAGTCACTTCAGTCGTGTCCGACTGTGTGCGACCCCATAGACGGCAGCCCACCAGGCTCCCCCATCCCTGGGATTCTCCAGGCAAGAACACTGGAGTGGGTTGCCATTTAACCCTACATTTCACTTATTACTTTATTCCCCAATGCTTTTACATTTTTATTCTGTCTGCTGCAGCTGTATTTCTTTGTTGAAATATTCTGAGAAATCTGTGGTGGCAAGCTTTCTGAGTCATGGTAGGCCTGAAAATGTCTTGACTTTAGCCTCATTGAATGGCCATTTGACATTTGACTGGGTTTAAAATGCTAGTTAAAATTCCTTCCCAACTCATTCTACGCATTCCTCTTCTGTTCAGTGTCATTGATGGGAGTTTGATGGCAATTTGATTCTCATATATTCGTGGCTAATATGGGTATCTTTCCTTCTGTCTCACACTAAAGAAGTTTTAGGGTTCCTCTTTCAGGTCTTCTCTTACTTGCTGTTGTTCTTAGGAAATAGCATTATGAGTTTACTCACAAAATTTGTTTTCCTGAGTTTTAACAAAAATTACTTCTACTGAGAACTTAATGAAACACTTCAGTCTCAGAACTTCTGTCACTCCTGAGTTTTAAGACATTCTACTTGCTTTCTCTTCATTGTACCTATTTTTTGTTTCCCAAACTGTTGCTGAATTGATTTTGTGAATTCTCAGTCCATCCTACATAAGCCTTTTCTTGAATGTTGTGTATATTTTTATATTTTATGCTGCATTCTGGGAATACTTCTTGTCTCATTCAACCAACAAACTTTCTCTCACCTAAATCCATTCTGTTATTCATCCCAACAATTTGTTTTATTGCATACCAATAATCAAATTGTCCATTTCAGTGACCTGCTACTTCTTTTATTTCTGTCAGAAAGTAAATACAATTTATTTTAAAGCCCTCTGCAGCTTATATTTATTACCTCTGCTTACTTGGATGCGCTACTTTTTTGAGTTGACATTATTCATTCATGATGTTGGCTTTCCTTGATTCTTATTAGTCTTTTTTTAATTGTACAGATTTTTCAGAGTTGAAGTGTTTTTCTAGGCTCCATTTCTATGGTCTACTTAGAATTGTCCACATCATGCCTTTTGCTTTTGTATGTTTTAGTGACAGTAGTTCTGGGGCATGCCCACCAACTGTGACAAGCCTTGTGGCTTGCTTTTGCCCTTCATTTCTCACAAGCATTTGCTATCTACCTGAGCCAATATTCATTCTTTAATTCAATGTCCTACTTCCACTGCCCCCACCTTAAGGAAACTCAGATATTCCACTGTTGCTGTTTGTCTCAAGATGTACAAAAGACTCCTTGTGGCTCAGCCATAACAATTCCACCAATCTCGCCATTATTTTCTCCTGGGCCTTCTCTCCCTCCAGGTGCCCACCATCCCTGGGAAGACACATTCCTACTATCACTACCACTTTTGCTATAGTATGTGAGTTTCTCAGTTCTGTTTACTCTTTGCAACCCTATGGACTGTAGCCCACCAGGCTCCTCTCTCCAGGCAAGAATACTGGAGTAGGTAGCCATCCCTTCTCCAGAGGGCCTTCCCAACCCAGGGATCGAACCTAGGTCTTCTGCTTTGAAGGGTTCTTTACTGTCTAAGCCACTAGGGAAGCCCTTCTATAGCAGCATCCTTCATAAATCTTAAGCTACAGTTTTCTTCTTTAATTAGGTGCCATCTGCTTTTAAAATCTGTAGTATTCTTCACAACTTACAGTCTACCTTAGAGTCTCCCTATTTTACAGAAATGACTATGAATATTGGAAACAGGTGGCACTGGTGGTAAAGACCCATCTGCCAGTGCAGGAAACATAAGACACTGGTTCGATCCCTGGGTCAGGAAGACTCCCTGGAGAGGGCTGGATAGCAACCCATTTCAGTATGAAGAATGCTATGGGCAGAAGAGCCCGGTGGGCTAAAGTGACTTAGCATGCCTTGAAAACATATATCTTCTCTCATTTATATTGATTTCAGGAAAGTAGATCCAACCAATCCATTCTGAAGGAGATCAACCCTGGGATTTCTTTGGAAGGAATGATGCTAGAGCTGAAACCAGGACTTTGGCCACCTCATGAGAAGAGTTGACTCATTGGAAAAGACTCTGATGCTGGGAGGGATTGGGGGCAGGAGGAGAAGGGGATGACCGAGGATGAGATNAGATGCCATGATCTTAGTTTTCTGAATGTTGAGTTTTAAGCCAGCTTTTTCACCCTCCTCTTTCACTTTTATCAAGAGGCTCTTTAGTTCTTCTTTGCTTTCTGCTATAAGGGTGGTGTCATCTGCATATCTGAGCTTATTGATGTCCCAATAATCTTGATTCCAGCTTGTGCTTCTGTTAAATACATAGCCATACAATTGTATTTCCTGGTGATGCCAACTGTTATTAAAGTTTCTAAATGCTCACTTTCACCTTTTCTACTTAGCTCACTGAGAACCAGGAAGACAGTGTGCAGGCTGGCCTCAGGATGTACTTTGTGTGGGACCGTTCTCTTAGCTATAGGACGGTCTTCTTTCAGTGGAAACCCAGGCTGCATGTTCTGCTATGCCCTAACCTCCAACAGTACGCACTATCTGAGGCTCATCATGTACTCCTGGTATAGCGGATGATCTGCAGGTCCCAGAGCAAGCTCTGGGCCCCTACATGATTACGAACATGTACTTACTGGATAAAATTGCTTGTTAAAGCAATAATCTCCCATACATAATTTGTCTTTTAAAAAAACTGCTCAGTACCATCTCATTTTAAGGACTTTGTGACATTCTGAGATAAAGATGTACCTTCTTCTCTCTAGTTTCACTCATAATTTTCATTACCTACTCCTGTGATACCTCATTGTCTTTATTGTCTTTAATCTGTATACCTGCTTGGTTGACCTCTTTTTATCAGAGGATTAGTTTCCCTGTACTGCTTGTGAACCTGTTTCTTTGTATCTTGAGAGCAATAGCATAGTTGAAAATGTTAAATAGCTATGTGTTTAGAAATAAATATAAGTAAATATCAATGGTATGTTTTATATTTGCTTTAGAACATAAATATACACTGCCATAATTTTCCTACTATAAACTTATTTGTATAAATATGCTTTTTCAACAAGATGACTCTTGTTTTTATTCAATTCTTAGAAACTCATCTGTTACTCTGTTACTGTCTCCTCCCTTGTCTCTCTGGTCATTCCTCTGGAACATATATTCAACTTATATTGGGCTTCATTTATTCTCTAAGTTTTTTTAAAATTCACATTCATTTTCTATTGTTTTATACTTTGTTCACCAATATGCTTGATTTCTGTAGTACACTAAACTTGTCTTCTAATTATTTTCCAATGTTTAATTTTATTGACTACAATTTTTCATCTCTAGTCTTGCTATGTGTAATACAATCCTGCTATTATATGATAAAAAAGTGTTCAAAAATTCAATCATATTAAATATGGGACTGGGTTATTTCAAGAGAAATGTGTCATCAATTGCTGTGTCTAGCACAAGTATTAAAGCCCTCTCCCAGGTCCAATACCTTCATAAACCATTCAGTTAAACTCCTCTTCATCAACTTGAATTTGAAGTGCTTCTTTATTTCCTGCATTCAAGAATTGTTCTTTCATATTTTTAACATTTGTTAAGTAAATAGTAAATGGTTACATGTTCTACCTTATTGCTGTAATGTATGTGGGTTTGGTATGGGGGAGTTTATCATGTCAATTCTCTTTACCAAATTAACTAGAAGTTCTATTTTCGAAGTTCTATTTTCTCTCGCTATCATGTGGACTATCATGTGTATTCTAGGCTGGAAACTTATCCCCTGTATGCTGTTCACCATAAGTGAAGCCAGGTGTTCTGAACAAATACATGCAGTGCAGACTTTGATGTAATAATTCTGCACAAAGACATCCTTTTGATGCCTGCATTAGCTCTCTCATGAATTTAACTAACTCATGAGATTATGGCACCTCACTCCAGTACTCTTGCCTGGAAAATCCATAGAGAGAGGAGCCAGGTAGGCTGTAGTCCATGGGGTCGCTAAGAGTCGGACATGACTGAGCAACTTCACTTTTACTTTTCGCTTTCATGCATTGGAGAAGGAAATGGGGGCGGGGAAGCCTGGTGGGCTGCCATCTATGGGGTTGCACAGAACCAGACACAACTGAAGCGACTTAGTAGGAGCAGTAGCAAACTTGTATTAAGGCTTTTTAGGTATTTCCTATCCCTTCCTAAATATATTGTAATATAATATTTTGAGAACATATTTTCACTGCAGTAGATTTACCAACAGTTGGCAATCATGTATGTTAGAATTTCTGCTTCTGCAACCTATTTGTTTCATACACAATTTTTGTTAAATGAAAATTTTGGATATCTGCTATCTTGGACAGTATTCCTGATATGATAAAGGAGAGTTTCCAATAAGAAAAACATAATTCACTTCAATGGTGACTATTTATTTGGAATTAATATAGTTTCCTCATTTAACTTTTTATTACATATTAAAATGGTACTGCAGTAACTTTGGGGGAATAACAGGAAGATTATAAAAGATTCTTTCTTTACATTTAAGAAGAGTAACAAAAAATTTCAGTAAGAAAGTAAAAATGTATAGTAGTATTTGTGGTGATAGCATGCTAGTGCATATCACATGCTATGAATGAGCAATCCAGTGATACAGAGAAAGGAGAGATCAAAAATCCACAAACAGCTACTATTCTACCCTAGAAGCTATGTAGAAGGACAACAACTAAACATTATCTTGAAAATACGCATTGATATCCTACAAACAACTTGAAAGGAAACAAACTGAGAGGTATAACTAGAGCATTCAGAAGAAAATGCCATTAACTTGAAAAAAATAGAAACCCACCAAAACCAGGAAAGTTACCAGGTCTCCTCATTATTCCTGGATGGAAAGAAGGTAGAGATAAAACAATGCATACTAAATCAGCACTATTAGTTTCTCCAACTTTAAGTAAGCAATTATACAAACAAAACAATAAAGCAAAGCAAATGAATAAACAAAAAAACAAGCTCCTGAGAGAGGCAAGTTAAGTATGGAGAAACTCACATAGAGTCCCAGACCACGCTGCACTCTTCTAAAAGAGAAGTAGTGATGATATGAACCAAAGGGTTTACTTTATCTGCTAGAAGGAAATGAGTTAAAGGTTTCTACAATAGCAGGAATGAAAGGATATTTATTTCATTTCTAGATTGTCACTTGGGGTCTTCTGAGAAACAATGCTAGGATAGGATTAAATGTAGAAAGATTTAATTAAATATCTCTATGAGACACGACAAGAAGAGAACCAGGAGTTGGGAGAGGTGTCAGATCATGAGACAACTCAGATGTGGAGTAAACGAGAGATGAAGAGAAGATTGTTAGCAGTATCGCAGACTGTTAGGCAGTTTAAGGGAGATTCAGAAAGACTGTCAGGGAATCCTTAAGCCAAATATGGTCATCACTGGGATCCCATATCTTCCAGAAGTAGCCTCACCTTAGCACCCTCTCATGCTCAGTCACTGGGTGAAAGAAGCAATGGGAAGCATGATTCAGACCAAACATAGCAATGAAATTCAGATCACAGCAGCTGGGACACTTGGCCAATTTTCTACCATTTCTTATAATGGGAAATCTGCAAGGTTCATTTTCATGACTACCAAAAAGGGTATATACAAAACTCTGCAGCAAATGTCATATTTGATAGTTTAAAAAGAGGCATTCCCTTTAAACTTAAAAGAAATAACAGTATACTGATGATCTTGGCCAATGCAATATGACAGGTGAAGTAAGAAAGAAAAAGCAAGAAATAAAAGACACAACTGATAAAATTTATAGACAGTATGGTTGCCTAGCTATTAAATCCAAGTGAATGCATTTTTAAATTCTTAAACCTAATAATAGAATTCAGTAAGTTAACTGGGTAAAAAAAAAAAAAAAAGCATGGAATAATCCTGTATAGAAGCATATCCAAATATAAAATGTAGTAATAAAATAAGAATTTTATAACAGTAACAGAAAAAAAAATGAGTAATAATTCTAATAAAGGAGATCCAAACTCTCCAA
>SJYA01000699.1:1645465-1665465 GCA_006410615.1 Neotragus moschatus
AAAAAAAAAAAAAAAAAAAAAAAAAAAGCATGGAATAATCCTGTATAGAAGCATATCCAAATATAAAATGTAGTAATAAAATAAGAATTTTATAACAGTAACAGAAAAAAAAATGAGTAATAATTCTAATAAAGGAGATCCAAACTCTCCAACAAGAACTGCAAGAGTAGAAAACAGCTACAAGAAAAATATTGCATAAAAACACAAACAAATGGAAGCTAAACAGTATGCTACTAAATAACCAATGGGTCATTGAAGAAATCAAGAGATACCTGAAGACAAATGAAAATGAAAACACAAATATAAAAAACTATGGGATGGAACAAAAACTGCTCTAAGGAAGTTTATAGTGATAAAACTCTAACTCAGGAAACAGAGAAAAGTCTCAAACAGTCTAACTTTACACATAAAGTAACTAAAAAAAAAGAACAAAAAACTCCAAAATTAATAGAAGAAACCATAAAGCAAAAATAAGTGAAATAGAGACTAAAAACCAGTGGGAAAGATAAAGGAAACTAAGAGATTGTTCTTTAAAAAGATAAAATTGACAAACTATAACCAGGCTCATCAATGAAAAAAAAAGGGGGGGCTCACATCAATAAAACCATCAGTGAATAAGGAGTCCCAACCAATACCATAGAAATACAAAGGAACATAAAAGATTATTATGAACAAATACAAGCCAATAAAATGGACAACCTAGAAGAAATGGATGAATTCCTAGGAATGTACAAGCTCTCAAAACTGAACCAGGAAGAAATAAAAAATACAAACAGACCAACTATTACCAATGAAATTCAATCAGTAATAATAGTAATAAACTCTCAACAAACAAAAGTCTAGGATCAGATGACTTCATAGGTGAATTCTACCAAACATTTTAAGAGTTAACATCTGTCGTCTCAAACTATTCTAAAATACTGCAAAGGAAGTAACCCTTGCAAACTCATTCTGTGAGGCCAGCATCACTCTGATATTAAAACAAAAGATATCACAAAAAAACAATTACAAAATACAGGTAAAAATTATGAATATAGATGTAAAAATTCTTAACAAAATTTTACCAAACCAAATACAACAATAACAATGTATTAAAAGGATCATATACCATGATCAAGTGGAATTTATCCCAGGATGCAACAATGTTCAATATCCATAAATCAATAAATATGATATACCACATTAACAAATTGAAAAATAGAAATCATCTAATCATCTTAATAGATGCAGAAAAAGGTTCTGAAAAAAATCAACATCAATTTATGGTAAAAACTCTCAATAAGGTGGGTACAGAGGGCATTCACCTCAACATAATAAAGGACATGTATCACAAATCCAGAGTTAACATCACACTGAACTGTGAAAAGCTGAAAGCATTTCCTCTAAGATCAGGAACAAGACAAGAATGTCTACTCTTGTCACTTACTCAACATAGTTATTAGAAGTGCAAGCCACAACAATCAGAAAAAAAAGAAATAAAATTCAAACTGGAAAGAAGAAAAAAATTAAAACTGTCACTGCTTGCCAATAACATGATGCTATACATAGAAAATCCTAAAGATGCCACCATAAAAGCACTAGAGCTCATCAGTGAATTCAGTAAAGTTACAAGATACAAAACCAGTATACAGGAATCTGTTGCATTTGTCTACACAAGAAGGCAATGGCACCCACTCCAGTACTCTTGCCTGGATTATCCCATGGATGGAGGAGCCTGGTGGGCTGCAGTCCATGGGGTCACTAAGAGTTGGACACGACTGAGTGACTTCACTTTTACTTTTCACTCTCATGCATTGGAGAAGGAAATGGCAACCCACTCCAGTGTTCTTGCCTGGAGAATCCCAGGGATGGGGGAGCCTGGTGGNTCATGGGGTCGCAAAGAGTCGGACACGACTGAGCTACTGAACTGAGCTGAGGGATGTAATTCACAGCCCTTAATGCACATCCCACATATGACATTACATTACATGTGTCATATGACAAATAGAATTAACACTGGTGTACATTATATATGAAAGTTAAAAGAGTAAATCCAAAGAGTTCTCATTACCAGAAAAACAAATTTTTTCTATTTCTTTAATATTCTATCTATATTAAACAATAGATGCTCATTAAACTTAGTGTGATAATCATTTTATGATGTATGCAAATAAAATGTTTATGCTGTGCACCTTGAATTTATACAGTACTGTATATCAATTATATCACAATAAAACTAGAAGAAAAAAGAGATGTGAAATATTTGAAATCTACTAAGAGCACAAAAGAAGATTTGAATTCATAGAGTGATACAGCATAGATAACATGACTAAAAATTGTAAAGATGTCAATATTATTTCAACTAATACATAGACTAAATGCAAGAAATATCCTAACAGAATTTGTTGAATTACAGAAAATCATTCTAAAATCAATATGAAAATGCAAAGTTATAAGGATAAACAAGATAATTTTGCAGAAAATCCACAGGACCACAGGTTGTACTTTGTCGGATTGGAGGTAAATAGAACAGGCATGTGGCAAGTGCAAGATCAGAAAAATTCGTGATGGCTAGAATATTGTAAAGAGAAAAGGACATAGTGTATAGATATTAGAATTTAATGTATATGAAAGGGTCAGCATTATAAATTCAGGAGCCAAGAGTATATTTTAGTATTTTTTAATAGAATCAGAACATGTATTTCTATCCACATAAAAAGATAAATTTAGAACCTGAGCTCACTTCAAACAAAAATAAAATAAATTATAATCTTAAATACAGAAATTTTAAAACTTTTAAACACAAGTAACAGTATGCAATGGCACCCAACTCCAGTACTCTTGCCTGGAAAATCCTATGGACGGAGGAGCCTGGTAGGCTGCAGTCCATGGGGTCGATAAGAGTCAGAAACGACTGAGCGACTTGACTTTCATTTTTCACTTTCATGCAGCGGAGAAGGAAATGGCAAGCCACTCCAGTGTTCTTGCCTGGAGAATCCCAGGGACGGTGGAGCCTGGTGGGCTGCCGTCTATGGGGTCACACAGAGTCGGACACGACTGAAGCGACTTAGCAGCAGCAGCAGCAGCAGCAACAATATGCAGAATCTTATAACCTTGGAATAGAAAAATATCTTGGAAACTTTTTATAAGATTAAAAAATCCCCTATAACAATGTTAAGATACAGTAAGAGTTTGGGAATAGCCATTTACAGTCTTAACAAAAGATTTCTATCTGAAATATTAAATTTACTGGTCCTCTAAATGAATAACAAAAAATACGTAATTCAAGAGGTGTTGGCTAATACGAGAAGACGAACAATCGCTCTAGAAATCATGGAAATGCAAGTTTAAACAACAAAAAGAAACCATTTGTACATACTCAACTGGAAAAGAAAAAGTCTAACATTTCTAACTATTAGTAAAAGGTTTTGGGTAAATTTAAACTTGCAGCATGCTGATTAGGAGGTAAGCTGGTACAATCACTTTGGGAAGTAATATACTGATGGGCAGTGAAGCTGAAGCTCCAATACTTTGACCACCTGATGCAATGAGCCAACTCATAGGAAAAGACCCTGATGCTGGGAAAGACAGATGGCAGGAGAAGAAGGGAACAACAGAGGAGGAGATGGTTGGATGGCATCACCGACTCAATGGACACGAGTTTGAGCAAGATCTGGGAGACAGTAAAGAACGGGGAAGTCTGGCATGCCACAGTTCATGGGGCTGCAAAGAGCCGGACACGACAGAGCGACTGAACAATAACTCATCTGATCACAAAAAGATAATAAGTTTTGAAACTGTAGCACATTCATATCTGCTGCGGCATACTGAGGGGTGGGGCAGGGGAGAACAGTGAGATGTGTTGTCTGAGTATAGGCAATAAGGGGAAGCATTGTCTGTAAAGAATTTAAAGATAACAATAAAACACAGAGTCAGCAGTTCTAAACAAATCAGTGATGAAATCCTCCTCCCCATGTGTACACAGTTCCCATCCATCAACAGCTTCTTCCTCTGTCCCCTCCACCTTAGTTTACCACTGCTGCTGCTGCTGCTAAGTCACGTCAGTCGTGTCCGACTCTGTGCGACCCCACAGACAGCCTCCTACCAGGCTCCTCTGTCCCTGGGATTCTCCAGGCAATAATGGGTTGCCATTTCCTTCTCCAATGCATTAATAACTGCAATTCCATAAAGGAATATGACAAGAAACCATTTCTGGATATTTGTTTCATAAATACACTATAAAACTACAACACTGTGGATAGACAAACTAAATACCAACTTCCTATTAATAGAAAGTGATAGAAGGGAATGAGACAGGGAAAGAACACAAAAGTGACTTCATCTGAATTTATAATGTATGATTTTAAAAAATGATCTGGAACAAATAAGACAAAATTACATATGTGTGTGTGTGTGTGTGTGTGTGTAGGAGATCACTTTTACATATTTTTATGAAATTCACTTCTAAACATAATGTCTATTTCAACCTATTTCTCCCCTGATCTATATTTCTATACTTGTCTATTTGTTTTACAAAAATTAATATTGGACATAAAGTGAAAAGAAGAAGCAAACAACAGTTCATGGCACCTGAATGCTTCTTCCACGATTATTATTAATACTATTTTTCACTTTTCTAGGGTAACTGGGAACTAATTGATAATTATCACTTCCACCCAAAGATATTCTTTTAACAGATTGTCATACAGTTACACTTTTCATCAAAATTTGCAAGCAAAAAATAATTAGTAAAAGCATGTTTCATCTTATTAGACATTGTAGATGAATATTTTTGAAACCATTACAAACTCATATCTAGAAAAAACTTTTTAAGATACATAAAAATGCAACAGCGTTGCCTTGAATGTCCAAAAGGGAAGTTAATATTTAAAAAACTACAATGAGATGTAGTTTTAACTGCTAGAAGGAGAGAAAAACCAATAATATTTTGCAAAGTTTCTTTTTATGACATAGATAAAATTACAAACCTATGGTTACTCTGAAGAAAAGTCAAGATATTATCCTTTTTCAAACAGAAATATATATGAACTACCTGATACTTTCCATTATTGTTTTATTTAAATCACATTCAATTAAATGGTAGATAGCAACTAGAGCTTTGTATTTTAATTAAGTATTATTAAGTTCCATATAATGAAACTGGCAGATGCTCTCTGTTTGGGGGAGAGTGATTAGGAATTAAAGCAACAGAGAAAAGCAATGAGGAATCAAACATGAGGTAAAAAGCATCATATGCCATCTATTATTAATCCATTGTTTTTCTAATACTGCATTTATAAACCTGAATACTGACATTAAAGCTAAACTAATAAAAATGAGCAGAGTAATTTCTTTTATAAGGAATTCATTTTGGCAGAGATTTTTTAATGAAAGAAGCTTTTTAAAAATTCTAAAAATTATATAATGCCATCTATACACAGTTATTTCAATTCTCTGATTTTTAAAAATCCTTAGGGTGCTATTTTTTAAAATACTATGTCTATTCTTTTTGTTCTCTTCCATTAGATAAAAGGGACCTATTCTCAAATGCAGGCAAAACAAAATAGAGCCCGGCCTTTTTTTTTTTTTTTTTTTAAAAAAGCAGAGTAGATTTAAATTTACTGCAGAAATGCTGCCAAAATTGATTACTTGGAGAATGAAAAGCTACAATCTCCTTGTTTAGTTTTATCAGAATATTCTTATCACTAAAATGTTAAGAAAATGTGTTTAATTTGTCCTTTCAAGTGCTAGAAAACCTGTTTTCATGATGTATTTTCTAAAAATTGTTGTCATCATCATGATTTTTCCTAAAATAGCTCAGTGCATGGTCACACAAGACAGAAAGCTCCAAAGTCACAGTTTCTATTTGCCGCAGAAAGAGGAATATAAATATACATAATGCTAAGCTCTGAAAAAATTATTGAGTCAGTAAAGTTCATTTTTGTCATCTTCAGTTATTCCCACTCTGGATTTTAAGTGTCAAAGAGGTACAAGCCATTCTCCCTTCCTCTAAAGGAAAGAGAAACATTTCCTTTGGACTGACCTTACATGTAGAATGGAGCCAAGCTCAAGAAAACAGTCTCTCCCCACCCCCAAGCCCTTCCTACACCACTCAATGCCCACAACACTCAAAGGTAGTAAGGATGAGATTTGGCTCTTTGTCACCTACACTTAGAGAATATCCTTCAACGGAAGAATATTAGTGATGAAAGGTTTAAAATGTAAATCCCCAGGACATTCTATAGAAATGAGTTTCATTCAAAATGCTATTAACAAGCTGGTAGTCATTTTCTGCTGCCTTAAGCTCACAAGCAACCAGGGAAATTAACATGAGTAGAGGGGATCCAGTAAAGGACCCCTCAGGGGCTGGAGAACCGTGGGAGTGGCAAAGTGGGAGATCATGAGTAGAGCACAATCATAAAACTAAGGGCACTCCTAAGAATAGTAGCCAACACATGTTGCTTAACTTGGGCTATGTATCCTTGTAAGTACTTTGCATATTATGTTATTTAATCCTCACAACAATTCACTGCGGTATGAAGTGTGATTATCCTCATTGTACAGGTGAGAAACTGAGGCACAGAAGAGATGATTAACTTGCTAAAGATTACGGCTTGTATTTCTGTTTCAGTGGAAGCCTATGGAGACTGAAAGAAAGTGAAAGGGAACATGTTAGTCGCTCAGTCGTGCCTGACACTTGGCAACCCCGTGGACTTGAGCCTGCTGGGCTCCTCTGTCCATGGTATTCTCCAGACAAGAATAGTGGAGTGGGTTGCTCTTCCCTTCTCCCGGGGATCTTTCCACCCAGGGATTGAACCCGGGTCTCCTACATTGCAGGCAGATTATTTACCGTCTGAGCCACCAGGGAAGCCTGAAGATGCCAATTATTCATTCCAATTAAATTTTTTTAATTTAAATAAAATCACTCTATTTTTCAGTTTCTGTTATGTTTATGGAGGATAATGATGATCACTAATTAATATATGATTTCAAAGGAGATTAGAAATAGTAACAGCTAACACTTATTGAGAACAGACTATATGACATATGCATTTCATTTAAGTGCTTTTCATTTAGACTAGGATCTAATTCAATCCCCATGGCAATTTTTAAAGGAAAATAATATTATCATCTCATTTTTATATATGTGGAAACAGGAGATGGAGATTAATGACATTGCTCATGGTCACACAAGGCAGAGGATCCAGCATCCAAACCTGGGAGGTACAGTTCCAGAGCAGCTCTGCACCACTACGCCATGGATTAGATAAACTGGACAATAAATAAAAGCCCAATGTATCTAACTGCATGAAAACAATAGCAATCATTATAATTTATATGCACTGATTATTTTTCCTTAATTACTAAAAAGAATCAGGACAATTATGTGTACTAATTGATTAATTTTTCCATTAGATTTTTTTGATGAACAACATAAAACTCTATTTGTGAAAATTCAGTCTTTATAGTTTGCAATTCTTCCTATTTATAATACAGTTTCTAGAATCTGAGGCATTGCTTCAAGAATAATGATATTTCCAAATATTTGAAAAGTAACTTGGATCAATCCTATCCATCTGCAATAGCTATTTACAGATAGCTAGAGTCCTTCTGACAGAGAAGGCCATGGCACCCCACTCCAGTCCTCTTGCCTGGAAAATCCCCTGGATGGAGGAGCCTGGTAGGCTGCAGTCCATGGGGTCGCACAGAGTTGGACACGACTGAAGCAACTTAGCAGCAGCAGCAGCAGCAGAAGAGTCCTTCTGAAGCAAGAAACAGTTATTACTGAGTAACTCAGGTACTCTTTTGTACTTACGACAACTCCTAATTATTCTGCCTCATATTGTTACCAAATACTTGAAGTCACAGAGCAATTTTGATAGTTATTTTTCATGGATAAATCTAGTTTCTTCATTATAAACTCTTTAAAGGAAGAATATATGCCTAATACATCAATATTCCTCCTCTACTAGTCTTAATAAATTGAGTTCTACATAGTTGCTGCTGCTGCTAGGTCGCTTTAGTTATGTCCAACTCTGTGCAACCCCACAGATGGCCTCCCCCCAGGCTCCTCCATCCATGGGATTTTCCAGGCAAGAGTACTGGAGTGGGGTGCCATTGCCTTCTCTGTCTACATAGTGGGGGATCCGCAATTTTTTTCCATTGATTAACATTTAATTGGTGAAAAAAGGGAATCATAGGCTAGATGTTCCAGGTTGAATTATTCTAGTTATTTGATACCCACTATCCTTAACTTTGTGCATAAAATTCTTATTTAGTTAGTTCAGGATGGAGTTCAAACATAGGCATGGTTTCAAAGCCACTAAGGTGATTTTAATGTTCAGGCAAGTTTTTAATAAAAAGTTAGAGGATCTGAAAATCATTGAATTTGCTAGCTGTTCAATTCAATTCAGTGTCTCAGTCATGTCCAACTCTTTGAGACTCCATAGACTGCAGCACGCCAGGCTTCCCTGTCCATCACCAACTCCTGGAGCCTGCTCAAACTCATGTCCATCGAGTCTTTGATAGCTGACCTTTTCATATACAGTAAGTGGGATTTACTTATCCCTTGAACATTACATTCTTAATGTATAATCATTTCAGGTTATCAATGCCCTGCTGAAGCAATAACTCAAATGTTAGCCAAAGTATTCTGTTTCTTGAGATCCAAATAGTGTAGCTCAAAATCCAGTTCATGTGCAATGAGATCCATGCATCCCTAGATCTCTTTGGAGATCATCAGGGCAAGATGTCTCTTATTTTCCTAGTTATCACTGGCTCAAAATTCCTGCTTTTGTCATAGTCTGCACTTATTGACGTTTTTCACTTAGCATCTCAATATAGATCCCAGACATTTTTGCTTAGTTTATGAATAATGGTACCATCACCACTTACAGAAGGCAACAGACCTGCAGTGTGGACTACACAGGAAATTAAGGAAGGTCAGAGGAACATTGTATCATGACAAGAAATATGATTTGCAATTTAAAAAATCATGCCTCTTTTTAAAATGTCTCTAAATCATTTTTCTCCAGCTTTCCCAGACTCTCTCTGCTTTTCTTTACATCTTTGCCTCCTAGAAGGCAAGGAGAAAGGGACAATAGAAGATTAGATGACTGGATGGCATCACTGACTCAATGGACATGAGTTTGAGCAAGTTCCAGGAGCTGGGGATGGACAGGAAGGCCTGGTGTGCTGCCGTCCATTGGGTCATATAGAGTAGGACATGACTGAGTGACTGAACTGAACTGAATTTCAAAACATATTCTTCATACTTTAAGTCTTAGAGTATCATGTCTGATAAATGAAGCTCCACTCGTTCCTTTCATATTCAAGGTAGATTTAATAAACTTATCTAAACAATAGGCTGTCTTCTACGACTCTTACTATTTCCCTCCCTCCTGTCTATAAACAGGAAGACAATGGTACAAATATATATTTTCGCAAGTTTGAGGTGTCGCATATGGCTCTTCATTCCCTAATATGCTACCAGTTATGTTTCACATAGCCTTCAATACTATCAATGATATTCTCCTTTGAAATAAGTAGCAAAATTGGGGAATTTTTTCTTCTTCACATCATATTTTGCAGTTAATAGCTGTGACCTCTAGTCTCAGTCATGTGTAGCTCTTTCATTTGTAATAACTGACCAGCCTTAGCTCATCTACTATCACTAAGTGATATCTAAAACAAGTACATCTGCTTGCTAAAGAAAGCAAACGAAGAGTACAGAAAGTCACCATTGCTTCATAACTGTAGGTTAGGGAATCTATATCCAACAACCTAAGCTCCATATTGGAATTTTCTAGCCTTTTCATGATAATGAGTAACCTTTGTAAGGTTACCCTGTACCACTATTCTCTCTGGTCCTCTCAGTACTATTTCCTAAGCTAAAATACCATTATTCTCCCTGCATTACTGCAAGAGGCTCTTGATGGGTCTCTGAATTTCCACTCTTGCATCCTATTCTTAATTCCAGAGTTACAATCCATCTAAAACATGTCAGATCTTGCCACTACATTGCTGTGAAGATTCCAATGGCTTCCCATCTCACTCAAAGTAAAAGCCCCAGTCACTTTCTTCTTCTTTTAACTTTTCTCCCTCCACTTTCCCTTCTGTTGCTACTACTCCAGCCAAACTGCCTCTTCATTCCCTCAAATGTACCAGCACAGTTTTAAGGGATATCTGTACATTAATTATTCCATCTTTATAAGGCTGATTATATTCTTTGCAGCCAAAGATGGAGAAGCTCTATACAGTCAGCAAAAACAAGACCAGGAGCTGACTGTGGCTCAGATCATGAATTGCTTATTGCCAAATTCACACTTAAATTGAAGAAAGTAGGGAAAACCACTAGACCATTCTGGTATGACCTAAATCAAATCCCTTATGACTATAGAGTGGAATTGACAAACAGATTCAAGGAATTAGATTGGATAGACAGTGTGCCTGAAGACCTTTGGACAGTGGATTGTGACACTGTACAAGAGGCAGGGATCAAGATCATCCTCAAGAAAAACAAATGCAAAAAGGCAAAATGGTTGTCTGAGGAGACCCTACAAACAGCTTTGAAAAGAAGTGAAGTNGAGTGGAATTGACAAACAGATTCAAGGAATTAGATTGGATAGACAGTGTGCCTGAAGACCTTTGGACAGTGGATTGTGACACTGTACAAGAGGCAGGGATCAAGATCATCCTCAAGAAAAACAAATGCAAAAAGGCAAAATGGTTGTCTGAGGAGACCCTACAAACAGCTTTGAAAAGAAGTGAAGTGAAAGGCAAAGGAGAAAAGGAAAGATATAACCAATTGCATGCAGAAGTACCAAAGAATAGCAAGGAGAGATAATAAAGCCTTTCTCAGTGATTAAGGCAAAGAAATAGAGGAAAGCAATAGAATGGGAAAGACTAGAGATCTCTTCAAGAAAATCAGCGATACCAAGGGAAATTTTCATGCAAAGATGGGCACAATAAAGGACAGAAATTCTATGGACCTAACAAAAGCAGAAGATATTAAGAAGAGGTGGCAAGAANTGACTCATTTTAAAGGGACCCTGTTGCTGGGAGAGGTTGAGGGCAGGAGGAGAAGGGGATGACAGAGGATGAAATGCTTGGATAGCATCATCGACTCGATGGATGTGAGTTTGTGTAAACTCCAGGAGTTGGTGCTGGACAGGGAGGCCTGGCATGCTGTGGTTCACGGGGTCTCATAGAGTTGGACACAACTGAGCGACTGAATTGAACTGAACTGAATTCGCATAAATGAAAAGACATTAATTCTCCCAAGATAAATTTTGAGGTTAAAGGAATACTTTATTTTGCACAATATTTCATAGTTTTAAAATCATTTTTCTCTGTATTGTGCCATTTAATCCTCATAGCAATCATGTTAAGTGGTCTGGATTATCATGCCCATTTTTCAGAGGAGAGTACTGAATGTCAAAGCAAGTAAGTGGTTTACCTATGTCAGCAAACCCTTTAAGTCACAGTGCTGAAGCAAAAACACAGTTTTCCTGTATCCATGTGAAGCATTTTAGTTGGGTAAGGTATACCTTCCAAAATCTGGCAAAAAAACCTTCTAAAAAATAGATACTTTTCTAGGAGAAATAACGATCCCACTTTGATTCCTATTAACTTTAAAATCTTTAAAAACAAGACAGTTCAGGTTTATTGGGAAGTGTAGGAATATGTTTTGGAATGTGGACTCTAAACACAGAAAAACAATCTATTTAGAAAGATCTTCCCAGAGAAGGCCAATGAAAAGCAAGACAAAAACAGGACTACGGAAGGGCAGGGACCAAGGATAGTGAGCACTATAATCTGGAGGGATAGATAACACTTTTTATTTTCATTGTTCTAATTATATTTCATATTATAAAAGTTAATATTGCAAAAAATCATTTTAAAATTTGCATAAAGCATTCACTCTAGTACCTCACCCAGTTAAAATTTTTAAATAAAATTTCAATGTTTTAATAATGCCAAAGTATAATTTAGAAAGTTGTATAGTAAAATTCAAATCTTCCCTGAAATGTTGTTGTCCATTTAAATATGTAGTGAGGAATATATGGCACATATAATATATATATATATATATATATAGCATATATATGGTATATAGTATATATGGTATATGTAATATATTACAATTATAATCTCCATTAAATTTATAGTGAATAGCATTTTAACCATAATTATTACATTAAATAAAATTTTAAATGCTGCAAAGACAAACATTCAATAATAAGTAATCCTTAACAACTTCCAATATTTCATCTTAAATATTTCTGATAATATGTTTAATTTGTTGACTTCTGTTCTTTTCTAATCCATTGTATTGCAGTAAACTTTCCACCAATAACAGGGGAATAGAAGGGGAAATTTATCCTTTAAAAGGGGTTAAGAGAGACGTCATTATCTTGCTGAGCTTCCTTTCCACATTCTTTCCTACCAAAATTATAAAGTTCTCTCAAAATTGAAAAGGTTGGCTGATAATGTTTATGATTGATATGGTGGGCAAAAAGAGCACCACTGTCATCAATCTTGCCTATCTCTATGAAGGCTATTAGCAGGAAAACTAAAGCAACTTTTCTCTGTAGTGTCCCTAGGTATGAGAGTCCCTTACTCTATAACCTTCCTTTCTACTGTGTGTCTAAACACAACTACTAATCATTCCCTTCAGTATCAAGAAAGTGACTCAAATGAGTCAGATGTGCAATAATAAGAATGATTTTAGGTCCAGGATCTTATGCCTCAGGTGCTTCTTCTTTTTTCTTTTTTTAATGTCAACCATTTTTAAAAGTATTTATTGAAGGGAATGACAGTCCACTCCAGTATTCTTGCCTGGGAAATCCCATGGACAGAGAAATTTGGTGGACTACAGTCCAGGGGGTCACAAAGAGTTGGATAGGACCTAGTGACTAAAAAAAAAAAAAACCAAACAATTGAATTTGTTACGATATTGCTCCTGTTTTTTATGTTTTGGTTTTTTGGTCATGAAGCATGTGGGATCTCAGCTCCCTGACAGGAATCAAACCCACACTTCTGCACTGGAAGGTAAAGTCTCAACTACTGGACAGCCAGGGAAGTCCTGCGTCTTAGATTTTGAGGTTACCCTGTTATCATTAATTGAATAAGTGAGTGAATGAATTAGTATTGGGTATTTGAAACAAGCACAAACAGACGTGCACACAGGACATCTCAACCCCTCAAACCTCAAGCACATCCCTTTAAAAAACTCTTAGGAAACTCTATTTGGCACTGTTAGCAAAAAGAGGTTGCAGTTTAGATCAACAAATTCAGTTCTACTCATAAGTGAGTTTCCTTTAATCCAAGACAAAGTATGAAGACTAATTTTTTAAAACCCCTTCAAATAAAAACAATTATTACTTAATGAATTCCAACTATATGCCAGGAATCTTAAAGATATTATCTCACTTAATTCTCAGGATGAATCCTTTGAGAAAATATTAAGCCTATTTTACATAGAATATACACGGTTAGAGAGATTAAGTAGTTTGCTGGACTGACACAGTTAGTAAAGTAGTTAAGATGCCTTCTGAAAGTCTAGGTTCCTATTAGTCTAAATCCTTTCCTCTCAATTGGTCCAACAGTCTGATTTGATTTTCTGAAGTCAAAAGAGGAGAATCCAACTAAAAACTAACAGCTGAAACCAGAATGTAATATCAAACTTCACATCATAAAAGGTTAGGTTTCATTTCTATGCATTTGAAAAGAGTTCCTTTAGCTTTGTTTTATGAACCTATGATACTTATTACTCTGTGAAGAATAAATAGGAAGAGGTACTTCCATACATACTATGGATCAGTTTACTCCTATTGTTAATCTCTGTATATGTGATAGGCAGTATGTCCCCTTTCAAGGTTACATTTAGCACCATTAAACTTGTTTGTTTGTTGTTGAGTCCCATCCCCATGCTATGAATCATTCTATGATGTATGCATACTATGGCCTCATGTATACTCACTCTGAACAATGGCTGTCTTTACAAAAATAGATAAGAGTTTTACAACATTCTGGGCATTAGTTATGTTTTTGATATATGTGATCTCAATGATTTTCTCAACAACCATATTGTTATTACTATTAAAAGTATATGTTTTATGAATATATTGGGGCTTCCCTGGTGGCTCGGACAGTTAACAGTCTCCCTGAAATCCAGGAGAACAGGGTTAGGAAGATACCCTGGAAAAGGAAATGGCAACCCACTCCAGTATTCTTACCTGGAGAATCCCACAGAGAGAGGAGCCTGGCAGACTACAATCCACGGGGTCACAAAGAATTGAACACCAGTGAATAACTAATACTTTCACTTTCTTTCATTACTATGTTGAGTAAAATAATACATAAGAAACTGAATCAGAGGTAGTGATAGAACAAGACTTGAAACCAAAACTATCTAACATTTAACAATCAAAATAAAGGACTTAAACCACCATGCCTGTTTCCCAAATTTTCCTTCTTCCTATACTACCTGCATTGTTTTTTGCCATATCCAAAAAAACAAAAACACTATATTTTTGCATTGATCTTAGCCAGCTAATTTTTATCTTAATATATTCATACTTAAGAGGAAACTATCATTAAGTGGAACATTGATATTATTTAACACATAGAAAGTAACCTAAAATGAAGATGTAACTATAAACATTTTTTAATGTCAATTATTCATTTCTGGTGGGAATATAATGTGACACAGCCGTTTTGGAAAACAGGTTGACAATTTTCATTAAAACTAAAACACATTTAATCAAGCACTCCTCCTATGCATTTATCTCAGATATATTAAAAATTATGTTCAAGAAAGAACAAATACTGGAATGGTTTTGGCAGTTCAAAAACAGGAAAATTCAAATGTCCTTCAGTGAATAAACCAAGTTAAAAAACTTTGGTACAACCGCATCACGGAATACTACTCAGCAATAAAACAGAACAAACTAAGGATGTATGCAACAATTTAGATGAATCTCTAGAGAAATCATGTTGCATGAAAAAAAGCCAATCTCAAAAAGTAACATTCTCTGTGATTACATTTACATAATATTCTTGAAATAATGTAATTAGAGAGATACAAAGCAGATTAGTGGTTGACAGAAATTAGAGCCTGAATGCAGAGTGGGTCGAGAGTATAAGTTTGGGGGGTGATGGAGATATAAATAAGGGATATAACATAAGGGAACTTTATGGTGATGGAATAGTTCATTTTTTTTATGGTGGTGGTTAAACATGTGATAAAATTGATTAAAACTATATTCACATACAAACAAATATATGTATGACTGGCCAATCTCAACCTCTGTAAATTCTACTAACACCAGCTTCATGGTGTGGATATTTCCTGTTGTTAGATAAGATGCTAACATTGGAGGAGGGTGAGTGTAGGGTGCACAGGACCTTCCTATACCTTTTCCCCACAAGTACCTAAGAATCTGTAACTATTTAAAAATGAAAACTTAAAACAAACAAACAAAAAACTGCCCATAACTGTACATCCTAAATATCACCTTTGCCACCAGCAGCATGTGAACCATACTCTGCTACACGGGACTCCACTTATGCTTGACTTGACATCAGATTGACACCACTTGATTGACATCAGATTCTAACTCAGCTTCTAAGCCTCTCTTCAAATGCTACCACCTCTGTGGCTTCCCTTTTTCTTTCTCCAGGGCAGGCTCAGCAAAGCCCCTTCCCATTTTCTCATTGTACTTGATACACATTTCCAAAATAGCAGTTATGTTTCTTGTACTTTTCTTGACATCCCTCTATCTTCCTTTAAACTCTAAGAACCTTGGTGTTATTTCTCCAATTGTTTTTTCTCTGACATTCTAATTTGTTGTTGTTGTTCAGTCTCTAAGTTGCGTCCAACTCTTTGCAACCCCATGGACTGCAGCACGCCAGGCTCCTCTTGTCCTTATATGTTAATTGTTAATAAATAAAATCTGTTTAGCCTTGGTGGGCATTCTTACAGCAATATGGACATTAACATGTGATAAGGTGATAAGGTTACAATTTTACAAAGCACAAGATCCCACTGATTAAAGTAGGTTTCTTAAAAGGACTTTATTTGAATGTAGGTGTAAGTGTATATGTTCACGTGTCTGCAGCAGGAATACACAGGCACACACACACACACAAGTACAATAGCAATACTATGGGTATAGCCAGGTAAATAGTGTTATTATTAGCCCCTTTTGCTATCTTTAATTATAAACTTCCTTGAACTCAACCCAGTGCAGAAGCACTTAATAACTTGAATGTTAAAGGACAATTTCTTAGTGATTTTTAGACTCTGGGTTTATATTTAAAAAAATAGTAATTTCATGGTGTATTTTTTTTTTATCAAATCTACTAGTTACTCTTTAAAGGGAACTGATCCTCACATATTTATTAAAAAATATAAACTGACTTGGCCCACTTATTTTGATAAAAAGAAAATACCAATAAACAACTAAATGGGAGTATTAACATTGATGGTTCAATATCCTTCATACTTAGTGAATTGTGAGGATATACTCTCAAAACTAAGTAATGCTGAAAAAAAGCATGTTTTAGGATTAATTATAATGCATGCATTTTTCTTGTTTTATTTTAAAAATTATTTATTTTATATCAAAAAAAGAACACAGCTATTAGGAAACCTGGAAAATGAAGAAAATCTGGAGAAATATTATTTTCATTGGCTTACTACCTAGAGATAATTATTATTTGCATGTCAGACTAATGTCCCCTATCATTTTTTTCCAAACTCATCTCTAAAAAATAATTGTAAATATAAATAAGTACATTCACATAATATACATATACAATATATTTTATTATAAGTACTATTCTTAAGGGCTTCCCTGGTGGCTCAGATGGTAAAGAATCTGTCTGCAATACAGGAGACTTGAGCTCGATCTCTGGGTCGGGAAGATTCCCTGGAAGAAGGCATGGCAACCCACCCCAGTATTGTTGCCTGAAGAATCCCCATGGACAGAGAAGCCTGGCAGTTTACCGTCCATGGAGTTGCAAAGAGTCGGACACGACTGAGCAACTAAGCACAGCACAGCACAACACTTTTCTTCAGTAATAACTTATTAAACTTATTTTTTTATGTGTTTAGTGCCTGAGAATCAATTTACACAAATCATCTCCCATTCTCAACCTTTCTAGGATGGTCTTATTGTCCCAGTTGTATAGATGAAAAAAATCCAAGGCTCAGAACGATTATATAAGATGCTCAACTTCAAATAGCTTGTCTATGGCTGTCATGGACACATACATACTGTTTTGTTTATTCACCATTGATTCTACTGGGAACAGAATCTAAAGTTTTCCCTTGGGGGAGCTACTGTGCTTTGCCTTAGTTGCAGTGGTTTAGAGGGGTCTGACCATACTCCCTGGCTTCTAAGTGTGTACACAGTCCAGATGCCTGTACTCAGACCCCTGCTTCTACCTCCTCCCAATAAGTGATATAGAGATGGGCATACAACCTAGGTCAATTCACTTCCCATCTTATTAAAAAAAAATTGGCTTTATCTCTTATTAATGAACCCAGTCTTAACCCTTAAAACTTGGTGTTCTCATCTTGTCTCTCCAGCTCCTGATTTTTGGTGTGACTTTAGGAATTTTAGATTTGGTCCAACCTTCCTGAAACCCAACCCTGAGGCCATTGATAACTGC
Organism: Neotragus moschatus; assembly: GCA_006410615.1. Classification (NCBI taxonomy): domain Eukaryota; kingdom Metazoa; phylum Chordata; class Mammalia; order Artiodactyla; family Bovidae; genus Neotragus; species Neotragus moschatus. The sequence goes on from SJYA01000699.1 coordinate 1,663,127, forward strand.
TTAAATTTAAATGAAACTTTGATCAGCTACTTCAGTCTTGACTAAAATCTTTCTGTAAACAGTGTTAGTGCCCTTTTAGAAGAAAGCAGATAATCTGTGGGCCAAAGATAACAGAACAGAGGAAATATTAGGCAAAACTCAAATCTGGCTTGCACTGGAATAGACTATATACATACACACATACAAGACAAAGCTGAAAGCTGACATCAGTTCTTTAGTGAGAAGAGTGTTGGTAATTATTTCAGGAACACAGCTCAACCAATGTGTAGTATATGTAAGTCAGCTGTAAAATTAAATCCATATTGTGCTTATTTTGTGGTTTGGGTTCAATCATTCCTACCAAAGTTACACAATGTTTATAAAAGTCCAAGTAACAAAAACACCACAGACACAGTAAGAGAGATCTGGCCAATTTAGACTGTCCTTGATTATGAAATAAGATTCTGAGGCTCTGTATAGGCAAAACTATAGATGGTGATATTTACTCTGAAAAACAAAAGAGTTATTAAAGTTATATAACATAGAAATTTAAAAATTGTATCCCAAATTCTTGGAGACATGTCTGGGAGAGAATAAATAAGGGATTGAAATCTTTACAGCAGCAATATTCAGAAAGCTCTTTTACACAGACACTAAAATCAACTTCTTTCCTGGATGAACCTCAACTTGCATAAGTACATATTCTCAAAAACTGAAAAATCATCTTGCATGGTTTGTTACTGATTTCCTGGAACTCCCTGCTGAATTTTTTTCCCATTTCTAGTTTGAATGTTTGCTTTGGAAAAGTTTTGGCACCCTAGAAGCATTTAAATGCTATATTGCTCTTTATTCATAGAGTATCAAACTATGTTTTTATGAATAAAAACATATCTTCGCAAGAGATGAGACACATCTGGAGAACAATACAAGGAGCCACGTGCAAAAGGAAGTATAATCTCTCCCCTTCCCTTATGTTCCAACATGAAAATACAGAGAAGACAGAAACAAATGATTATTTTATTAAATTATAGACTAGCTCTTTAAGCTGAGTGTTGAAACATGTATATTCTATATGCTCTTACATCCTAAACAAGGAGTTTCTTGATTGTTCTTACTTTATAAATCTGTTAGAAAAGCTAAATATTAGCTACAGTATTTTTAAATGTTGAATTTAAATTATTTTTTTTCTTTCAAATATTCCATTTCTTTATTTTTATTTCAAAGTAAACTCTCACAGGAAAGCTGAGTCTTTTGCTAAAAGGGTTAATATTTTCTTCTGCTGAACAGTATATATTTAATATGCAAGTATATTTGATGTTCATTGACAGAGTCACAATAGGAAATGATCTTGCTTTATGTACCAGTTACAAGGTTTAATATCATTATACTGCATGCAATATTAGTTTTTATTAGTCGCTATTAACAAGATGCTTTCTACTTGAATTCTCATTTACTTGTTCAATGTAAAAATTATCTTTGTAAAAGAGAAAAACACATCTTCAAGTGTCAGCTATATTAAATTAAAGAACTGTTTACCCTTCCTAAGAAAAGCATATGTATCTAAATAGGCATCTTTTACCGTTTGCATAGTAGATTGGAAATTAGCATTTTTGTTCATTTTCCTATGTATGCACAGTGCCTGGAAGAGTAATACTCCATGCATATCAGATCAGCCAGCCTACAATTTTTGTGCAATATATTATTTGGCAATCTAAAATTTGTAATTTGCATGAAATTGCTTAATTAAAATACAGTCACTCAGGGTATTAATTTCTCTGTCTGGCAGTTCAATGTACTAAAGGCGGGCTACAGAAAATGTGAAATCCTGTCAGATGTAACAGTAAAATATTAACAAAAAAAATTCCACTTCTGGCAACAAAGTGACAGAGCGATAATGCTTTTGCCCTGATTCCAGGTTCAAATATGAGCTTAGGTTGACATTGAAACCGACTAGGAAATTTACAATAGCAACCCTGGCTTTTTGCCAAGAAATCTGCATGGTCCTTTTTGGTGAAAACTCCTTTTGCTATAACTCCTGTATCCATGCACCCTTGTATGTAAAATCACACCCACATATACAGATGTCCCTGAGATTGACAGATACACACATACACCTTTTTTCTCTTGGCTCTCCTCTAACCTAATTTCATTACTATTTTCTGGTAGGTTTTGCTTTTCAGTATTTGAAATCATCAGCAACCCTACTGATAAAATGATCCAATCAGTCCTTCCCAGTTGTCAAGACAACAGTTCATAATTGTACCAGCTCTTTCATTGAAGCCAGACATTTCATAAATAGATAATTCTCTAATTGATCCAGTCAATCCGACTTTGCATACTGTGCCAAATAGGTAAGTCAG
>SJYA01000699.1:1670465-1682361 GCA_006410615.1 Neotragus moschatus
TGCGGGAGTGATAACACTAGAGGAGATACCTGTCTCACTGATCGCATGCTCTGCTAGGCACTGAGTTCACTCCAGCCTTGGAGAATCCCATAAGGAAAACCTGCTGAAACAGATGTCCAGTTTCCTATTATCTCTGTGAGATCATCATTTGAATGGATTAGGTGACCAGGCTATAGATGATGGATATTGTGTATGCATTTACTGGCCTAAATATATGCTACGTGTGGAAAGTACTCTACATACCTTATTTTCCCTTTATTTTCCATATCCAGTTCATCACTAGACCTGGACATAAAAGCAGACTCTAGAATTTGGGTTCAAAGTTTGGTTCTACCACTGACAATCAGTGTGACCTTGGGGAAATGACCCAGTTTCTCTGTGCTTCAGTTTTCTTATCTGTACCAAAAATAAATAAATAAATAATAGTACGGATGCTGGGTTTCTTCCAAGCAATATGTGAATTAAAATATACAAACACTTAAAATAGCACCATTCAGATGTGACATTTTTCCTAACCTACTTGTTTTAATTCAACCCCACAGCCATTATTTTAGATCACTCCCATATCCTTTCATGCCTGGACTGGACTCCATTCCTCTAAGGGACAAGGACACTTGTTCTACAGTGTCCTCTCCAAACAGTTTCTAGGTTTTCACTGTTAACTCTGCATTTGCCAGTCACCCTCCTAGGAAGCACCACTGAGCCCATCTCTTGCTTAAAACCTCTTGATGACTTCTCATCCAAAGTCCAGGAAGTCACCACGCTTTCATATATTCCTAGATATTAACGTTAGTCTTATTTTACTTAGCCTCCCAGTCCTTTGCTCCAACTCTGGGCTGTAGTCAGTCAGATTCTTAATTATTTCCAATATTCAACGTGCCCATTCTCATCTCCATAACTTGGCATATGCCCTCTTCACTAGAATGCCTATCACTGTTAACTTCAGTTCCCAGTTTACAACAACTCAAAACCTCCTCTGTGAAACTGTTTCAGACCCTTTCAATTCATACAGCCTCACCACTGCAAATCTCATGAGACTATTCTTCAACTGTTTGCTTATACATGTGCCTAGACTGAATTTTTTGAGAGCAAGGCCAATACATTTTCCTTCACTGTATTTCAACCCCTAAACCTATGATTTGCAATTAAATAAATGATTACGAACGAATGAATCTGTGCTCACATATGTTTTCTAATGGTTAGCTTTATTAGAATGTACACCATTTCTGTGAGTTGATCCATTATTTCCTTTGATATAGGTAAACATTTAAATCCCTTAAAGCAAAATTTTACAGAACCTTAAATTATATGCTATCTGGCTTGTCAAGAATAACTCTTAAGAGGGAGTATAGTGTAAACAGTGGTTTTCAAGGTGTGGTCCCTGCTCCAAAGGCATCAGAATTACCTGGGAGTTCATTAGAAATGTAAAATTTTGGTCTGCTTTGTAGATATAATGAATCAGAAACTCTGGGGATGGAGCCCAGGAATCAGTGTTCTAATAAGCCCTGCAAGTGATTTGGATATACTCTCATGTTTGAGAATCACTGAGTAATTAGGGCAGATGGAACCAGACTTCCTGATTCAATTACCAGCTCTACCCCGATACTAGCAGTTAGACTGTAGAACATTACCTAACCTCTCTGTGTCTTAGCTTCTTCATCCATGACATGAGAATCATAATAATTAGGGTTGTTATGATGATTAAATGAGTTAATACACAGAAAGTACTTATCACAGTGCTTAATCAGTAATGATAATTAAGTCTAGCTCTTATCTTACAAAATCATTATCCTCATGAAATTTATTCTCTGTGAGGTATTCTTCATATTTCCTCCTTCTTTTGATTTCATACCCTGAATCTACTCTCATGCTGGTGAATACAACTACTGGTAAGTTTGATGAGAACCAGGACTGAACAAATAGGACTTCCAGGCCACTAAAGGCCACCATGTGACCCCACTCAGGTAGGTGCATAACCATATATAAGATTCAGTGAATGAAAGAAAGGAGAATTTGTTTTCTTCTCTAATTAATCAGCTCATGATGTAGCAAGCACTGTTTTTGTTTTTTATAATATATCCTCATAGTGTTATCTGGATTTCTTTTTTAATATCTCTTTCTATTCTTTAGTAGTTTTATCATTGATAATAGTAACTACTTATCAAGATGAATACCACCCCTAAAAGGAAAGCATTTCAAGAAAAACATCCCCAAAATGCAAAACTGTATAAAAATGTCTAGCTAAGAAAATGTTTTGATGTAGGCAGAATATTTTGAAAATTATTTTTCTACAAAATGGAATGTTCATCCATTTGTCTACTGTTAGTTAGATACTGTACAGTTTCTCAAAGACTTCCAAATATTTCACAGCATTTCAATCTTAGAACTCTTGAAGAAATAGTTTTGTAGTGGCAAAGTGACTAAGTGTATAGGTACAACATTTCATGGAAAAATGTCTGGAAGGATTTTTGCCTTCATCACTAGTTAGGAAATTGCATTTTCACTTGTTATTATTTGTAATATTATCCAGTTGGGATGACTATTTTTACTGTCTTGAGCAGAGGAAAATTATATACATTATACAAACATGCATGCAGTCATACACACTAGTCAGAGCTAAGTTTAAATCCTTTTAAAATGTGTATATTCCCCAATAATGTGCATAAACAACTGTCCTATGGCAGTCAGCCTTTTCTGGAAATATTTAAATAAAAAGCAACTTCTCTAGGATTGAAACAAGTCAATGACCTGGCATGAAATCCTTTGCCTACAACAATGCGTAAATTTTTGTTTCAGAAAACTGGTATTTCTCAGCTTTCATAGAAATTTTTCACCTTTTTTTATTACCTCACTCTATTGATGTCTTAGCACACAGTAAGTTTTACTATTCAGACAGTCAATATAGAATTGTAGGCATTTTAATTTTTTTGAATGCATCTTAACTAGGCCATCATTGAAAAACATCATTGAAAATGAAACCCTTAAAAGAGGTAAATAATCTTATGATTAATTCTGTAAGACAATGAGAAAGGCTACAATGAAAAACTCTGAATAGCATGTTTAATTTTAGGTATCCCAATCTGAGAATGCAAATTAAAGAAAGTTTCAAAAATTCAAAACAGTTACGAGAAGAGGTGACAGTAATTAATGAAGAAAGCTTACAGGGTCTCACTTGATAGAACATGGTTAAGCGGTGTTTTGTGGTGGAGATGATAATCCACTGATATTTGAGGAATATGAACAATGAGAATGAATATAATTTTCTAAAAATATTGGTACAGTGGAAATAATTAGGGATATTAGGAGGAATTTTTAAGGCAAAAATGAAAGAACCTAAGAAGAAAAATGGATGGTGGTACAGATTTATAGTTTAGATCTGTAACACTAAAACAACTTCTTTCAATAGTTGATTAACTCACATGTCAGCTGATTCTTGTGCATATAAATAGTACAGAGAGCATAGTGTTTTATATGTTTCAAAGACAAATAGTGGCGAAAATTGGGCCGAACTTCTGAATCCTGAAATTCATATTCAGCAAACATGGAAATAAAATGCTTATACATACAAATATACTGCTTATACATACTAAGTTTCTGATTCAAATTCCCTAAAAATTACAGTCTTCAAACAGTCCTATTCATTCATACATTAGCATGAAAACTAATATTAAACCAAAAGTGTTCTCTAGCTGTAGACAGACGATCCCTATTGTCATTAGATATCACATGAGTTAATTCAAGGAAACGTTTTGGTGTGTTTCCTGAGATATGTATCAAACTATACATAAAATGTTGGCATAGAAGTTTCAGGTATTGGCAGCTTGATACTAGACAATGTGCATGTGTGCTATCGTGTCTGACTCTCGGCAATCCCATAGATTGTAGCCCAGCAGGTTCCTCTGTCTATGGGATTTTCCAGGCACCTGGTGGAGAGGAAGGAAAGGGTGGGATGTATGGAGAGAGTAATATTGAAGCATGTATTTCCATATGTAAAATAAAGAGCCAATGGGAATTTGTTGTGTGACTCAGGGAACTCAAAGTGGGGCCCTGTAACAGCCTAGAAGTGCAGGGCGGGGAGAAGAGGTGGGAGAGAGGTTCAAGAGGGAGGGGACATATGAAGACCTATGGCTGATTCATGTTGATGTTTGCAGAAATCAACATAATACTGTAAAGCAATTACCCTTCAGTTAAAGATAAATAAATTTTTTAAAAAAGAGAATACTGGAGCAGGTTGCCATTTCCTATTGCAGGCAATCTTCCCAACCCAAGGACCAAACTTGCATCGCTTGTGTCTTCTGCTTTGGCAGGCTGCTTCTTTACCACTAGCGCCACCTGAGAATCCCCAGAAACAACATAGATAAAGTTAAAAGATAAATGAACACTGATTCTGAAAACTCCAGATTCTATTATTGATTTGCTATCTTCACTGGGTAGTCTAAAGCAAGCCATCTCCTCTTCAAGTCCCTGCTTCCCATATATCTGTTGTAATGGGATTAATTTAGGGGTATATATGAATCAGTCGAATAACATACTCTACATCAAATGCTTAATAAGATAAAGTTCTAAATAAATAAAATGCACTAAACATTTTTTGGTAAAGAGCCTCATTTTCAATAAAAAGATCATGTAAATAAGTTATTATTTATCCAAGTTTGATTACTTAAAATAGAGAAATGAAATTGTTTTAGATTAAGATAATGTATTGATTGTATGAAGTGCAAGGATAAAAGTCATTTCACAGTATGAAATCCTATAATTTCAGTCATTAAATACAAATTATAATTCATGTATCTTACGTGCTTAAATGTCTTTTTTATGTTATCTATTGCTATATAACATGGTCCAAAATACTATCTAATCCTATCTCATAACTGTGTGGGTCAAAAATTGTTACCTGCTTCCCTGATAGCTCAGTTGGTAAAGAATCCATCTGCAGCATGGGAGACCCCGATTTGATTCCTGTATTGGGAATATCCAATGGAGAAGAGATAGGCTACCCACTCCAGTATTCTTGGGCTTCCCTTGTGGCTCAGGTGGTAAATAATCCGTCTGCAATGCGGGAAACCTGGGTTCGATCCCTGGGGTTGGGAGGATCATCTGGAGAAGGGAAAGGCTACTCACTCCAGTATTCTGGCCTCAAGAATTCAATGGACTGTATAGTCTGTGGGGTTGCAAAGAGCTGGACATGACTGAGTAACTTTTTTTCTTTCTTTTCTTTAAAATTTTGATAGGTCTTGGCTGAACAATTCTCCTACTCCATAGGCATCAACTGAGGTCACTTGGCAGTATTTTGTTAGTGGCTGATCTGCTCTGGAAGGCCCCACTTAGGTTCATTTACTCCCTATAATCTTGACAAGTATGCCTGGAGAGTAGAGCACAACAGGACCACTCTTTCCTTCCATGTGGCCCCAGTGCCTCTACACATGGTTTCTGCAGCTGCAGCATGAACTTATACAAAGCTGGACTTTCTAAAATGAAGCTCGGGGCTCCAAGAAATCAGGACAGAACTGCCAGTCTTTCCAAAGACTGGTCCCAGCAATGGCATGGCATCACTTTCAATATACTCTTGATCAAAGCAGTCATAGACCAGCCCAGATTCCAGGAGAGAGAAAATCAGACTCTATATCTCAACAGGACATGTGTCAAGAATATATGGCCATCTTTAACTGCCACAAGGCATTTCTGAAGGTAACTAAAATACAAATGTAACTAAAATATTCTTGAAGTATTTTTCAGTTAAACCAAGAAGACTGTAGCTTTAGTTGTAGTAAAATATTTCCATTCAGTCAAATTAGCAAAATTCTGGGTCATTTTAGTAGAAACAGTTAAGCCAGTCATGTGCCTTAATTTAGACTAATGTCTATCAGTACATGATTAAAAGAAGAGTTCAACTTATTTGATATAGTTGGACATATAATCAAGCAATGAAATCAGTGATTATTTAAACTGTTTAAGTCACCACCAATAAGAATCAATCTGCTTGAACTAACAGATACAAAGGTGAGTAAAACGTGGTCTTCATCCTCATGGGTAGAAAATAACAGCAAGAAAATTAATAATAAATAAAGCACATTTTTTTATCCTGTACAGTAGGACTAACCTGTGCAAAGACAAACAGATAAAGACTGACGATTTAGACAACTATAAATTGATGGAAAGGGACACATATAGAGTGTGTGGGTGGCAGTGGAAAGTAGAAAGGATATCATAAAGATTCTTTATATCATCACAAGGGGGTGTAGAATTTTTTTGCAGATGATGAAGAGTGATGAGTAAATAAGCTAGCAATGGGATCTGATTTGCCATTTAGAAATTTTACTCTGGGAGCAATTTAGATCAGGAGTCAGAAAACTAAAGCCTATCTGCCAAATCTATATGCTTTTTTTTTTTTGGAAAGTTTTTTTGGAACACAGCCATGTCTATCTTTTTATTAGTGTTGATGGCTGTTTTCCTGCTACAACTTACAGAGTTGGATAGTTGCCAATAGAGACCGTATGGACGTGTGTCCTGAAATTTTCACTATTTGGCCCTTTACAGAAAAGTTTGCTGACTTTTGATTTAGAAAGTTGATTGGGAGGGTTTAAAATTGAAGATGGAAAGAACTATTAGGAAGTAAGAAATAGTGATAACTTCTAGAAGCTGCAGTGGGAATGAAGAGAAGATATCCCGAGGATGTAAAATTGTGGGACTTTTGGTTGAATTAATAAGGGCTGAAAAGAAATCCAGGATGACTCCTAGATTCTAGGCTTATATCACTGGTTGTGCTGTGCTTAGTCGCTCAGTCATGTCTGATTCTTTATAACACCGTGGACTGTAGCCTGCCATGAGATTCTCCAGGCAAGAATACTGGAGTGGGTTGCCATGCCCTCCTCCAGGGGATCTTCTCCACCCAGTGATCCAAACCAGGTCCCGCGTTGCAGGTGGATTCTTTATTGTCTGAGCCACCAGGGAAGCCCAAGAAGTGGATACCGATACTGGAGTGGGTAGCTTATCCCTTCTCCAAGGGATCTTCCCAACCCAGGAGTCAAACCAGGGTCTCCTGCATTGCAGGCAGATTCTTTACCACGTGAACTGCCAGTGGAAGCTGTGGTAAAAGTAGAGGTAAACCATAAATTTTTACACTCGCTCACTTGGGAGCTCATAATGAGACCCTGGTTTGATTCCTGGGTTACGAAGATCCCCTGGATTAGGCCTAAATTTTAAAAGAGAGTTTCAGGACAGTAGATAGGAACTGAAGATAAGCTTAGTTGTGGTCATTAAATGGGAAATATGAGAAGGTTATCTTGAAGGGATAGAAAACTGAAGATGGGCCCCGGGACATAACAACAGGAAAATACATTTGGAGGAAAGAAGCTGGAGATAGGACCAACCTATTAAACAATTGTGTGGCATAAGAGAGATTTATTTTATTATTAACTGTGCATACTTTTATAGACAATGACTTAATACGTTAAAAGTTAATCATTTGGTGCAGTTAACCCAGGCTCCACATAGGAAAAAATTAAATTGACATATAATCTCTTTTGACCTCTTTTGAAAGTTGTGCAGAATAGTTGGTATTGACATAAAACAAGAAAAAAGATTAACTTAAAAGGAAATAAACCCTTCTCAATCACATTGCCAAGGAGAGTTTTTATGGAATATCTACTTAATGGTGGTGTTTGGGAAATGAACTAGCAACTATATCACATCAGAGCTCCAAAATGCATAATTATTTCCAGAGGACTTGAACTGTGATTATATCCATGGGAAAAAAAGAAACACCATATTCCAATAAGATTCTCTTTTCCTTTATAATTGTAAACTCTGAGACTTGTCACTAACTTACCCACTTCAGTTAAAATTGTTAATAACATGATACTTTATCATAGATGCCTAAACATTTTAAAAAATCTTTAATACTTGAATTTGTTATGAACTGTCATTTCAAACATAAGTTTATAATTAATATTGCGGAACTTTAGAAGTTCAGTACTTAAAACATTTGACAATTGCTATGCAATTGCTAGTGTAAAATGAAAATACTCATAATATATATGAATCACATGAATAGCACTTTACAGAAAGTTAAAGGGAATTTGGTTTGGAAAATATAAATAACTTCAGTAGTAAGATAGTACTATAGTCAGAGTTAACATAGCATATTCTCTGCTACTAGCATTATTTCATGTGAATAAATATTTTAATGATTTAGATTCAACATTTATACACATAATATCTGTATATAATGTTATATAAACTGCAGCCAAGTATGAAATAGTCTAATTGTTTCCTTTTTATCGTACCCTGTTAGTAAATGTTAAAACATGATAGAAGTTATTATGGCAGTAGTTTGATTTCCATGCTTTTACACACATTATAAATAAGTTTTACACACATTATAAATAAATGATTATAATTTGTATTAAAGAAGCTAAAATTATAAAATATATAATTTGAAATTCACTCTTTAAAAGTAACATTTTCTAACTCCATTACGGATGATGACTATACCACCTTGAAACTATGCTCTTTGATAAGATACCTCTACGAACTGGGATATTAGGGCAAGGTTTATATCAAGAATAGAATATTGAAATATTTTTTTTCAGAGACAAGCTTTTCTATGGTTATTTCATTTTCTGGTTTTCAGAAGTCATACATTAAATGAGAACCCTCAGTCAGTAGCTCCTGCATTTGCCTGTTTCTGGTATTAATTATCTTTTGTTTGCCCTTGATAATCCTGAGGTTGGTATGCAGATGATACGAAGCCTGCAGAATCATCTCAAAGTGTAAAAAACAATGGCATTGTCAATTCTGCATCACAACACTTTATAAATTATGAATGTTATCCACATTAAGGAAAGTGGTAGACTTTTAAAAATTACTTCCATGAATAGATTAAATTACAAGTATTATTACATTTCATTTTATTAAGTGCATCTTAGTAGTTATTAGAGCAAATGAACATGTTCTCTCAATTACATAATAACATTAGAACTAAAAATTATGCATCAATACTCCCAGATGCATAATGGAGCATTGTATATTAATCACTCTAAATAATATTTTTGAGTTTATATAAAGGCAATTATTACCTATTGAACAATAACATTATTTTATTGGTTTATTAAAATTCAGTTTAGCAATTCCCTCTTTTATGAAAACTGCTAGGTATTTTCCATTTTTCTCTAAAAGAAACAATGTATACAACTAGTTCAGTTTACTTACATTTGAGGATAAGAGTGTATACCTATAACAGGAGAATAGTCACTAAAATATGATATCCTAGATTAGCTATTCATATTATAGGAAAACAAATTGAAAATATTATTTCTAAAAGTTGTACTAGTCTAATTTGAAAACTGCAATTCAATATCATAATGACATTCATATTACTATTATCAATTTTAAACAAAGGGTTACGTGTTATAAATATGATTACAATCTGCCTAGATCTACGGGATCAATTTTAAAGTACTTTGTTAGTCTAGGTGATTTATATGGTTTTCAACAGATAATGCTTATATATATCACATTTAATATTTTAAACTCAATTAATTATGTCAATTTTGCTTTAATTAATGGTCAATGGTTTAAAAAGGATGATTATTTTACATTTGAATATAACTTTAATGTTTCAAATTAAAATTTTTCCTTTCTTATGGGTCATAAACTGTTCTCCTTTGATTTTAGATACTTTTTGGAATGTTATTCATGTTAATAAGCTGTTTTTTAATAAATTTAGTTAGAATTGAATACAGCGATTTCCAATATTAACACTAATTTGCATGAATACACAAAACACCACCAATGTCTTTAAGTATGATGGAAACTAGCTTGAGGTATCATTAATGTAACAAAGTAAATAAAAATTACTTTGTATTTTTGAATAGCTATGGAGCACGGGCTTTATTAAGAATACATGGCAACAACTGAACTGACCTGAACTAGTGAATTCAAATTTTAGCAAAAGTAAAATGAGTTAGGCTTTCACATGAGTTAATTTAGTGTATTATCCTCCATTCATTTGATTTAGCAAGCACGTCATTTGCATTATTTATAAGAAAAGCAAAAGTTACAATTTATAAAATAAGGAAATTAGTATCTATTGACAGAATAATAACATTATTTTGTTTATTAAAATGTGATTTAAGGTTTACACAGGAAATTTCTTTAATTTTATGGTTAGGTATATTCCTTGCTTAAGCTTCTTGCATAAACATGAATTTCTTAATTACCCTTTTTTAAATAAGGACTGACTTATAAAATTTTCTAATTCTTGCAGCAAAAGAGGACAAAGTACAATATTTCACAGAAAGAAATATTCTATGACTACATTGACCAAATACATTTAGCTCGAGTATTTTCATTTCTGTTGAAAGAGAAATAAGCCAATATGACTCACTCATCCATGTATTTAAGTGAACAGCAACAAATAACATCTCTAAGATATTTTTGGAACATTCATCTTTTTATATTTCTCTTCAAGCAGTACAAATACTAAATTTTTCTTGATCTGCCTCCAGTTCGTGTTTCCTTCTTGCTTGACAAGAAGTTGCTAAAATGAAAGTGTTAATAATATCTTTAAAAATAACTCATATTTAAGAAGAAAAAATCATGTTGCTTCTTAATCTTTCTAATTCTGTTCTCATAAGATGAACTTGGATTTGTTTTGTTAACACTGAATCCTTTTATAGAGACTTGATTTCTTTTCTAATGAATTGAAAGAAATGATATCATGTTCCTAGGTAAGTCTATTAAGTAAGGCACACACAATAGTTATACTGTTTCATGTAACAGAAAATAAATATTTGGTTCAGTCTCCTGTATGTCTTTTTTTTTTTTTTAAGAAGTGATTAGGACAGGTAAATAGCATGCAAAAGATCACGGCATTAGTTTTGCAATTTGCCTTTCGAGCATCACTGAAAAATTTCTGCTAGAAAATGAAAGCCAGGCATAATTCACTAAAATTACACTGAACGCCTCATGATCAATAGAGATAAATCTAGTTTTGTTGTTAAATCGATTTTCTCCTTTATAGAGATATATTGTCCTGATTGTTTAAAGAATAATTGTTTCACTAAGGATTTTTATGGTGATTAGGAAAAGGTAAACAAGAGAAAACTTAATGCACCTTCTTGGCACTGCCAGCATTTCAAGTTAATTTGCTAGAGATAGCAATAGAGATTTATATCATTTTGAGCAATAATCTTTTCCTGAAAGAAATTCAGTGAGGCCAATTTCCTTTCAGAAATAAGCAACCTCTGTGTTTGTTTTACTTTTACAAAATTTTCAGATCTTGCCAATATAAATATTCACTAATGCATACTCTCTCTTTCAGCTTTTATCACTTTCCTTGATTTCTTGGCATAGATCATATTGAAAAAGTCCAGATAATTTCTTTTTTGTATTACAAAAATGTTTAGACTAGATTCAGGGACAAAGGTGGACTCTGTGAATTGCTTAAAGTGGTGTTGCTGAATTATTTCTTAACCTAAACATGAGGGCTGAGCGTGTATGTGTGTGTTCTACCAAGTTTTCAATTCTTACTACATTTCATATTTTAAATATTCCATAAACAATCATTCAAATACAATACACTTAAACACTAAGGATAAAATTTAAACATAAATTTAAATAATAAACCCTTATATTATTTTTAAAAGAATTGAAACATAAAATACTAAATATATTTCACTGAATGGTTTTGGTGAACCAACCAATATAAGGCTAAATTATATATAAATGGATACTACACACAAATTTAGTTCATATATTTGTGTATTGTCATTTATATATCCCTTTATAGATATTAAAATATTTATTCTAATGTTCAATAGAGAATTTCTTAAGATCTTAAATGATCAAATTAGGTACTTTTATAAATAGCATAATTTTATAAATAAGAATATAG
>SJYA01000699.1:1685327-1732445 GCA_006410615.1 Neotragus moschatus
ATAAAAAATACTATGTTGAAAATCTTTTTATATTCCTCCATTGCTTCACATTCAATAAAATGCTTTCTTAACCTCTATATAAAATGTTAAAATTTAACAAGTATTCTACCATTTAACGTTTTATTGAAAATTAGAATACATGAAAAATCACTTTAGGAATATTGCTTTAAGGCAACTAAATATTGAAATAATATAAATTCAGTTTTTAAAAATAACATTTAATGGTATAAATATAAAATTATCTGAAATTTGAAAAAAATAGACATAAGTGCATTCTTCATGCACAGCTTCATTGCAATTTCTGATTCAGAAACAAAATACTTAAAACTAAAACCTCTTGGTTTCCAGAAAGACAACTTAAAAAAAATCATATTTATGAGTTTTAAAAAATTTGTATTATTCTAAATTCATTTCTGTTACATAATGAAACATTTCCTCCACTCCCCTGCCCCCTTTCCTGCTTATTTATCATGGAAAATTTTTTTTTTTTTTTACAAGTTTTTGGTTTTTTTTTAATCTAGGTAATTTCATGGTTGCTTATTACCTTCTTATGCTTCAGTTCCTAAGTAAACCTGGCAAGATAAAAGACAGCTTCAACCAAATTACCACGTGATACTCTTTCCCATTTTAGACCTTTGGGCTCACAAGAGTTAAGGTTCAAACTGATCTTGGTCAACATTTTCTTCATTTCTGGTTTGGTGACATAATGGACAAATACAGGCTTGATATCAATCACTTCTAAGGTAGATTTTTGAGAAAGTCTTGCTGTGCATCAGCCAAGACATAGAGTTCTTAATGAAATAATAGGATCCTTAGTTATTATCATAATTTTTTTATAGAGAAGTCCTCACATCAGACATTGTCCCCTGCCTCTGTCAATCACATATTGCAATTAACTTATTAAATTGCACTTGAACTGGATTGACTACTAGAGAGGGGAAACTGGAAAGTTCTTGAAAACAGATTCTTCTTTTATATCCTTCAAACACTTCTGAATCAGGGAATGTGGGAATGGGTTTCTTTCTATAGCAAATTAATTTTTCACTTTTAACTTAAATATGAGAGATTTTTAAAAACCCCTTCAGTGAACTGGATACTTACAGTTCATCCCTCATTTCTCTCCCAACCCCCAGGGGAAGTAGCAATTAACATGATAATTGAGATATGCTTAATGTATTAACTATTAACAGCCCAATTCAATTCATCAAATATAAATTTAGCTTAAAAATACGTTCAAGATGCAAAGATAAGTAAGGCAGTATCCTTGCCTCCAAGTAGCCCACTCACTGAGTTAAAAAGTAGGAAAAGTTAATGACATGTGCCAAAAAGAAGCAAGAATAAAGTTTCAGGGGGAATCAAAGGAGGAAAAAATTAATCAACGACAAAATATTTACTGAGCACCTGTTGTGTGTCTGGCATGTATGACATGAATCCTGACCTCTAATAGCTCGCAGATTAATGGTAAAAACACAAATGTAAATATGTGATTACCAAAGAAAGAACCAGCATTATAGTAAAAATAAGAACAGATTAAGGGGATAAATGGGAGCATATGCACAGAGTACTGAGCCTGAGAGAATCGGAAAAGACTTCACAATGGGGACAACAGTTCAGAATGACCCTGAAGGTTTCCAGCAGAAGCAAGGGCATTACCCAAAGGCACACAGGAGGGGATGGCCCCGGCATGCCTTGGGAAAGAGGAATCACCTATTGTGTCTTATACAGAAACACGGGAGCTATCCAGAGTTCATGGGGGACTGGGAATTGCCATGTAACCTTTATGATCATGCGCTCCTGAAACTAAACCCAGGCACAATATACTGATGGTTTGTGGAAAACAGGAAAGATACAATGGCACCTGCATCAGTTAGGAGTAGACTGGGTTGGGAGAAACTGAATACCTGAACAAAACCCTAAACCATGAGGAGTTTATGAAGAAAGGGGGTGGCTGGTGAGCATTTCTCTGATTCTTTCGATTACGACAAGTTACTACACATTCAGAAACTACATCCAAGTTCAACTGAAACAGAAGTCAGGAGGGTGAAGGACCTCTTCTTAGGAAGCTTGCCCTTTTACTCAGAGAAGTCTTCTCCAACAAACTTCCACTTAATACTCATTAGCCAGAACTGGGTCCCACATATACCCCTAGCTGCAAGGAAGACTTGAAATCAAGCACTTCACTTTCCAGGCTCACAGCAAAGAGGATGTAGGAAGAGGGATTTTCAGCACATGTAATAGTGTACTCTATATATAGTGGGCTAAAGCTTGTGGCACGTATGTAAAATCACATGAGCTACACTTTTTCCCAGTGTATCCCACACACTAACTCACTGATCCAATACATTTGTTAGCAAACAGTTAACTATTTGTTTCTCTTCTTTCAAAATAAATTTTCTTCTCCTCCATAACATCCTCCATACTCCACCATCCTTTTAGGTAGACAATAGCAAAATATTTCATTAAGGAGTCAGGAACCTATGCCATTTCTGGTACACTTTTATCAAAGACTGAACAACAGCCAGTTGTATGGCCATAATTACACCACCTTTTCCTTCTCCTGTCTGTGTGTCCCAGTCCTTCTTCAAAAGATAGCAAAGGTAAATAAATTTAGCAGAGCATAATGATCCTGGGGGAGGCAGTCTGACAAACTCAAAAGTCACTTCAGTTTATTAACTGAATGACCTTCCCAAGTCTATTGGAACACAAATAATGGTATCTAACTCAAACATGCTGTAAGGATTAAATGAAATAATGAAGGTAAAGTGTTGTGCACAATGCCTAGTGCATACGATTGCTTAAACTTTTAAAAGTTTCTTTAAATAAAAGTTGTATTTCCATTATGAAAAGCAAGTATTCTCCTCTCCACCTACATGTAGAAATTTGAATGCGGTACCCCTCCTCATTTCTTAAAAATGATCCTTTCCTAATTTAGTAGCTTGTATTAATATTATGGGCTTCTCAGGTGGTACAGTGGGAAAGGAATCCACCTGCCAATGCAAGAGGCACAAGAGATGTGGGCTCGATCCCTGGAGCAGGAAGATCCCCTGGAGAAAGGAATGGCAACCCACTCCAGTATTCTTGCATGGGAAATCTCATGGACAGAGCAGCCTGCTGGGCTACAGCTCATGGGGTCACAAAGAGTCAGACACAATTGAGTGCACACATTGCATGGCATGGCTGTAGTCTTATGTCTCTTTAAGTTTCCTTATATATTAACAGCATTTCTTAGAAAATTGCTAGCACCACCAGTAGAAGTTTAGCAGTTAATCACTACAGGACAACTGATTTATGGCTTATGATGGCATTGCTATTTCTTTCTGGTCTACATTTGACTGGACTGATTGGTCTGCACGGACCAGGTATCTCATGACCAAAACAGATGCAATGGAGCACGTCTTCCCAATGAGAAGTTAAGTGTGGTGTTTTTATGGATACTGAAAGGTAAGTGGTCTTTAAAGCCATATAACTAGACAGGAACAATATCCCCTGAATGTTGAAAAAAGTTTCTGGTCTTTTGCTTAAAAATTATCATGACTTAAAAATAAGGGGAGAAAAACAAGGAGGACGGTAACTCCCCCCTCAAATTGCTCTCAGCATGTGACAACAGTAATCTTCAGAAACTTCACAGGTAATATTCTATGTGTGTACAAACCCACAATCCCTTATGCAAAATAACTTGTATATTACAAGTTATAATTTTTCTGATTTTATAAAAGAAATAGTGTGCATCACCCATACATGCCATAGCACAGGCCTAAAGCAGCGTCCTGCAGTCAAACACACTCTACTACTCAGAGAAACTAAAGAGTGTGCATACACACTGCCTAAATACACACTGGATAAATTAAGAGCTTTAGTTTTAAATTGATTTGGGTCATGTTTTGTAACAAACTCACTGCAAAACAGAAAAGAAAATGTTTTCCAAGTGTATTTTATTTTAGAATTGGGATAAGATGTTGTGGACCTGTACACATAGGTATAATTTCCTATTACATCATTTATAAATAAAAGAAAATGTTTAACATACTAAATGAGATAGACAATAATCTTTTCCTTCCAATGGACCCTAAAATGTAAACTAACCTTTGAGATTTACTCAATTTACTCTTTATAGAGAAGTTTTATATCTTTGTAATCGTGTGTTTGTTTATATTTCACTTGGATCAATAATAACGTTGGAGTAGTCTACAAAAGCACAGTACAAAAGATATTTTTTTTGAATGAGAGAGGAAACTGGAACAAAGGGAAAATAATGATACGATATTAGCAAAGGCCAGATTAGTATGAAGAAACGGACTTCTGGCCTCAGCATTTAGTGGGGGTGGATGACAAATTTGGCAGTGAGCTTCCCGGAAGCGAGTGCAAATAAAGGAATGTAATGAGCTTTAAATTTCCCATTGTCCTTAAAATAAATACAGTCAATTTCACTTGCCGTGCAGCATTCTGGGCATTTGAAAATGGGAGTTTTCTTTCCATAGAGTTTCAAAAGTTACTTCTTCAGCGGAAGCCACAAATTCCTCTTGACTGTTAGTCATGTCCCTAAATGTTGACTTGTGGTATTTTAAAAGCCACATTCACCCAAGAGCCAAATAATGGTGTTCTAGCAAACAGACCTCTGACTAGAAAAATACCAATGAGCCGAACTGCATTCTTCAATTTTTCACAACCGTACTTCTTATCACTAGGCTTTTGATAAAGATTCCAACTTATGTTCTCTAGCATCCTCCAGTAAAATCCACTGTCCATTACCAAGTTTCACTGATGAAGGAGAGCTTATACCTTAGATATAAGACAGATGGACGACCTAAAGTCCACCTTGGGTTTATCACTAGAATCTACATTAGAAAAATGGTGTGTGATGCATTTGAAATTCCGAAGTCTGCTCTACTTGTTTTGTTGCATTCCCTTCCCAACTCTCTGGAAATCTCAAAGCAGGGAGCTGCCTCTGACATTAATAACTGATGGGTTTGAAGATACCAGGAAAGATTGTGGAGGGCATATCTGCACACATCATGGTCTATGTGAATATCCCCTTGGAGTTTGTAGCTGATATCTACAGACCTACACGGATGCTGTCTTGTATCTATAACACTCTCCTTCCCACTCCCATCCCCATGATTTTCATAGGCTGAGATTAGCTTTACAGACAGCATCTTCTCTGACCTTGAATCAATTGTTTAGTTCCTTCCACAACTCTAAGGATTCTTTCATTTCCTCTCCAGCTCTTGTTTCATATCCATGGTTCAAACTCCTTTCTGTTTTCCCACTGTGTCATTACATGAATCTTTTATTTGTGTCAAATAGGGCAGCATCAATTATTACAACTGACTTCTATGTCACCAGTCTCTAAAGCAAACGTTGGCAAGTCATTCCAGATACTCTCTTATCGTAACACTTGATGTATTACCATGATGTATTTCCACAGTTGCTGCTGCTGCTGCTGCTGCTGCATGGCTTCAGTCGTGTCCGACTCTGTGCCACCCCACAGACAGCAGCCCACCAGGCTCCCCTGTCCCTGGGATTCTCCAGGCAAGAACACAGGAGTGGATCGCCATTTCCACAGTAGGGTCTAGTAATAATGATGAATGTGGAGAATGAGAGAGAAACAAAGAAAAATAGATTGTATTTAATGCAAAAGAAGGAAAATTCATTTTGTAACAGATTTTTAATCCTGTTTATTTTTTAAATATTCTCAGATCAAGTGCAACGAGATGTTACATTTTTGATGAGTTATTGTAATGATAAGTGAGTATTATTTCAGCCTTTGTCTCTGGTAACTTAGCAGGCCATGAAACACTGTAAAGCCCTTCTTTTGCCATACCCTGTCTCCTTAATGGCCATCACTGTAATTCCACCTACAAACTGAGTATGTATAATAACTTTGATTGATGCCTGATCAACTGTCAAAGTTGAAATTTATTAGTATTGCTTTGATTACCAAAGTAAAATATTGTCTGTAATCTTCCTTGAAAACTTACATTTGAGTCTTACAAAGAGTAAAAATATATATATGATTTGAACTATGCTACAAAGTTAAACAGTTTGTTACAGCAAACTGTTTATAGCATTATCAATCAAGAAGGGGGGATAGGATTTTAGGAGATTATTCCTCTGTGGTCTTTCTACTTTCCAAATATTCCCCCTATAAATTAGACATAAAGATATCTTGATTGATGCAACTGATTGGGGAAACCAGATGTAAGTTTTTTTCACTCCTGCAAATGTCATTAGTTTATTATTTTCATTTTTCATATAATTTCTTCAGCTTAACCATAAAGTCTACAATAAGCTTATGATTGTAAATATACTCATTTCATCAACTCCATGCTGTTTCTAATCAGTTTTTTCCTTTCCTAAATTTTTTACATTGTTATATAGTTTCATATGCTCTCTTTACACCCTACATGTCTCTTTTGTAATTAATTACAACTGCAGTTAATTACTTATTTAGGCTCTGTCCTCCTGCTGGATTATATTAAATCCCCAGTCTCCCTAGCTGCAGTCCCCAGCTTCTAGAAAAGAGCCCAGCTAATCAAAGGTGCTCCATAAACGTTTGATATGAGTGCAAGCATGAGGGAGTAGATGAAGCAAAGCAACTTACTTCCCATAGGGAACATGTAAAAATCAGCTTGGCATAAGACCAATGTCACATCTCTGTTGCTCAGTTTTATTTCTTTTTTAAGCTTCTGTACTTTAAGGGCAATTTAACTCATATGTTTTTATTAGTCTACACTCAATTTTTCAGAATGCTCAGAAAAGCTTGTTTGATGTCCAAGAAACTTCACAAAGGAACAAAAGACACATTCTTTTATGGATGACACTCCTTTATTGTTCCCTTCTAAGAAGAGTTTAAAATTAGAATGATTTTGTTCTCAGGTGAGATACACCTTCAATCTGAATTTCATCTAACATTTAATTATTTTTCAAGATTTTCAGCATCCAAGGTTGACACGAGGAAAAACTATTCCGGAAGATTATAATTTGCAGAAAAATTAAGGGAGCTGATACTTTTATCAGGGTTCTTGAATTTTTAGCTTACCTGAACATGGGTAGATACTGATTTGATTTCATAGTTTTAGATAAAATCAGTCCTGGTGCCTACTATCTTGTAAATTTTGTATATCTTACTCTCATAGACTGTAGCATTAATACAGTAACCTAAACTTTGTCTTTCAATGATTTACAAACTCTACATAAATACATTTTTCTTACCATAGAATGTCTTCTTAGTCACACTAATACCCTCGCATGTCAGAGAACATAAATTGTCTTCAGTATCTTCTCCCTTTCCTCCTTGATAACAGCAATGTCTGATTTTTAGCTGCACCACAGGTAAAACATAAAAACACTTAGGCCCCTCTTAGATATGAATATATTTTGACATATAGAACTCATTGAAAATGTTGCTTTTTACTTCCAGGAAGTTTTCTTAAGTGAAGAATCTACCCTTTTCTGACTGCCTGCCTTCGTCTTTCCTGCTGGAATGCAGCATACTTCAGAAAGCTAGAACTTCACCAGCCAAACTGAGACCTAGAAAGCAGAAGCCACAAGCTGAAGTTCATGATAAAAGCACACAGGAGTCTGGATCCCCAAGTATTTCCTGAAGCTGTCCCACACATTCTGGATTACCTCTCTCTAGACTTATTTCATACAAAAAAGAAGTAAGTTTCTATTTTGGCCATTTTGCATTTGATTCTCTAAACTTACAGATGACATAGTTCTAAATTTAAAAAAATAATAATAAACCTAAGAAATAATTTAAAAAGAGAAATAAAATGAAAATGACAGCAAAATATTACCTGCCTATTGCATTGCCCATAGGTAAGGGCAATGAAGCTTAATTTTTAAGAAAATTGGTTACTGTTTTCATTATTTTTTTCTTCAAATTATTTCCTAGATATGTCAGTAATGAATAGTTTTCGTCCTTCCAAAGAGAAAAGAAAAAAAAATTAAACCCACAACATTTTATAATTGGAGTGAGCATCAAGACATTTTAACCTAACAGTCACACTAAACTTTATTTATTCTGATTTGTTTTGCATTTTATTGTATATATTTTCATCCTTAATTATTTTCCACTTGCGTTCTTATTAACCTTTAGTCACCTGCTATGTGGGAAGATCAGGAAATAAATATTTTGATGATGACCTGATGTATCAATTAAATGAGGAGACTCCCTCTTCCATTTACAGTGCCTTCTCTAAGGCTAAGAGGCAGGTTATAGAGATGTGATGCCTGAAGGAGAAAAAATACCTTTTTATTATTATCTAGTAGAATATATTTTAGGGTAAAAGAGGAAAATGTGAATGGGTTAGTTAACAAGCATTCATTGTAAACTGAGTTCATTTTGGTTGAATACAAAAGTTCTTCTCTAATGAACTTAGAAGACTTCATTCTTATGAAGCAAGACAAAAATGATCACACAGCCCATGAGGGGCTGGCAACGCTCAGGATGCCTCACCACCCATCCAGGGTCACTGGGGGAATCAGATTCTAGCAATACAAAGACCCATTTTCTTTTTGCCTACATTAAAACAACTAAAGTGATTAACATGATGATCTTTCAGACTGTTCTTTCTCATTATCTATCATAATATGAGATTATTTATACAGGGGAAAACTGGGGAGCAACATAAGAGGTCATAATGCATATTGTTAAAGGGGGTGGACACAAAAGCACTCTCATAAGCAAGCACTTAGCACATGAAATAAAAAAAAAAATTAAGTAAACCTCTGAGATGTCTCTCCTCCCTGTCTGTCCTTCCCTGCTTTACAACTTTTGATTTTCTTCATTCACGTAAGATTTGGGTGAGCAAGGTCCTGTGAACCCTTTCTGATTGCACAGTTGCAATCACCATTGGCTCTTTTGTCAGCAACTCTTAGTTTCTAAATCTGTAAAATGGGCTTGAAAATGAAAGGCTGTGCAATCTAGCCCATTATGTTAATTCATCATTTCAAAGTAACACATATTGAAAGGGCACTATAATCCATATGCCAACCAAAATAAATAAAACACAAGAACTATCAAATGTATAAGACACAGTAGACTCTCTGGCCTTTAAAATCAACATGGCATCCAGGCCATTAACTGACATGTTTAGATCTGTGAGTAGGTGCCTTATTTTTATCAGTGTGCACTTTGCTCAATTTTGAGCAAGGCCTTCTCTTCTAGCAGAGCAACTGAAAGCTCCTACAGTGGAAACACCAAGGCAGAATTTCTGTAAAATAAACCAAGTCATATATCCTAGATCTGGAGCTTATTTTTTAGTTACTGAAGGTCTTTGAAAATGACCTTTATATATAATCTTGAATCAACAGTTTTCACCAAACTAAAAAAAAACACAAACACACAAAAAACCTTCCATCTAGGTTAACATATATTTGCCTATATTAACATACAATCTTAAAACTGCACTGCAGGCACAAAGGTCACTGAAATCTTTTAGATATTATGACCACTAGAACCAGAAGGGTTTCAGTGAAGGTTGAGGAAACTAGGGAAAGGTTTTATTACTTGTGTTCCTATCTTCTTTGCGCTCTGGTATCCCCTAAAACCTATATCTTAAAACTGACTGGATATGGAACAACAGACTGGTTCCAAATAGGAAAAGGAGTACGTCAAGGCTGTACGTTGTCACCCTGCTTATTTAACTTATATGCAGAATACATCATGAGAAACGCTGGACTGGAAGAAGCACAAGCTGGAATCAAGACTGCTGGGAGAAATATCAATAACCTCAGATATGCAGATGACACCACCCTTATGGCAGAAAGTGAAGAGGAACTAAAGAGCCTCTTGATGAAAGTGAAAGAAGAGAGTGAAAAAGTTGGCTTAAAGCTCAACATTCAGAAAACAAAGATCATGGCATCCGGTCCCATCACTTCATGGGAAATAGATGGGGAAACAGTGGAAACAGTGTCAGACTTTATTTTTCTGGGCTCCAAAATCACTGCAGATGGTGAGTGCAGTCATGAAATTAAAAGACGCTTACTCCTTGGAAGAAAAGTTATGACCAACCTAGATAGCATATTCAAAAGCAGAGATATTACTTTGCCGACTAAGGTCCATCTAGTCAAGGCTATGGTTT
Organism: Neotragus moschatus; assembly: GCA_006410615.1. NCBI lineage: Eukaryota > Metazoa > Chordata > Mammalia > Artiodactyla > Bovidae > Neotragus > Neotragus moschatus. The sequence goes on from SJYA01000699.1 coordinate 1,695,416, forward strand.
TTCCAGTAGTCGTGTATGGATNAGGAGAGTGAAAATGTTGGCTTAAGGCTCAACATTCAGGAAACGAAGATCATGGCATCTGGTCCCATCACTTCATGGGAAATAGATGGGGAAACAGTGGAAACAGTGTCAGACTTTATTTTTCTGGGCTCCAAAATCACTGCAGATAGTGACTGCAGCCATGAAATTAAAAGACGCTTACTCTTTGGAAGAAAAGTTATGATCAGCCTAGATAGCATATTCAAAAGCAGAGATATTACTTTGCCAACTAAGGTCTGTCTAGTCAAGGCTATGTTTTTTCCAGTAGTCATGTATGAGTGTGAGAGTTGGACCATGAAGAAGGCTGAGTGCCGAAGAATCGATGCTTTTGAACTGTGGTGTTGGAGAAGACTCTTGAGAGTCCCTTGGACTGCAAGGAGATCCAACCAGTCCATTCTGAAGGAGATGGGCCCTGGGATTTCTTTGGAAGGAATGATGCTGAAGCTGAAGCTCCAGTACTTTGGCCACCTCATGTGAAGAGTTGACTCATTGGAAAAGACTTTGATGCTGGGAGGGATTGGGGGCAGGAGGAGAAGGGGACAACAGAGGATGAGATGGCTGGATGGCATCACTGACTCAATGGGTGTGAATCTGAGTGAACTCCGGGAGTTGGTGATGGACAGGGAGGCCTGGCTTGCTGCGATTCATGGGGTTGCAAAGAGTCAGACCCAACTGAGCGACTGAACTAAACTGAGAGGAGAGGTGAGCTGGACCTCATCAATGGGAGCATAAAAGGACAGTAAAGAGCTAGCTACTTGGGAAGATGTATAAAAGGAAGAAATGACAAGCTTAGTGTCAGGCTTGATTATTGGGAAAGAAGGAAAAGGGAAAGGAAATAACTCACAAACATTTTTTAAGGCCAGAGGCTAGAAAGTTCATGGGCTCATGACATACATGACAGAACCCGGTAGAAGAACTGACTGAAGGTGACATCAGCTCAGTTTGGACGTGCTGAGTCTAAGGTGCCCTGAGCGACTTGCATGTGGAAGAGCTGGACTGCCGTTGATTCTGCAGGACTGCGGGCATCTCCTCCCGAATCTCTCCCTCCCGTCTCCCCAACTGTGTCTTGAATCCATCCTGTTCAGCCCATCCCCACCTTACTGTTTGAGGTGAGGTTTTCATCCCCTCCTGTCTTCAGAGAGTATAATGGTCCTAACCAAGTTTCCTTCCTTCAGACTTATCCTGTTTAATCCATCATCTTCCATGTCATTGAACTTTTCCTCTTATTTCTCATATGTCCATAATTTGGTTTTCCAGATTACTAATTCAGTATGGATCTAGGGAGACTGTAAAGTGTTGTGGTGGATTATGAATGAAACTGCCTTTGCTTATCTCTAAAAAAATCAAGTAGAGGGTTTAAATTAGTTTCTAATAACTTAAAAGTGTTGAACATGATTTCTGTCAGAGTCCCTTGGACTGCAAGGAGATCCAACCAGTCCATTCTAAAGGAGATCAGTCCTAGGTGTTCTTTGGAAGGACTGATGCTAAAGCTGAAACTCCAATACTTTGGCCACCTCATGCGAAGAGTTGATTCATTGGAAAAGACTCTGATACTGGGAAGACTGCGGGCAGGAGGAGAAAGGGACAACAGAGGATGAGATGGCTGGATGGACATGAGTTTGGGTGAACTCCGGGAGTTGGTGATGGACAGGGAGGCCTGGCGTGTTGCAACTCATGGGGTCGCAAAGAGTCGGACATGACTAAGCGACTGAACTGAACTGCTAAATGTTATTCTGAAACTGGACCACAAGGATGACTTGATTTATGAGAACTGCAGTGATTTCTGTATCTGACTCTTATTAAATGTGAGTACCTGTGGGATAAAGACTGTAAACTCTATGTGTCTGTGAGATACCAGAGTCTGGTGAAATGTCTGGGCATGTGTGGGTTCAGCAGATACTAGCTGAGATGAACTGATGGGAGCAGAGGGTTGAGTGTCAGCTATGAGTCAAATTGGTGAAGATAGTTATAGTCTCTGAGGGAGAAATGACAACGAAGAGCAGGGGAAAGACTTTTAGAGTGGCTCTCTTCTCAGAAATGTATGGGCCGCCATGTGCTGATTTTTTTTTTTTTTTTAACAACAGCTCTGTAGAGCCAAGGGGTCAGTAGTGTGGGGCTTGAGTAAGCCAGTCCCGGGACTGCATCTGTCTAAGGCCCTGTATGCCCTTGGGCTCTTGAAGTTTCCCACAGGGCTACCTACCTTCTTGTATATCGTTGAGGTCTGGTCCAGAAAATCAGTTTTGATATTGTCTTACAATGAAGAAAATCCCTAGAAGGGATTTTGATTTTTCTCAGACTTCACATTCCTTGGTTCTGTTATACCAAACTCAGCAGAATCTTTTGCCTTCGGTCTTTCCCAGCATCAGGATCTTTTCCAATGAGCTGACTTTTTGAAGGCAAAAGGAGAAGAGGGTGGCAGAGGATGAGATGGTTTAGATGGCATCACTGATTCAATGGACATGAATTTGGGGGCAAACTCTGGGAGGTGGTGAGGGACAGGGAAGCCTGGAGTGCTGCAGTCCATGGTGTTGCAGAGTCAGACGTCACTGAGTGCCTGAGCAGGAACAGCAGAAACTGTTTCAGAATGGAATCCGTGCATTTGGGATGGAGTTAGGTCACACACGCAGATTATTGACTTTACAGGTAATGTTGTCCAAGCTCATCCACTGGAAGAGCCACCTCCTTCTGTAAATATCAAGAATGGAAATAGGATTTAAAGCAAAACCAACTGCTCCTACTTCTGGATTCTTGCAGGAACTTGTTGAGGGTGGGGAGCTTGAACTTGACTTCTCAGAAGAAAATATTAAGCGTAAACCTGCTTTAAAAACTATCCAAGGAGAGCTCAGAGAGAAGAACTGGGGATATAAGAACCAATTACTGCATTTCAGAGATACAAAATCAAATCAGCCCAACTGGAGGGTTTTTTTTTTTTTTTTTTTTCCTGCTTCTGATAGAAAACTCACAGTGTCTGTCTTATGTGCTGCTGCTGCTGCTAAGTTGCTTCAGTCGTGTCTGACTCTGGGCGACCCCATAGACGGCAGCACACCAGGCTCCTCTGTCCATGGGATTCTCCAGGCAAGAACACCGGAGTGGGTTGCCGTTTCCTTCTCCAATGCATGAAAGTGAAAAGTGAAATTGAAGTCACTCATTCACGACCCCATGGACTGCAGCCTACCAGGCTCCTCCATCCATGGATTTTCCAGGCAAGAGTACTGGAGTGGGGTGATGCTACAGAAGGGGTTTTAGATCTCGCCAACTGTCTAAGCATTCATAGTGAACTGTAGTGAGTGGCCTGGGAAGCTTAATTCTGTCCATTCTGCCTGTGTCCTTTTGAAATTGTTATTGAAAATCTTTTCATCTAGATCGTGGTTACAGATGATTATTCCAGTTAATTTACGATTGTTTTCCTTTTCTCGCCTTTCTTTCTAAATATTCAGTTGCACTTGTCAGGTGTATATTTTGGCAAACACTATCTTTCTGAAGTGGCGTTATTACCAGTCACAGCCTTCTGAGAGTGGTTTCCAATTTGGTGATCCCAGCTGGGAAGATTATCACCTCAACAGTGGATTCAAAGGGCTAAGGACACTCCAGAAGCAGGCAGAGCCCCAAAGGCAAGGCTCTTAAGCTGGACTCCAGGCTTAAGCCCTTTGAATGGATCCTCCATATTGTTCTCAGGCTGCCACTGCCCACAGGACGTCGTCCAAACTCCTTGACAAGGTTTGACACCCACGATTGTGCGTCTCTTTGGCCAATTTTGTTCTTTGCCACCAGCAATATGTCTTGGACATCTTTCTTGCCCACATCCCGAATATCTCCACCAAAGGGCAAGGACTGAGTCTCTCCTCCACTGCTGACTCCCAGCCCTAGAGTAGAGCCCAGTGCATCAGAGGAGTGCAGTAAATATTCCTAACCCTCTGGCCCATGCTGTCTTTTCTGGCTCAGCACAGAGAAAGCCATTTCTTTTCAGCACAACAAAGGTCCTTAGCTGGCCAAGCTCCAAATGATCTTTCCTTTAACAAAGGTGGGGCCCAGTGAGGGCTGGTGGATACTGTGTTTCATCTTTTATCCCTGTCACGTGTGTCACATAACAGCTCTCTAATGACAGTATAGTAAAGAGACCCTCATCTGCCAGCCACGTGCTCTGTCATCTGGGACTCCTATGTTAGCTCAGCCTTCTGAGCTTTTGATGCACCTCCTGGGGCCCCATAGTCTCTGGGTCTTAGACTCTTTGCATGCATGTGGCTCAGTCATGTCTGACTCTTTGCCACCCCATGGGCTGAAGCCTGTCAAACTTCTCTGTCCATGTGATTTTCCTGGCAAGAATAATAGAGTGGGTTGCTATTTCCTTCTCCAAGGGATCTTTCCAACCCAGGGATGGAGCCCAAGTCTCCTGTATTGCAGGCAGATTCTTTACCATGTGAGCCACCAAGGAAGCCTTGGACTTTTTAGGGGTTGCTATGCCCTGGACTGATCTGAAACAAAGCTGTGGACTTGGCAAAGTTGATCTTTGATAATACTTTCTGGTCTTCATCTCTTTTCTCCATTTTCTGTCACCCACCTAGTACCCCTCCCCCCACCCAATCCCTTTACTCTTGAGTAAAGATCTGGAATCAACATCTTGTTGTGCCTGGGGGTAGAAAGTTGAGAAATCAACCCTGATTGTGTGCCAGGCTCAGAGCCAGTCTCACTTGTCCTTTCTGCCTTTGATCACCAATCTTTGATGCAGATATCATAATTCTCATTCTTTACCCAAGAAAATTGAACCTTAATGATGCTGAGTAATGGAGCAAAGACAGAGACAGAGATAGGGACAAGATGTCTTTGGAGTCACACAGATCTGAGCATTGAGTCTTGGTTCCACCATTGGCAGACTGTTTGAGCAGGTTACTTGGCCTCTCTGAGATAGTGTCCTAGCCTGTAAAATGGGAATAATCATAGCAGAGAGTTTGATACTTGGTAGCCTAAAAGGCAGTGGCACCCCACTCCAGTACTCTTGCATGGAGAATCCCATGGACAGAGGAGATAGTAGGCTGCAGTCCATGGGGTCGCTGAGAGTCGGACACGACTGAGTGACTTCACTTTCACTTTTCACTTTCATGCATTAGAGAAGGAAATGGCAACCCACTCCAGTGTTCTTTCCTGGAGAGTCCCAGGGATGGGGGGGCCTTGTGGGCTGCCGTCTATGGGGTTGCACAGAGTCGGACACGACTGAAGGGACTTAGCAGCAGCAGCAGCCCAAAAGGGGGAAAAAAATGGAAAATGTTATTATTTAGTAACTTCAGAAAGGTCACACAGCTTGTAAGGGGCGGAGCTGGGATTTGAACCCAGGCCTGCGTGGCTGCAGATGCAGTGCTGCTCACTGTAGGACACGCCTCTTGGACACACAGCCGCCAGTCACACCTGTTGAATGAATGTGTATTTAAGTCATTCAGCTCACAGACACTTAGGGCCCCAAGAGGTGCAGGCTCAAAATGGAGGCAGATGCAGAGATATGGAATAAAGGAAAAAATGCAATTCAACTCCTGCTTTATCTTACAAGAAAAGTATCACAAAAGAAGGAATTTTTAAATTTTTTTCATTAAAAAATTAAAGTCATTATTGACAAATAAAATTGTAAGATAATTAAAGTATGGTACATGACGGGCTTCCCTTGTGGCTCAGATGATAAAGAATCTACCTGCAATACAGGAGACCTGGGTTTGATCCCTGGGTCAGGAAGATCCCTGGAGAAGGGAATGGCTACCCACTTCAGTGTTCTTGCCTGGAAAATTACATGGACAGGGGAGCCTGATGGGCTACAGGCCTTGGGGTTGCAAAGAGTCAGACATGACTGAGTGACTAACGCACTGACTTGATATATATGTGCATTGTGAAAGAATTTCCCCCTATGTAATTAATACATACTCATCACCTAAGTTCTACTCTATTAGCAAATCTCAGTAATACCATATGGTATTGTCAACTATAGTCACCATGCTATACTTTAGATCCTCAGATCTTATTCATCTAAAAGCTGATAGCTTGTACCCTTTTAACAACCTCTCCCTATTTCTCCCACCCTTAGCCCCTGGCAACCACTTTTCTGCTCTCTAGTAGTAGTTTAGTCGCTAAGTCGTGTCTGACTCTTGACGACCCCATGGAATATAGCCTGCCAGGCTCCTCTGTCCATGGGATTTTCCAGGCATAAATACTGGAGTGGGTTGCCATTTCCTTCTCCGGGGGAATCTTCCCAACCCAGGAATCGACCCGGGTCTCCCGCATTGCAGGCAGATTCTTTACCAACTGAGCTATAAGGGAAGCCCTATCTACTCTCTATCTCCATGCATTTAATTTGTTGTTGTTGTTAAGATTACACATATAAGTGATGTCATGCAGTATCTGTCTTTCTTTAGCTTATTTCATGAAGCACAATGCCCTCCAGGTTCATCCACGTTGTCACAAATGGCAGGATTTTGGAAGGAGTTTACTTTTGATATATAACTAAACCTCTTTGAAATCCTCTGACTCAGATATTTTTTTTTACAAACCTGGCAGTGACTCCCCTCTCCCTCCTCTTTCTGTCCCTGACATGGCTTTTTTGCTTCCTGCTTCTTCTCCACCTAGATCCTAATAAATAAGTCAACCTTCAGTTCATTTCAGTCTCTCAGTCATGTCCGACTCTTTGCAACCACATGGATTGCAGCATGCCAGGCTTCCCTGTCTATCACCAACCCCCAGAGTTTACTCAAACTCATGTCCATTGAGTCAGTGATGCCATCCAACAATCTCATCCTCTGTCGAACCCTTCTCCTCCTGCCTCCAATCTTTCCCAGCATCAGGATATTTCCAAATGAGTCTGTTCTTGGAATCAGGTGGCCAAAGTATTAGACTTTCCGCTTCAGCATCAGTCCTTCCAATGAATATTCAGGACTGATTTCCTTTAGGATGAACTGGCTGGATCTCCTTGCAGTCTAAGGGACTCTCAAGAGTCTTCTTCAACACCACAGTTCAAAAGTATCAACTCTTCAGTGCTCAGCTTTCTTTATAGTCGAACTCTCACATCCATACATGACTACTGAAAAAACCATAGCCTTGACTAGACGGACCTTTGTTGGCAATGTCTCTGCTTTTTAACATGCTATCTGGGNTAAGGGACTCTCAAGAGTCTTCTTCAACACCACAGTTCAAAAGTATCAACTCTTCAGTGCTCAGCTTTCTTTATAGTCGAACTCTCACATCCATACATGACTACTGAAAAAACCATAGCCTTGACTAGACGGACCTTTGTTGGCAATGTCTCTGCTTTTTAACATGCTATCTGGGTTGGTCATAACATTCCTTTCAAGGAGTGAGCGTTTTTTAATTTCATGGCTGCAGTCACCGTCTGCAGTCAACCTAAGTCAACCTAATGTCTCCCTTTTCTTTGATTTCCTTTCCACCAGTTAATTACCTGGATTCTTCTACTCAGAAGCAAGGCATGAGGTCATTCTAGCATACAAGAATCCTCTCTGCTTTTAAAAGATTAGGAGAGGTGGAGAGAGGTGAATTTCAATTACCATGTTCTCTCTCCTGGAACTAACTAAAATTTAAACCTTAGTGCTAATCATAGTATAAAAGATACTGGGGAAGGAATTTTAAGCATCACTGGAAAGAGAGAGCACTTTGGAGGCTGCAGGGTTCTTCTTTTGCACAAAGTTGACCCTGTAGACCTTTCAGCCTGAACTCAAATGCCCAGAGGTCAGGGCCTTGGCACCTTTCCCACGCCCCACCCCGACCCCCATCAAAGCCCCTTCCCTGCAGCGAGGCAGCCATCTGGAGAGAGAGGAAAGGAAAGGCCAGTGTGACTCACCTCTTGCTTTACCATCACCAGCCCCTAGGCAGCATTGCACTGCCCTGTCACCAGCCCTTCCTGTAGCTGGGCTGAGGTTGTGGGAGAACTGCTCTTGCCAGAGGGTCGTGACATTCAAGATGAGGGAAAGCCATCCCTCCTTCCTGCAGCATGAGCCCCCAAAGGGCAAGTGGATTTAAGGGTTGCACTCAGCCCCAAATCCTGGAAAGACATCTGTCCTGATTGGGAGCTCCTGAGAGTCACAGTAACCTGAAGAGGGGTGTGGGGTGAGTGGCCAGCAGCCTTTAACAGGTCTCTCCTGGGGAATCATCATGCTGTTTATATGAGCTCTTTCCTCCACTTCCTGATACTGCCACAGTCATGGGAACCGCTGGCCTGTTGCACCTTTGCACTTGCTTTGGGATTTCAGCTGTTCAGTCCATCACAGGAGGAAACACTGAACACACAGAGGTCTGTATGACAGCTTCTTTCTAAGTGATGATTCTAGCTCTGGCAACCTGCTCAACGGTTCAGGACTCTTCCAACAAACATTTCTTGAATGCCTAATACATGCCAGATCTTGTCATGAACAAGACAGGTTATGGTCCTTGGCTTTGTGGAGCAACCAGACTAGTGGAGCAGGCAGACCTGGAACAAAAAATTCCAACAGTGATGAATGGTGTGTATACATACACACATGCGTGCATATGAGTCATGCAAAATATAACAATGATAACATAGTATGTAATATAGTTTTTTCTTTCCTATATAAAAACTGTCATTCATACATATTTATCACCTAATTGCTTTTTTCCCCTTATTATTATATACTGATGGAGTAGGAAATGGCAACCAACTCCAGTATTCTTGCCTGGAAAATTCTATGGACAGAGAAGCCTGGCAGGCTACAGTCCCTGAGGTTGCAGAGAATCAAACACCACTGAGCTTGCAAAGAAAGAGATTATATACTCGATTTCTACCTACATAAATCTTTATGCTTTTAAAATTACTGTATAGAATTTCACAGTGTAGGTAAAACACAGTTAACTTAGTAATTATCCAACTAATGAATGGCTACGTTGATTCCATTTTTCACTGTTATAGGGGTGTAAAGAATGTCCTCAACAGGCCTGGGTGCCAATGTAAAGAGATTTTCTACAGTAGATAGGAAGTAGTAGTAGCAGACTCTTTCTGAGGGTAGGAGGTGGGAGGGGAGCGGTCATGGGTCCGATCCGTGTTCTAGAAACTAAAATCCCACATGCCTCAACGTGCAGCCAGCAAAAGAAAGAAAAAGAAATTGCTGAGTCATGATGTGCACAATTGTAAACTTGCCTAAATTCTACCAGTGGCCCTCCAAAATATATAGTTCTATTTGCACTCCTACCAGCAATTTATGAGAGAATTCACTCACTGACACCTTTCAACATTTAATATTATCAGACTTCTTAACTTTTGCCACTCTGAAGGGTGAGAAATGATACCTTGTTATTTAAATTTTGCATGGGTCTATTTTCCAATAATACTTAAATAAGCTATTGAATTTCCAATTAAATTACAGAAGCAGGAAGGATTCAGGCAGGCAGGTCTTTTCCATCCTCCAAGGACAGCCCAGTGCTGGTAGGCACAGAGGAGGTGCTCGGACATGCTAGAGCATTGATTGATTGCTTTGGATAATTTTAAATTTCCAAGAATTAAAATTTCAGTTCAGCTGACCTAAATCTCCTGATTCTGATTGACCCAAATATATTTCTTATATCTAACGAGGTTTTATCACTAAATTTCTAATGTCCACCTAAGAGAACAATTCAGTACCAGCTAAAGCTGGCCTGACAAGAGCCTGCTATAAAAGCTAGTTGTACTAAATTTAGAAATGTCAAGGAATTAAAAAAAAAAAAAAAAAGGCAAGAAACCAGCTGCCCTTCCTGAAAGGGCTAACCATCCCCAGAGTGACTGAACCAAGGGAAAAGAAAACAGGCAGGACAATTGCATTGGAAGACTTCCCTGAGGACAATTTCACCAACCAAGATGTCCAGGGCAGGCTGAGGAGACAAGCGTGGAGCCAGCCACCTTTGGAGCTGTGTGAGAGGTAACCCCTGGGGTGTTTTTAAATCCCTGACTGATTAGATCTGCAGACTCTGTGGAAAAAAGCCAGGCCACAAGCAGGATATGTTGTCTCAACACATAAAGATGTGGGGTAAGAAAAAACGATCAAAGTAAGCCTCCTCTTTCAAGCTTGCTTACCAAAAAATGGGACCATGATGGGCAGGGCCTTGGCCAAAGAATGTCACAGCCCTTGGAGGGGACCCGTCCCACCTGACTTCCTTCTGAGGCATCGGTTTGTCACCCTGTTCTATGATAAGGACACCTCTGTTCAGGGTTCCTGGGGTTGCTCAGATGAACAATTCTCTGAAGAGGCAATTTCAGCCTGAGTAGGACGGTGGGCTCCAGACTAGGACGGTGGGCTCCAGACCAGGCCACATGGGTGAGGAAGGGGGCGTCAGATACGTGATGGATATGACTTACTGTCTTGCAAACGACTTCTGCCTTGCCTCGCCCTCCATTCCTCATAGAAAATTATGTCGACACCAGTTCAATTTCTTGTCTTCCTGCCACCAATGAGAATTCACGCTTTCCCTCCATCCCTGGTATTCCCTCTGGTGTGGAAGTGGGGGACTTAGAAGAGACTGGGAGGGGCGGTAAGAAAAGGAAGGTGGGCTGGGGGAGGCCTGAGCTGACAGACTGCAACCCTGCTGGGCTCTAAGCCTCAGGTGTAACCCAGCACCCAGTGTAGTACCTGGCACATAATAGGCACTGTGTGTTGTGTTAGTCACTCAGCTGTGTCCCACTCTTTGCAACCCCATGGACTGCAGCCCACCAGGCTCCTCGGTGCATGGAATCCTCCAGGCAAGAATACTAGAGTGGGTTGCCATGCCCTCCTCCAGGGGATCTTCCTGACCCAGGGATCAAAGCCAGATCTCCTGCATTGCAGGCAGATTCTTTACTATCTGAGTCACCAGGGGAGCCCCAGGAGGCACTGAATATTTTTCAAATGATTGGNTCCAGGCAAGAATACTAGAGTGGGTTGCCATGCCCTCCTCCAGGGGATCTTCCTGACCCAGGGATCAAAGCCAGATCTCCTGCATTGCAGGCAGATTCTTTACTATCTGAGTCACCAGGGGAGCCCCAGGAGGCACTGAATATTTTTCAAATGATTGGCTAATTGAAAGACAGATGATAAAAGTGTAAGTGACCTGTGAAGAGGAAGAAGCAGATGAAGGAGGAATAAGGCTGAGTAGAAATGGTGATAGGTAAGGGGGAAAATGAAGCAGGATTAGGGCCTCATCTCATTTCTTAAAAGCTGTATGTCTAAGCAGTGAAAAATGTTTGGGGACATAGTAGGCAAAATGTCAACTAACAGCTATCTCTGGTTGGTGGGATTATGAATAATTTTAATCTTCTTGTATATTTTTTTACCAATATAGTCAAATTTCTATATGAAATATCTATTTCTCATACAAGCAAAATAGAAACATTTATTTATAAAAGGAAAAGCGAGGTGATACAGTCCCCTCAAAATTGAGATATTGATATCCCAACACCCAGTACCTCAGAATATGATTATATTTGGAGAAAGACTCTTTAAAGAGGTAATTAAGGTAAAATTAGATCATGAATTCTATTGTTTTAAACCACTCAGCCTGTGGTACTTTGTTGTGATGGCCCTAGCAAGCTAATACACAAGGGGGATATTTTTAAAGTTTAAGATAATTATTCAATACATTTATAACTTATGTAATACTACGTTGTACTTCAGCTGTACTTCAATTAAAGAAGATTTCTTCAATAAAGACAAAAATAACTTTGTAACTTCATAATCACCAAAACTAGAAAAATTTTCAAGGAAAGACAAAATGGACAGGGAATAATATCAGAGAAGTGTTTGGGGCAATTTGGGAGGAAGACTATGGAAAAGCATATGGCATTGTTATGTTCATAGCATAGCAGTATTGTGTACCTTCGAAACAATAAGCTCTTTGATGGGAGAGAGAGCTGAGTTTTTATTACAGAGTCGAGACAGCCCCGTGGTAATTAACTCAGAGATATGGCCGTCCCCTCCCTGGAGTATCTACTCTAATGATCTCTGAGCAGAGGTGGAAGCTTCAAGGAAGGGAGGTGCCACCGAGGGGATCAAAGTGAGAGCAAAGGCTAAGACCGACAGGTTCTAAGGGTACTGGTACGGAGAAGAAAAGGGAGACTGTTGAGTTTTCCTTTTGGCTACCTCCCAGTTTATTGCTTTTTGTGGTCTCCTGAGTGTTTCATTAGGAGAAGNCTTCAAGGAAGGGAGGTGCCACCGAGGGGATCAAAGTGAGAGCAAAGGCTAAGACCGACAGGTTCTAAGGGTACTGGTACGGAGAAGAAAAGGGAGACTGTTGAGTTTTCCTTTTGGCTACCTCCCAGTTTATTGCTTTTTGTGGTCTCCTGAGTGTTTCATTAGGAGAAGGCAATGGCACCCCACTCCAATACTCTTGCCTGGAGAATCCCATGGACAGAGGAGCCTGGAAGGCAGCAGTCCATAGGGTCGCTAAGAGTCGGACACGACTGAGTGACTTCACTTTCACTTTTCACTTTCATGCATCGGAGAAGGAAATGGCAACCCACTCCAGTACTCTTGCCTGGAGAATCCCAGGGACAGGGGAGCCTGGTGGGCTGCCATCTATGGGGTCACACAGAGTCCGACATGACTGAAGCGACTTAGCAGCAGCAGCAGAGTGTCTCACTGGGGAGAGAATTCAGGCTCCCAGTTCATTGGTTGTGTGCAGTCTCCTGAGTATCTCTTTGGGGAGAGAATTCAGGGGCGATTTCACTGGGGACAGATGAGACTTTCCTTCCTTCTTGGGGCCCGCTGCTCTCAGCAGATGTCTTTCTTGCACGCTGCTGGGTATCACGGCAGGGGACGAGGGAGCCATTTTCACCACCAAGCCCCACAGGCAAGGGCAGGTGTGACAGGCTGGAGATCCACCTCCAGGGCTCTCCTAGGTGGGACTCATGACCTTCGGGGACTGAGAAGTGAGTACTGCAGGCATCCTTATGGACTTGAAGTCCATCAGTTGTCTCTCTCCCTGACTGTTGCTGTTCAAATCCAAACGTGCTGTGTTTTCTCGAGACGATATACCATTCTAAAATGTGTTGCTCATCATTTTTAAAATTACAGCTTCACTGAGCTATAATTCACATACCATACAATTCACCTATTTCAAGTGTACAATTAAATGGCTGTTCATATATTCTCAGAACTCTGCAACCGTCCCCACAATTTTAGAACATTTTCATCACTTAAAAAGAATCCTGTATCTATTACCAGGCACTCCTCATTGCCCCTCCAGCCTCCCCAGCTCCAGGCAACCACTAATCTACATTTCTGTCTATAGATTTGCCTCTTTTCTGATCTTTTCTCATAAATGGAGTCAGACCATATGTGGCCTTCTGTAACTGGCTTCTTTCACTTAGCATAACGTTGTCAAGGTTTACCAATGTTGCAACTTGTCTCAGTATTTCATTGTGTTTGCTGCTAAGCAATAGTCTACTGTAGGTATGTACTATATTTTATTCATCCACCAACTGATGGATTTTTAGGGTATTTCCACTTTGGGGCTGTTATAATGCTGCTATGAACATTCATGTACAAGTCTTTGTGTGGATATAGATTTTCATTTCTCTTGGGGGTATACTTAAGACTGGAATTTCTGGGTCCTTTAGCAACTATGTCTAACCTTTGGAGGATTGGCCAGACTGATTTCTAAAGTGACTGGACCATTTTATGTTCCCATCAGCAGTATAAAAGTGTTCTAAATTATCCACATCTTCATCAAAATTTGTCATTATTTGTCTTTTTTTATAGCCATTCCATTGGGTTTGAAGTGATATTGTGGTTTTGATTTGTATCTTCCTGGTAACTAGTGACCTTGAACATCTTTTCATGAGCTTATTAACTGTTAGCGTATATTTTTTGGAGAACTGTCTATTCACCTTGTTTGCCTATGTTTTAATTGAGCTGTATGTCTTTTTATTGTTGAGTTGTGTGTTTTGGGTAGTAAGACTCCCTTGCTGCTGCTGCTGCTAAGTCGCTTCAGTCGTGTCCGATTCTGTGCAACCCCAGAGATGGCAGCCCACCAGGCTCCCCCATCCCTGGGATTCTTGGCAAGAGTACTGGAGTGGGTTGCCATTTCCTTCTCCAATGCGTGAAAGTGAAGTTGCTCAGTTGTGTCCGACTCTTTGCGACCCCATGGACTGCAGCCCATCAGGCTCCTCCATCCATTGGATTTTCTAGGCAAGAGTACTGGAGTGGGGTGCCATTGCCTTTTCCGAAGACTCTGTTACCAGATATCTAATTTCAAAAATTGTTCTCATGTTCAGTGAATTGTCTTCTCACTTTACACATGGTATCCTTTGAAGCACAAAAGTTTTAAAATTTTGATGATCTGTAATTTATCTACATTTTATTCTTGTCGCTTTTTGGGTCATTTTAGAGAAACCATCGCCTAATCCAAGGTTGTGAAAATTTACATCAATGTTTTCTTTTAAGTGTTTAATACTTTAAGCGATTACATTCAGATCTTTGATCCACTTTGGGTTAACTTTTGTATGTCGTGAGAAACAGGGTCAATTTCAGTCTTTTTTGTGTAGATATTCAGTTATCCCATACACTTGAAAAAACAATTCTTTCCCTGTCCTTCCCCAAAATCAACTGACAGTAATTGTAAGGGTTGCTAACCATTTTTAAGGATTTTCTTATACCAGTCACACAAAAAGTCACACGCAGGGACTTCCCTGAAGATCCAGTGGTTAAGAATCTGCCTTACAATGCAGGTGACTCCGGTTCAATCCTTCGTCGGAGAGTTAAGATCCCGCAGGCTTGGGAGCAACTAAGCCTTTGAGCCACATCTAGAGAGTTCCGTGTGTTGCAACGAAAACTCCCTGCTGTAACCAAGACCTGAGCAGCCAAATAAATAAATATTTTCCAAAAGTCACATATAAGCTTCTCACACATCATGTGTGTAACCAAAAATTACCCACAAGCATGAAGAAATGATAGACACCTTCCCATTCTAATTCATTCTGAAAAATTGAGGAAACAAATTCTCAGTAAGTGGCTGGGTAGTTGCAGTTTATTTAACTTATAACTCGGTTCAGACAGACTTATCATCAGCCACATATTCAGAGCCTGAGCCCAGATAGTGTTTGGTGAGCCAGAATTTTATCTGATGTGACTTTAGAAGATTCTTCCCAAACAGACTGCTAATGACTCAGCATTTTGGATTTTGAGCGTTGAGGGAATGACTTGCAGGTGGTTTCAGTGACTGAAATCTGTGATCACCTTCAACAAGGGTTAAGGAGAAACGGCCCTTTGTCCCGCTTCCCACACAGTTCCCGGCTATCTTTTTTAACTTCTATGCTCTGCCCCTCTCCCAGTTCCATTTCCAAAAATAGCAAGAAACTGGCAAGAAGTCCTGGGTTGCAATTTGTCATCCCGCTTTGGACACAGCTGTTTCCCCTCTTCTGGCAGAGCCAGTGATTTGGCTTGTCTTCTGGATGGAATGAACATTTTGTGAAGGGTGTCCAAAAAGGACATACCCCAGGGGCACACAACTGTCCCTCAGTTTACTGCTACAGAATTCACTGTGGAAAGAAATAGAGGTAGGCATTTTTTAGCGAACCTTCAAAACTAGTAGGAGTGTTGATCTCTATGCCAGGAGCGTAGAAGTGTAGTCTTTAGAATTCCTTGCCTCAGAATCACTGGAGGTGGGGAAGGAGGAAAGAACTTGTTAAAATGTATATTCCTGAGCCCCCAGTGAATCCGAAGTTCTGGGAAGAGGTGGATGTAAGGACCTGTATTTTAACAGGGACTTTGGGTGGCTCTCTTGGGCTTCCCTTGTGGCTCAGCTGGTAAAGAATCCACCTGCAATACGGGAGACCTGGGTTTGATCCCTGTGTTGGGAAGATCCGCTGGAGAAGGGAAAGGCTCCCCACTCCAGTGTTTGGCCTGGAGAATTCNTCTTGGGCTTCCCTTGTGGCTCAGCTGGTAAAGAATCCACCTGCAATACGGGAGACCTGGGTTTGATCCCTGTGTTGGGAAGATCCGCTGGAGAAGGGAAAGGCTCCCCACTCCAGTGTTTGGCCTGGAGAATTCCATAGACTGTAAAGAGTCAGACACAACTGGCCTGGAGAATTCCACAGACTGTAAAGAGTCAGACACAACTGAGTGACTTTTTCTTTCACTTAGCTGGCTCTCA
The DNA here is from genome assembly GCA_006410615.1 of Neotragus moschatus. Classification (NCBI taxonomy): domain Eukaryota; kingdom Metazoa; phylum Chordata; class Mammalia; order Artiodactyla; family Bovidae; genus Neotragus; species Neotragus moschatus. The sequence goes on from SJYA01000699.1 coordinate 1,711,553, forward strand.
AACACTAAAATTTGAGAACTGCCTCCTTGGGAGCTTTTCCTCAAAGGTAATGTGAATAAATACTTACTGAGACCACTAGCTTTGAACATATACAGAACCAGAGTTAAACTTCAGTTTCTTTTCCTACAAAATAAGGTTCACTCCCCAAGGTCCCAGGTAGGAAAGGGCTGGCCTGGAGTAGGGATGCGGGTGAAGCTCGGGAACTAGTACAATGCAACTTTCACAACAGTGTCCCCCCAGTCTGGGTCACTTGGCACCCTGTAGGGTTGCCAGATAAAATTCAGGACACCTGGTTGACTTGAATTTCAGAAAAACAACCATAGTTTTTCAGTGTAACTGTGGCAACAATGCCAAGGTGAGTTTCCAGGGTCCAGGGGCTGCTAGGACAAGCTTCATAGAAGGATTTGGGACATTGTTCCTTGATTGACAGCCTCTGTGTCTCAGTCTCCAGCCCTTCCAGATATTCTGTGAGCTTCTCGGATTATTTAAATGAATCACTTTTCAACTTTAATTCACTGGCGTCAATTTTTGTTGCTTGCAGCTATGCCCTCTGACGGATGGAGCATCTGTAACTCCCTACTCAACAGCTTACCATCTGTTCTCTCTTACCATCACTCCTCTGAGCTCCCCTTGAAGCCACCAGGAGCCTCCTAATGGCACAGTCTCTCTGGCTCTTCTTGATTCTATACCCTTTTCTGGTGGAGGAGTGTGTAGAGGACACAGGGCACCCATGGAAACTCTACTGGAAGGGAGCTAGGAAAGTAAAGGCCCTACCTCAGTGTGCTACTGCAGAGACCCCAACTCAATAGCTAGTGATGCCCACTGGCAAACCCAACTAGAAGCCAGTGGGCAAGGGAGCCTGTGAATATGGCGCTTTTCAAGTCAGAGTTCTAGGACCTGGAGCAGGGCGAAGACTAGGGGAAGGTCGGTGTGATGAGGCACAAAGAATATATTGAGCATGCAGGGTATATATACTGTCTTAGGTTTGGTTCTCCTGAAGCAGAGCCCGAGATGGGGATTGTATGCAACTGAATCCTGGAGATACTCCTGGGAGGAGAACCATGTGAGGGAGGGAGCCAGGGAAGCAGGATGGGCCAGGAGAGGGAGCTGGGCAAAGATGTATTAGTTTCAGGATGAGTCTAGTCCCAGCTTCCTCCCCTGAGTTACTTTGGAGAGAAGTTGTTTTGTAGAAATTATCCTGGTCAGAGGCATGGGTGTTGGGCTCTTATACACACACCCCTACACACTTTTTATTGGCCACGGGCTATACCTGACATAATCAACCAAGCCTCTCGCGGTGAGAGGGCCTCCTTTGACCAAGGACAGGCCTTAGGAGAAGGCGGCAGGCGTGAGCTATTGGCCACCAGCATGCACCACAGCTGGGGTCAGATAACTGAACCCGGGTGGGGGCACCAGTAGCATCTGTCAGAAGGACATCGCCTCCTTGTTATCTCTGCATGATGAGGTAAAAATTCTTTTCCCCTTGTGTACTTTTATTGTTGACAGGTTTTCTAATATTGAGTCTTATTATTTTTGGAACTAGACATGTCAAATTAAATCCATGCAGTGAAACCACCTGATGGATTGTAGGCAGAAGTAACAGTAAATGACTCTGTATCCTCGACCCCCTGCAGTGACCTCTTGACCGCACTGAGCAGATGGTCCTGCTCACTGGCAATGCCAGGCCCCAAGCTTGGCCCTGTTTCACTGCTTATGATCAGGGATTTTCTTGTTTATCAGGTTCAGAATGGGCTTCCCAGGTGGCTTGGTGGTAAAGAGTCTGCCAGCCAGTGAAGGAGACACGGGTTCAATCCCTGGGTTGGGAAGATCCCCTGGAACAGGAAGTGGCAGCCTGCTCCAGTATTCTTGTCTGGAAAATTCCATGGACAGAGGAGCCTGGTGGGCTACAGTCCAGGGTGTCGCAAAGAGTCAGACACAACTGAACAACTGAGCACACACACACACACACGCATCCGGCTCAGTGGGCCAGTCGTTGAGCTCTTCATAGACCCTGCTTGTGTGACGCATAGATCAAGAATGTAATTGATATGGCTGATAGAGGGGGGCACCTGAGGAGTCACGGCGGCTGGTGCTGGGCGTTAAATAATAATAAGTGCAAAGTGACATGCACACTCAATCACGTCAGTCCTGTCCGACTCTTTGCGACCTTGTAGACTGTAGCCCACCAGGCTTCTCTGTCCATGTGGATTCTCCAGGAAAAAAATACTGGACTGGGTTCCTATGCCCTCCTCCAGGGCATCTTCCCGACCTGGGACTCAAACACATCTGCCTGCATCTCCAGCACTGCAGGCAGATTCTTTATCCTCTGAGCCACCTGGCAAGCCCATGTGCCAAACATATTAGAACCTTAATACACGTTGTCTTGTTTAACCCTTACAATAGCCCAGGAAGTGGGAATTATTCTTCCCATTTAATCGTTGAGGAAGTCCCTAGACTGGGGATTAAGAAGGAGCTCTAACTTTTGTTCAGCCACCAGTGAAAACTGGGAACACTGGACCGAATGAATGGCGATGTTTCCAGGAGTCGTGAGCCTCAGCAGAGACACCCAGGGAGTCAACGGGCTGCTGAGCGGGCAGGACTGACCGTATGCTCCGCAGCCACGGCAGCTCTGCCTCGATCCGTGTTGTCAGGGCTGGCTTCCTGGGGGTGCCACCAGGGCAGCCCCACAGGGCCTGCCAGGCTCAGAAGGGGCCTGTGCTTAGGACTTAATGCCCTGCAGGCGCCATCCTGAAACTCTTAATGGTTTTGCCTAAATTTGCGTTTTGTGAGTGAAATACTCTGGACCCATAGAACATGTGCCGGGAGCTTGGAGCTCTGCTTTGTGCTCGGTCCCACTTCCTGCTGCCTCTCTGCTTCTGTGGGCTCCACTGTCTGCTCTTGGCCAGTTGCTTTTCTTTTTCCTAGTCTATTACAGACAAATAAATGGTCCTGTGTATATGATTAACACACAGTTCTCAGCAATTGTGACTCACCTCATGAGTTTGACAACACTGAAACTGGTCTATACTCTCTTCAGCCAGGTAAGTTCAGTCGGACAGGTTCATCCTTGGATATTCCAGTGATGTCAGATTGTCATTTGTTGTTGTTGCTCAGTCGCTCAGTTGTGTCCAGCTCTTTGAGACCCCATTGACTGCAGCACGCCAGGCTCCCCTGTCCCTTACTATCTCCTGGAGCTTGCTCAAGTTCATGTACATTGAGTCAGTGATGCCATCCAACCATGTCATCCTCTGTCATCCCCTTCTCCTGCCCTCAATCTTTTCCAGCATCAGGGTCTTTTTCAGTGAGTCGGCTTTATACATCGGCTGGCCAAAGTATTGGAGGTTCAGCTTCAGCATCAGTCCTTCCGATGAATATTCAGGGTTGATTTCCTTTAGGATTGACTGGTTTCATCTCCTTGCAGTCCAAGGGACTATCAAGAGTCTTCTCCAGTACCACAATTCAAAAGCATCAATTCTTCCATGCTCAGCCTTCTTTCAGAGAAGGCAATGGCACCCCACTCCAGTACTCTTGCCTGGAAAATCCCATGGACCGAGGAGCCTGGTAGGCTGCAGACCATAGGGTTGCTGAGTTGGACATGACTGAAGCAACTTAGCAGAAGCAGCCTTCTTTATGGTTCAGCTCTCACATCTGTACATTTCCAAATGCTTGTGTTCAGTTCTTATAGTTATCCCACAGCAGACCAGTAACGACAGTGGACCATGATAAGAAGCTNACCATAGGGTTGCTGAGTTGGACATGACTGAAGCAACTTAGCAGAAGCAGCCTTCTTTATGGTTCAGCTCTCACATCTGTACATTTCCAAATGCTTGTGTTCAGTTCTTATAGTTATCCCACAGCAGACCAGTAACGACAGTGGACCATGATAAGAAGCTCTGCTTTAGACTCTTCTGTGGGTGCTAGGATCCTGGAATTACCCGTCCAAATCATGCAGACCTGCTTCCAGGGTCTTCATGGGCCTCTTCACCTGAGTCATTCTCCCAGTTTGCATTTCCCTAGGCCAAGGGGCAGCTGTTTGCAGGGGGCAGTGGGGATGGAGATTGAATATGTATGCTGGGGTGTCTACATATGCGTTTGAAGCACTGCTGATGCAGGATGGAGGGAGGATGGGAAGAGAAGGGGGGCAGGCTGCCAGCTGGTGGAGGAAGAGAAGCACAAAGATTTGGGGTGAGCCCAGCTGAAAGAATCCAGCCATTTCTCGACACATTTGGAACTTATCCAGAGTGCCTGCCAGTCAGGAAACTTTCGATCAGGCATCTTCTGTTTTGACTAACAGTGCTTTGAATTCGGATTTCTATCCTGTGGCCGTGGTCAGGAGCCTCGTAGCACTTTGCAGGGCAGGTGGGTGGCATGTGGACATGTGTGTCCTTAGGTCCCTCCCTTAGCTGCACGGAGACTGCGGCCTCTTCAGCTGCCCCTGCCTCTCTTAGTGTATCAGAGACACGGCTTCTGATGCCTGCCTCGTGCCAGATTTCTCAACACTCTGGGAAAGGATCTTGTTTATTTCCCTTAAGTTTGAAAGCAAACACCCCAAAAGTAAGACCCCCCAAAGTAACACCCCAACACCCCAAAAGTAAGACGGGCAAATGACTCAAAAGTTTAAACATACACACACAACTAGCCAATAGGCATTTAAGTAATATATCTTATGTTTACACTTTATGTGTAAAGGACACTGTGAATGATCCACATGAACAGCTGGATAAAGAGGTGCACAGGGCAGGGTCTGAAAGAGTTCTAAGCACAGGATCTGAGCTGTGGGGCTGGGGTGTGCCACCCTCCCAGCATCTGTTTGCTTTCACCAGCTTGGACGCTCCCCCAAACACTGTCACGTAGGGATGTTTAGGGAGGTTTCATCATATAGGCATCATCAGTTACTAACTCAAGTCTCCAATCCCTCTCCCCTCCCCAGAGGCTGGAAGGTGGGGCTGAAAGTTCCAAGTTCCTACTCAAGGTCAGGTCTTCCTGGCAACCAGCCCTCACCCTGAAGGGGGCCACCTAAGGGGACACCAGGAGTGGCCTCCTTATAACAAATAGCGCTCCTCTCTTTCCTGTCGCTCATGAAAGTCCAAGGAGCTTGGGAGCTCTGCGTCAGGAAACGTGAGCAAGTACAAAATGTCATCACCAAAGGTGCAGCTGTCCCCGTTATTACTGGGGAAATGACAAGGGTTTTAGGAGCTCTGTGCCGGGAACCGGGGACCAAGACCAAATGTATGTTTCTTTTTGTATCACAACATCCTACCCTCACAGACGGCTCCGTCATTGCCAACTGGCCTTGGAGGAGCAGTGACTAGCCTGCCCTGCTGCCCTGGGCCTCCCTGTGGCCATCACAGCCTCTGCTGTCTTCCTCTCTCGCCCTTGCCACCCCCACCCCCAGTGCTCCCTGGACCATTTTTTGTCTTTTCAATTAAATACTCTTTATCCATGAAGTCCTCTTCTTGCTTTTATTTTTCCTTTTTTTCTTTTTTTTTTTTTGGCCTCCCCTGACAACTTGTGGGATCTTAGTTCCCTGACTGACCCGGGATTGAACCCTCGCCCTCAGCAGTGACAGCTCGGAGTCCTAACCACTGGACCACCAGGGAATTCCACCCTCTTGCTTTTCACTGAGGCTATATTTAAACTTCATTCTGTCCTTTCTTGGCCTTCCCTGGAAGGAACCACATACTCAGTCCAACACCTTGAAATGAAATTATATAAAAAACCATGTGTTACCTTCAAACTAGTAATTCTACCTCTAGGAATTTATCCTAGGAGATAATTAAGAATAAAACTTTAGCCCCACTGGCTTTCATCACTGTAACATTTGATATGAAAAGGTAAAAATAAATATCCAATTAGAGGGCATTAGTTAAATAAATGGTGACATATCCATACAGTGACAGACCAGACAAAGTGTATGGCAGAATACTTAAGGATGTGGGAAAAGGTCAATGATGTATTATTAAGTAATAATTTGAGGTTACAGAATAATTTTAAAGTCTCATTTTTGTAAAAACAGAGACTGTCTGGTGGTTAAGACTACAGGCTTTCAACACACAAGGGTTACAGGTTTGATCCCTGGTCAAGGAAATAAGACTGCACGTGGCGTGCCATGTGGTCAAAAATTATTTTTTAAATTTTTTTTTAAAAAGAAGAGGAAAAAACCCACATGTCTTCTTATAGAAAATATAGCTCTGCATGATGGGATTTCTGGGTGACATTTATTTCTTCATTTCTGCTGTCTTGGGGATTGTTTGCAGCAACTGCCATGGGCAAGACTCTAGTCCCGTGCTCTGCTTCCCTCCCTGCAGGTGTGCTGGAAGATGGTGTGACCTCCAATGGCGTGCTCCGATCCACAGCCCCGAGTGGAATATCCAACCCAGAGAAGAAGATGAGCTGTGGGACCCAGTGCCCGAACCCTCAGAGCCTCAGCTCAGGCCCCCTGGCCCAGAAACAGACCGGCCTCCGAACCGCAGAGGTAGGTCACAGCCGCAGAACAGACTGGGGACCGGAGTCAGCGGGGAGAAGGTTGCTTTTGGGCAGAGCCATGCTGAGACTGCATCCACGGAAGCAGCCGTGACGGCTCACCTTGCCAAAGGAAATTCTCCACCCACCCGTGTGAAAATCGTTGCAAAGCAAACAGCAGGGCCCCACCTCCCACCCCCTGCCTTGAGGGCTGCTGTGTTTGGTTGAATCAGCGGAAATGGGTCCTTGATATTTGGGCTCTAGAGGAAGTGTGTGTTTGTTTAAATACAGCTTTGTTCGAGGTTCTCCTTTGCTGTCACATCTTGATAGCGAGGACTGTACTGGTTGCAGGAACTAGTCCCAAGCCAGGCAGTTGGCCGTCACAGGGCTTGGCAGGGAACGAAACCAGAGCTCAGGATGTAGGAGACAAGCCTGGAGTCTTACCTCACCCTCCAGCCAGGAGGGCAGCAGTAGAGTCCCGGTGGGGGGGGGGGGGCTCCTGTTGTGGGATGTGGTGATGGCACCACCCCACTCTGTTGCTACTGGAGATGGAGTGGGGCTGCAGAGTCCCTGGACCTAGCTGGCATCCTTTCTGATTCTTTCTTTTCTCTCAGAGCCGTTCTTGGGAAGGACTCTTCCTGCTGCTGCTCCTGACTGCTCCTTAGCAGACCAGCACGGGGGTCTGCAGTCTTTCCCCCCCCTGGCCCCGACTCCATTCCTCCCTCTCACTCCCTCACCGTCCCCATAACCCACTTCAAAGTCCACTACTTACCTGCTCACTCAATACCTGTCTTTCCTGTCTTCTCTGTCAAAACTTACTGCTCCTGTCCCTCAAGCCAGTGCCATCTATTGTGTGTCTGAAGATCCGACTGGATTATCTAATGATAGAATTCTTGCCCGCATGAGTGAGTTGCCTCTCTAACCTTTAGTCAGAAAACCTGTTGGAAGTTTAGCTCCAATACTCCTGGACGAAGTAGCTTTGCAGAAATCACTCAGTCCCCCAGAGTCTCAGGTTCCTTATCCACACAATGGAAATGATACCCAAATGAGAGAACAGACGGGCCTGCTCTTTGGGAACTGAGAAGTGCAGTGAGAAAGGCAGTAAGGATTCATTTCAACAGGGGCTGGTTAGACACCCAGCACCATAACCCCGTGAAAGGAAACACTGATGGTAGTTCTTCAGACACATAGAGAGGCATGGGTGGGGGTAGATTTGAGGGCAGCGGTAGCCTTCCTGGGGTCCTGTATGATTTGCTGACCTTCTAGAGGCCCAAGCATCACTGCCATCTCCCAAGACAGTCTGGGTCCCACAGAACGACGCCCAGAAGCTCGGTCACTGCTCTAGGGCAGGCCCTGACTTTTGTTCCCCAGCCGGCTTCCCACGCCGCACCCTCACCTTTTGAGCCAAGATGTGCACAAAGGGGAGGAAGCAACTTTGCCCCGTGTGAGTGTGCCTTCCCTTTAAACTCCGTCACTTTAAAATTGTGTCGTGCAGTTTATACAGTGCTTTTAGGTCTTCTGGGCTTCTCAGGTGGCTCAGTGGCAAAGAATCCACCTGCCAGTGCAGGAAATGTGGCTTTGATCCCTGGGTCAGGAAGATCCCCTGGAGGAAGAAATGACAACCCACTCCAGTGATCTTGCCTGAAGAATCCCAAGGACAGAAGAGCCTGGTGGGCTATACTCCATGTGGTCACAAAGAGTCAGACATCACTGAGCACGCACACTTTAGGTCTACTGGCTCATTCATTCCACCCAAGAGCATGTAAAGCAAGCATCATCCCATTTTATAGACAAGGAAACTGAAACTCACTTGATAGATGACATGAACAGGTCCTATAAATGCTAGAGATGGGTGTCAGTAACATTAAACTGAAACAAGTGACTATAAGAAAAATAGAGCAGATAGATCTTAAAGTCCTTTTTTTGTTGAAGACTAATGTATTAGTCAGCTATTGCCACAATAATGCTGCATGACAAAGCAAATCAACATTCATTGGCTTAAAACAGGAATCTGTCTCCTTGCAATCAACCACAACTTGAATGGCTAGACCTGACTTCAGGCTCCAGGTCTAGCTGTCTGTTCCGTGTATATTATTCTGGGATTCAGGCTAAAAGAGCAGCGGCTCTCTGGGGTTTATTATGCCTGTGGGAAACCCAAGAGGGCAAACCCATTTCATGTCACTGCTCCCAACAGACCCTCCGACCTCCTATTGGTCAAAGTAAGTCACATGGACAAACCCAACATCAGCAAGACAAGGAAGTGGAGTCTGTCTGCAGTGGATAGAGAGCGAAGGTAGCAATCTACTACATACACCATACGTACAGAAAAATGTTCAAGTCAGTCCTAAGTGTGATGAATTTTAATAAGGCGAAACACACATGTAACCATTATCTGTAAGGAGACACAGAACAGTATCATTACCCCAAATATCCCATGTGCCCCTCACCACAGGGACTTGGATGCGCCAGCCACCATCCACCCCCATGACATAACCACTCCCTGACATCTAGCATTAGAGATCAGTTTTGTTTATTTTTGACTTTTATAAATGGAATCATATAGTATGTGCTCTTTTGGGTCCAGCTTCTTTTGTTCAGCATTATGCTAGTGGGAATCATCCATGGTGTTGTGAGTTGCAAAAAATTTCCTCATCTCCACTGCCATGTATATTCCGTTAAATGAATACACCACCATTTAACTCATACTTGAAGGACATTTGGGTTGTTTCCAGTTTAGGGCTGTTGTGAACAATACAGCTGTAAATGTTCTTTTTTAAAATTAATTTTTATTAGAGCAAAGGTGATTGCAGCCATCTAGNGGAATCATCCATGGTGTTGTGAGTTGCAAAAAATTTCCTCATCTCCACTGCCATGTATATTCCGTTAAATGAATACACCACCATTTAACTCATACTTGAAGGACATTTGGGTTGTTTCCAGTTTAGGGCTGTTGTGAACAATACAGCTGTAAATGTTCTTTTTTAAAATTAATTTTTATTAGAGCAAAGGTGATTGCAGCCATCTAGTCCGTCTAGTCAAGGCTATGGTTTTTCCAGTGGTCATGTATGGATGCGAGAGTTGGACTGTGAAGACAGCTGAGCGCCGAAGAACTGATGCTTTTGAACTATGGTGTTGGAGAAGACTCTTGAGAGTCCCTTGGACTGCAACGAGATCCAACCAGTCCATTCTAAATGAGATCAATCCTGGGTGTTCTTTGGAAGGATTGATGCTAAAGCTGAAACTCCATTACTTTGGCCACCTCATGCGAAGAGTTGATTCACTGGAAAAGACTCTGATGCTGGGAGGGATTGAGGGCAGGAGGAGAAGGGGACGACAGAGGATGAGATGGCGGGATGGCATCACCGACTCGATGGACGTGAGTTTGAGTGAACTCTGGGAGTTGGTGATGGACAGGGAGGCCTGACGTGCTGCGATTCATGGGGTCGCAAAGAGTCGGACACGACTGAGCGACTGAACTGAACTGATAGTTGCTTAAAGTGAAAGTTACATATATACAAATATATTTACTCTTTTTTTGTATTCTTTTTTTCTTTTTGTCCACATCGTGTGGCATGTGTGATCTTAGTTCCCTGACCAGGACTTGAACCTGTGTCCCCTGCACTGGCAGCTGGGAGTTTTAACCACTGGACCACCAGGGAAGTCCCAACTGTTAACATGCTTGTGCCCTTTGGTAGACATTCCCTTCTCTGGGGTATATACCCAGAAGTAGAATTCCTGGCTCATAGTGTGGGTACATATTTGACTTTAACAGATATTGACACAGTTTTCCAAAGTGGGTATATCACTTAACATGCTAACTGGCAGCAGATGAGCTCGTTAGGGACCATAAGAGTGTAAGGCCAGTGAGCTGTGCTTGGTCCCATCTTTCTTAGGTCTTCTACATGCAGCCTGGGGTCTAAGCACTTCATCATGTTACTGATCCTCACGGTGTGGATATTGTTGTCTCCAGTGTACAGATAAGAATGGAGCCTCAGGTGCTTCAGGAAAGCTCTCCTCACTGTGTGGTAGTTAAAAGGGGGCCGGGTAGAGCCCACCCTCCCTAGGCTCCAGCTGCACTGAAAACTGTCGCTGGGAGTGAAGACCACACATCTGAGCAACATGACCAACACAGCACGAGGGGCAGCTGGCTGGGGGTGAGGCAGAGATGGCATACACTGCTAAGCCCAACACACAGCTTTTGTGTTTTCAGATTCAGTGAACAATGCTGTGTACTAAGTATTTCCAAAATAAGATCAAGGAGCGGATAGCTTCAGTTTTAAGCATTCAGACAATTGCTTAAGTGCATCAGTGGTCTTCCTGTCCTGAGACCTCACCAGCCACAAGTTGTCCTGTCTTCCTCAAGGGCAAAGATTTCTACCAAAGGTGTCAGCTTACAAGACAGGCCCACCTCTGATTGAAGCTTCTGTTAACACAGCTCTCAGCTGCCTAGAATCTGCTTTACAAAAAAAAAAAAAAAAAAAGGATTGGGCTTCCCTGGTGATCTAGTGGTTAAGAATCTGCCTGCCAATGCAAGGGACAGCAGTTTGATCCCTGGTCCTGGAAGATCCCACATGCCAGAGAGCAACTAAAGCTTGTGTGCCTCAATGACTAAGCTGCTGTAACTAGAGAAAGCCCTCATGCAATAACAAAGACCCAGCACAGCCAAAAAATACACAAATACATAAATCTTTTAAATAAAAAATTATTTTCTTCCTATTCCATCTAGGGCTTTTGACACACCGTCTCTTCCTGGCGTGTCTCCTACTCCAAGCTAGAGCTTCCTGTGTTTTCTATGTCTGGCTCAGGCAGTATCCACTGGCCTCTTCCGATCTGCCTTTGGCTCCTGCAAGATCACCTATTAGTACTTCACAGCATTCCCGTGGACATCATCGGGCCACCAGCTAATGATTCTTGGGCACTTGTTTAAAGCTTCCCTTCTCCAGAAGAGCCTGTTCATGAAACAAGCATCATCATGCCCGCGTCTACTCAGTGTTCCCGTTCAGATTGACAGACCATGTTTGTGGGTTAAAGGCAATCCTCACCTGGTGTGGAAAATTTCCTTGTCGGGTAGTGTAAGAACGTTTTGAATTCATTCATCTGATGCTCACCCACTGAGTGCTCTCTGGGTGCCAGGCACTGTTCTGATGCCAAGGGTCCAGGAGTGGAAGAGGCAGCTGCCGATGTTAATGGCACTGAGCCTGGGGAGGCAGGTAATACAGGGTAAATGAACAAAGCCTTACAGATTCGAAATGGTGTTGTGAAGGAAATGAAAGGTCACTGGTAGGGGATGGTAGTTCAGGTTAGTTCAGTCGCTCAGTCGTGTCCGACTCTTTGTGACCCCATGAATCGCAGCACACCAGGCCTCCCTGTCCATCACCAACTCCCGGAGCTTACTCAAACTCATGTCCATTGAGTCGGTGAGGCCATCCAATCATCTCATCCTCTGTCGTCCCCTTCTCCTCCCTACATCCTTAACGTAGATGCGATCCCCACAGTTCAGATCACTTTCCGAAGGGTGATGTGGCAGCTGACGCCTATGAGCAGCCGCGCCTCGCATTCAGAGCCCTGCTCCAATGCACGCCCCATCAGACCACCACATCTTTCTTTCAGTTCCCGCTGGCCTCTGTCTCATGCCTGGTGTTAATAGGTGATAACTGGCAGAAAGAATGTGGCAAAAGTGACGCGTCACGAGTTGGAACTGTCTCGGTGGGGCGCTCTTTCTTTCTCTGTTAAACCTTGATTTGCGCCAGTCACTTGGGACCTTTTTGACTGAAGAGCAGCTGATAGGTCAGCGGCTGTCTCCTCCTCACCCCTCCCTGGGCCCAGCAGACAACACAAGGGGGCTCTGTAGCTGCCAGTTCTCTCCTGCCAATGATTTGCTCAGGAGCTCAGGGCCGCCTCCAGACATGACTCTCCGGCCTGTTTCTTCAGGCTGAGGACTCCTGTTTTCCTCCTCCAGAGCTGTCTCCTCAAGTATTCAGCTAAGGTAGAGAAGTAAATATGGGTGTAGCTCTGGGCACACGAAACTCTGGTCTGTGGCCGGCCTCCCAGTGGAGCCTTCGCATCCTCAGAAGCTTCATCTTTTGGGGTTTGCTTTATTATTCTCATTAGAGTAGCCAGACCTTGCCAAACAAATTAGCCAATGCCTGGACTGGTTCTTGGCTAAGTAGCCTCTCCCTTCTTTGCTCCCAGCCCCCTCCTCTCTCCAGTGTTTAATTGTCAGCAAGGCTTGGCACAGTCCAGGAAAGGTAGGTGAAGCCTCAGAGATGCGGATGTGATCTGAAGATGGGGGCGTAATCCCGAAAGGAGGATGAAACCAACCCAGAATTTCTGCTGGTGGCAGTAATATAAGATCCCTGAGGAGAGTTTGGAAAGGAGATGTGAGTTTCTCTTGGAAAAACAAAAACATGACGTTAAAAGGAGAGAGAGAGAAAAAAAAAGGCGCATTTAGTACAACAGGAAAGGAAGACCCGGTAGAAGGGGCCTCCTTTGATGCGTGTTCTAGTTTGAGCCTGGGAAAAGGAAGCAAAGTAGCAGTTTCGGGGTGGGGTGTGTGTGTGGTGATTTCCACAACTGCATGTATATTTTAGCTGCTACCTTATGTAGATGAAGAATTGCAAGACTCACTGTTCACCTAAGGGTCTGCAGAAAAACCAGTTTGATGAGAAGACTCAGGGCAGAGATGGAGAAGGAAATGGCACCCCACTCCAGTATTCTTGCCTAGAGAATCCTGTGGACAGAGGAGCCTGGTGGGCTGCTGTCCATAGGATTGCACAGAGTCAGACACGACTGAAGCGACTTAGCAGGCATGCATGCATTGGAGAAGGAAATGGCAGCCCACTCCCTATTCTTGCCTGGAGAATCCCAGGGATGGAGGAGCCTGGTGGGCTGCCATCTGTGGGTTGCACAGAGTCGGACACGACTGAAGCGACTTAGCGGCTGTGGCAGCAGCAGGACAGAGACCTTCATATTCTCCTTTGTATTCTTCCATTGTCCTCTGAGCCTGCTTCAGGAGTGTGCACCTAGCATGTACTCACTGATTGGTTTCTAATTGATTTTTTAATTGGAGGAAAATCGCTTTACAAATTGTGATGGTTTTTGTCCTACAACAACACAAATCAGCCATAATTACACAGATATCGCCTCTCTCCGCTCCCCTCACCGCACCCTCTAGATCATCAGAGTGCCTGGCTGGGTTCCCTGTGCTATACAGCAACGTCTCGAGCCTATTATACAGAGTGAAGTAAGTCAGAAAGAGAAAAACAAATATGGTATATTAACTCACTGATTGTTGATGAATGTGGTCAGCCTGGGACTTCATTAAGACTAGAAAGATTTCCCACGGGTCCACTCCCAACTCACCCCACCCCACCCCTCATGCCACCATCATATGATTGATGACTGTTCCCTTGGAGCCAACTGCTTTTCTAAAGCAGGTTCTACTGCCCTCCTAGCATTTGATCTATCTGAGGTTTAAGTTGAAAAGCAACAACTCCTTTTGGCACCAGATACCTGATAAATAAAAACCCCTAGACTTGGTTAGCCTGAACTAGCACAAGTGGCTGTGTTCTGTGTAGGATTTGCTTTAGGTTTGGGGAGCTCTTGAGAATTTTGCCCAAAGCATGGTCTGACCCCTGCCTTTGGAGGCTAGTATCCTGGCTCTTGGTGGAGTTGCTGAGATCCAATGTTTCCTGAACAACCTCACATTAATGCCGGTGAAGCAGCAGCAAATAAATTCCTAGAATTGGGGAAACAGCTAGAAGTCTGTTATTGCGTGTCTCCTTTTAATGGGGCATGACAGAAAAGAAGAAAAATGTCTTGAGTTGTAGCTGTCAAGGCTCAATCAAGCTTTCATCTTTTGGGAAGGCGGAGAGGAAGAGCCAACATTTCAGTGAACCTTACTGTTCATTTCAGTGAACATGACTGTGAACCAGACACCCTGTGTATATACATGGTATTATATTTAACTCTCACAGTATAAGTGGTCAGGAGCATCATTCATTCCCCAGCTGGGAAAACAGGCTTGGAAGGTAAGGCCAGCATGGCACAGGGAGTAGTGTCTGGCTGTATTAGAGTTCAAATCCAGGTCTGTCTGCCTCCAAACCCTACGATCTTCGTGCCATTTCCTGAAGCAAAATGGTGGAGAATTTATTGTGAGTGCTGGCGATTGTAGGAATCTATATGTGAGACCCAAAGCCCACATCCACCCTCCTACCATCTGTAGTTCAACTCACCACCCCTGTTGACATTGTGAAAGAAAGTGAAAGTCACTCAGTTGTGTCCAACTTTTTGCGACCCCATGGACTGTAGCCTGCCAAGTTCCTCTGTCCATGGAATTCTCCAGGCAAGAATACTGGAGTACATAGCCATTCCCTTCTCCAGGGGATCTTCCCAACCCAGGGATCAAACCCAGGTCTTCCTGCATTATAGACAGATTCTTTACCTGTTGACGCTGACTTTGGGCAAATTGCTTTAGCCTGAGTGATTTCAGCTGCCTCCTCAGAAAAACAGAACACAGCTGCATTCCTGGCCATTTTTCAGGGATGGTCCAAGGAACAATTAATAATGAGCATGATTGAAATCCTTTAGGAAAGTTCTAGAATGTTTAGGCAGGGCAATGCAAACAGGTTCTCCTCCCAGGGATTTTTTTTTTCTCTTTCTTTCTGAAGATGTATCTTTACACTTAAGTCCTTCATCAGATTGTCAGGTGTCTGTTATGTATTAGGCACTAAATTAGATGCTGGGAATACCAGACTGGGTCCCTACCCCCTTGAAGTTTTAATCTAATGAAGATGTAAAAATAAGCATGTAAACAAGCAGATAAATAGATAACCCAATCTCTGGTTAAAGGCCAAGAAGGAAGTACAGAGTACCAAGAGAGGAAATGAGACAGCCCCATACTGTGTCTGCTTAGAAAATCCCTTCAACACTCCCTAAGAAATGATTAGCTGTGATCACCTCTGGGGAAAGCACGGTGTGGCCCCAGCATGGGAGCAAGTGTTGCTAGTCACTGTACCCTTCCCTACTCTGTGAATTTCTTTTTACCATAATTACATATCATTTTTATAATTTATAAAAAATACTAGTTACATAGAACATCGGTATCTGATAAATCATGATCTCATGGACTTCCAGGTGGTCCAATGGTTATGAATCCGCCTGCTAACGCAGGCAACGCCGGGTTAGATCCCTGGTTGGGGAACTAAGATCCCTCAGGCCGCACAGCAACTAAGTCTGTGCTCTGCAACTAGGGAAGCCAGTGCGATGAGAAGCCCGTGCACTGCAGCAAAAGCAGGCCCTGCTCACTGCAACTAGAGAAAGCTCATGGGCAGCAGTGAAGACCCAGCACGGCCATCAATAAATAAATACATTTTCAAAAAACATTTTGATCTCAGGAGGCCTTGTTTTTCTTCATTGTCTACAAGGACCTGCAAAAAGGTCAGTACAGCCCTGTTAGGTATATTCGTGGAGTGAAAATAAAGCAAAGAACATTACCATTTCCATTTGGGAGAAAAGTGAGAAAAGGCTGAGGAGATATAGCTGCCCTCTTGAGTTCAAGTCTCCTTTCGTGGGAATGAGCTGGCTCATTGACTTTTAAAACCTCAAAAGAAACACATCCATCTGCCAGGAAGTTATCAAAATCAGTCTGGTTACCCTTGAGAAATGGCAGCCAGTAAGTTACTATTAATTAAAAAGGCAGTATCGAGAGGACTAAAATCTATGGTTCTAAACCTGCAGAAATTAAAACGAGGCGAGGGGAAAATAGAAAAGCTGTAAAGCTGGGTGAGAAACAAGAGTGTGGCCATTAACAAAAGCCAATGGTGATAAAACTCACAAGACAAGAATTTTAAAAGTGGAAGGACTGAATTAACAGACAGCCACAAAAGGAAAAGGTGCCAAACAGGCTTCTCTCAGCATTGAGTTGAGAACCATAAGATTTTCTTTTTTAAGCCAATAATTGCAATAGGAACACATTTTGCTTTCCTGTCATTGAATAAAGAGAGTTGGCTGTTAAATTAAAAGGCTCAGATGGCTAAAAACCACAGCAGAGGGGGAAATATCTGTGTCATACAAAATGCCATGGTCCCAGAAGTGCAAGTGGTGTAATTGTTCTGTGTATCTATATAGCTCTTCTCAGAAGAGGGCAAAACAGCTTACTTCTTGGAACTTCTAGACAAACTCTCTGGCCTTGTGGTTCTTTCTCATTCATCTTCTTTGTCCCTCTCATTTGGGCTTCAGATCTGAGGTTTCCAAGTTGTAACTACATTTTAGCAACTGCCAACCTCCTAGATAATTGTGCCATTATAAAAAGGGTGGTTGCCTCTCTGAGGTCTCAGACTCGGAAGTTTCTCTTTCCTGTTTTAAGTCAATGCTCTATTGTTCTAATTGTTTCATCTGTCATATTAAATACACTGTAATTATTTGAAAGTGGATTTATTTATGGCTTGGAATCGTCTGTGCCCGTTATTAAAATACAGAACTCTAGTTTGTTCTTTATTCAAAGACAGATCTTGTAGAGTTATTATTATTGTTGGTATTTAGAAGTAGCCCAACCGACAGTGTTCTGGCCTGGATGGACTGTATAGTCATGGGGTTGCAAAGAGCTGGACACGACTGAGCGACTTTCACTTTCACCAATAGTGATGGTTTCAGTAGAACAAGAAAGATTCCCAGAATGTGGGATTTTGTTTGAAGATGGTCTTGGGCAAGCCAGGAGAAGTTGATCACCCTAGTAACGCTAAGTGACACGCTTAATTCTCTCCCAAACTCTCCTTACAAAAACCACTAGGAAACAAGCATTATTCCCCCTTTCAGATAAGGGAGCTGAGTTTCAGAGGTTAAAGCAGTGTCTTGTACAGCTTGTTGTTTAGTTGCTAAGCTGTGTCCAAGTCTTTTGGGACCCTGTGGACTGCAGCCGCTCTTAGGCTAACTAATGGCAAAGCCTCATGCCAAGTCTATCTGGCCCCCAAAGCTTATCCTTTGAATGTCTTCATTGTCAGGCTTTTGATTCACAGATTTAAGAAACTGTCCCATGGATTTCCCTGGTTGTCCAGAGGCTGGGACGCAGGGCTCCCAACACAGGGGGTGGGTTCGATCCCTAGTCAGGGAATTGGATCCCACCTGCCTCAGCTGCTGCCACTGAAGCTTCCATATGCCACCACAAAGACAGAAGACTCAGCACAACCAAATAAAAATTTTTTTAATTGCTCCAGTGTACTTGCGATGCAAACAGTACATATTCTGTGGCTTTTCTGGGAATGACTGTTTTGTAGCCTTTAACTCTTAAACAGGCTGAAAAACTAACGATCATCCAACTATTAAACGTTTGCTTGGATTTTTTTAGATTTATGAAGGCAGACTGACCCATGGAGCAAGAGCACTTTCTGTGTAGAATTTTTAATAACTTTGTGAAACCTTGCCAATAACTCTAAAGAAAAGCAGTTCTACAGTTCAGAAAGTTTACATTTCCATTCTGGAAAGCTCTCTTACTGCCTACTGGTTCGATGGGAATGCCGCCCTCCACTTGGCTCATTTCAAATAAGGCCTCTGTGTCTCTCCTCCGTGCTGCAGCCCTCTAAGCTTTTATGCAATAACACCCAAAATTGAAATCAGATGGAATCAACCTCATAATCACTACCGTTATATTTCCGAAACAAAAATAGTTGTGGGACTCTATGGGTTTTCTGCTTTCAGGGAAAAAATAAACCCATAAAAGTCACTGCTAGGCCCTAGTGCCAGTTCAGGCGTGGAGGATCTAAGTGAAAAGTGAAAGCATCAGTCGCTCAGTTGTGTCTGACTCTTTGCAACACCATAGGCTGTAGCCCACGAGGCTCCTCTGTCCATGGAATTCTCCAGGCAAGCATACTGGAGTGGGTAGCCATTCCCCTCTCCAGGGGATCTTCCAGACCCAGGGATCAAACCTGTGTCTCCTGCATTGCAGGCAGATTCTTTACCATCTGAGCCACCAGGAAAGTCCCAAGTGCAAGACTAAATTCTTAGTATTGACTACTGATAGTTAAAGAACGGGTACATTCTTAGATATGTGTTTATTCATTCATTCACCCATTTCTTCAACCAAAGTTAAATTGAAGGCCTTCTATGTCTCAGACTATGCTAGGTGCTGGGAACTTGACGAGGAAAACAATGAAATCCTATCTCATGAAATCAATGAATAAGGCTAAAGTTGCATATAGTCAAAATAATTGATAAACATCCCTCAAATTACCCATGAAGTATTATCTTAGGTCAGGTTCCCTGGTAGCAGAGCTTGACATGAGGATTCTTGTGCAAGTGAGTGAGTAAAAGCATAGTCTCAGGTGAAACCCTTAAGGTGGTGGGACGCAGGGTGGGGCAGAGGACCAAGTTCTGCAAATACTGAGCTCAGCTGAAGAGTTGTAGCTTCAGCCTCAGCCTGATCCCTCAGGGAGCTCCAGAGCATGAATGGCATCATGGATTTATACCCCCTTGAGGCAAAAGGGCCAGTCTTTATATTCCCCATGATCAGGCATTAGCTTTGGGCTATCTCTAGAAATTCAGGTATAACCTGTTGGGTATTTCTGGGTGAGGTAGCTTCAATCAGATGAGGGCAATTCTCAAAAGAAGGGTGCAGCTCTGAGTGATTAGCAGCCAGAACTCAAAACAGTTGAGGGATGGAGGCACCAGCCAAGTAGAGGGCATCTGAGAGCAGCATCGCCAGCAGCCACTACACAGGATTTATGCCACCTGTTCAGTTCAGTCACTCAGTCGTGTCCAACTCTTTGTGACCCCATGGACTGCAGCATGCCAGGTCTCCCTGTCCATCACCAACTCCCGGAGTTTACTCAGACTCATGTCCATCGAGTTGGTGATGCCATCCAACCATCTCATCCTCTGTCATCCCCTTCTCCTCCCACATTCAATCTTGCCCAGCATCAGGGTCTTTTCAAATGAGTCAGTTCTTTGCATCAGGTGGCCAAAGTACTGGAGTTTCAGCTTCAACGTCAGTCCTTCCAGTGAACATTCAGGACTGATTTCCTTTAGGATGGACTAGTTGGATCTCCTGGCAGTCCAAGGGACTCTCAAGTTTCTTCTCCAACACCACAGCTCAAAAGCATCAATTCTTCCGTGCTCAGCTTTCTTTATAAAAGTCCAACTCTCACATCCATATACAACTACTGGAAAAACCATAGCCTTGACTAGACGGACCTTTGTTGGGAAAGTAATATCTGCTTTTTAATATGCTGTCTAGGTTGGTCATCACTTCTCTTCCAAGGAGTAAGCGTCTATTAGAAACCTGCATTTCATCTGTTTAACTACAACAGGGCCGTTATTATCCAGTGAAGCAACAGGCTACCACGTCTTAGGATGCACTACAGATGAAATCATTGGCTTATGTTCAGGGACCATGTTGTATGAAAAAGAGGCTTCTATCAACACTAGACTCACACCCAGATTGGGGAGATGCTTATGCTGTGAGAGATGCTCCCACACATCTGAGATTTGTTTTCCAGGAAGCCGGCTCTGAGATGTCATCCTGTGGGATGTTCTATGGGAAGTCAGCACTGCAGGAGAGGGGGCCGGAAGCAAGAGTGGGGCAGAGGAAGTGGAGCCACAGCAAGGCTCTGACCATAGCCTCGGCGACCCCACCCCACGGGGAGCCCTGGCGCTAAATGGCTGGCCAGGGCTGGCCTGCTTTGGGTCAGATAGCTAGGCGTTTATACCCCTGCGGCACCCTCTCATTGGGCCACCTCGGGGAAGGAGGGCCCAGGGTGAGGGGGCTTTCTGCAGCGGAGACCACCCTGAAGAGACAGCTTGAGGCTGTTTGATGGCTGCAGTCTCTGCAGCTGGGCAGAGGGCCACCCCGGCGTGGGGGTTGGAGGCACACACATCTCTGTCCAAGATGGCGACGACTCGGGAGGCACGTCTGTTGCTCACGTGACGCACGTGATCACCGAGAAGAATAGGCGCAGAATTACCCTCCCCCGCCCCCCAGCCCTGACTGGTTAAGGTTTTCTTCTCTTGAGGGGAAATGCGAGGATTGTGCGCATATGCCTGAGGAATCTGCAATTTAGTCAGTGCTTTCGTATTTCATATGAATCCTGGGCTTATCTCACTGGTGTGTCTTCACTTAGAAGTGGATAATCTATAGATTTAGAGAACAAACGTGTGCGGAGAGGTAAGGAGAGAGGGGGCAATAATAGGGTTTTGGTGAGGGGGGGAAACAGTTATTATAGGATTATATGAAACCATGTGTGTGAAACCTGCAAAAATTGTAAGGCACTGTGGAATTTAAAAGAATCTTTCACTTAACTAAAATATTGAAGAAAAAAGAAGCGGACAATTTATCCTATTTTCTACTTATCATACTAACCAGGTCTTTTTTTTCTCTCTCTCTCATTTTGGTTAGTGACAGGCATTGTATCTTATATTAATTACCTTAGTTCAGTTCAGT
>SJYA01000700.1:0-28631 GCA_006410615.1 Neotragus moschatus
ATCCATTGAGCTACTTCAGAGTTTTCCAACAATGAAAAATTCTTCTAAATGTAGATCTCAAAAAAAATTATGTTTGCCTAAGAATAGCGAAGAAGGAAATATTTTACTTTGAGATTCAAACTTTTCTCTTGTGACACAAAACCTGAATTCAATTATTGAACACAGCTATTAACTTTATTACTGCTTTAGTCTTGTATCTTTTCGATGGAAGTAGGAATGTAGAAGAAAGGATAAAAAAATGATACTAACTAATTACATTTCATTAGCTTCAGTAGTAGCAACTGGATTTATGAAGCTTTTTAAGATCTTCTCCATATATATCAACTGGTAAGTATAAAACTAAATAGTGTTTTATTAATTATGTAAAAGTAGTTGAATGACAATTTTAGAAAAAGCCAAATATAATATTAAATATAGATATATTAATATATCTGTAAATTCTATAAAGGAAATATGGTTAAGAGACCATGGCTTTTGAGATTGGTTCTACAATAAGCTCTCTATTTCTGATGTCTGCATTCAAGATAAATAAAACAATTTAATTTTTCAGGAGGCTCTACAGAGCCTGTTAATCATTGTGAGTTGTTTTCTATGAGTCTGTGAAATGCTTTCCCTCACTTTGACACTTGCTGGTAGGGTGAACACAGTCTACATGTGCAGGATCAGTCGCATTTGACTCATTTTGACCCTATGGCCTCTATCCCACCAGCCTCCTCTGTCCATGAGATTTTCCTGGCAATAATAGTGGAGTGTGTTGCCATTTCCTCCTCCAGGGGATCTTCCCAACCCAGGGATCAAACCTGTCTTCTGAGTCTCCTACATTGGCAGGTGGATTCTTTACCACTGGGCCCCTGGATTAGCTCTGCAAACTGTAACATACATATAGCCTTAATATATATACCTAATAAATCAGACATCAACTTTGATAGTTAAACAACACAAATATTTAATTACTAAAGATTGCAGGCATGAAATTAAAAGACGCTTACTCCTTGGAAGAAAAGTTATGACCAACCTAGATAGCATATTCAAAAGCAGAGACATTACTTTCCCAACAAAGGTCCATCTAGTCAAGGCTATGGTTTTTCCAGTGGTCATGTATGGATGTGAGAGTTGGACTATGAAGAAAGCTGAGCACCAAAGAATTGATGCTTTTGAAGTGTGGTGTTGGAGAAGACTCTTGAGAGTCCCTTGGACTGCAAGGAGATCCAACCAGTCCATTCTGAAGGAGATCAGTCCTGGGATTTCTTTGGAGGGACTGATGCTGAAGCTGAAACTCCAGTCCTTTGGCCACCTCATGCAAAGAGTTGACTCATTGGAAAAGACTCTGATGCTGGGAGGGATTGGGGGCAGGAGGAGAAGGGGACGACCGAGGATGAGATGGCTGGATGGCATCACTGACTCGATGGACGCAAGTCTGAGTGAACTCTGGGAGTTGGTGATGGACAGGGAGGCCTGGTGTGCTGCGACTCATGGGGTCGCAAAGAGTCGGACACGACTGAGTGACTGAACTGAACTGAACTTAATGAAACAAACTATCCACAACAGAATGCTTTAAATTTCTCATTCTTTTAGTCTGCTTCATTTAAATACGAAGAATTTCATTTATGTGTAAATAGATGTTCAACCATTTTACAAAACTTAGTGGCTAAGGAGAGAGAGTGAAAACAAAACTCTGTGAGTGTTAAGTCTTAGATGTAATTACTGCCTTTTCCATATCTCACACTAGGGAAGAAAAGTCCACTCCCAAGGGGCACATCATCTTCACTGCACTGTCTCACGCATTGCAGATATTTTGTAATATAACAAAAACTTTTGCTCCAGGGTAAAGCAGCTGTTCTGGGTGCTTGCCAACTGAAGTGATGGTCTAACAAAATCTGTCATCGGAGAAAACACACCACATCTCCTTCCTTGTGTGGCTGCTTTCTCTTTCCTCTTTCAGCATACCCCTTGGGACACTAACTTATACAGAAGGCCAAAATGGATGACATATGTGTGAACATGTGGCACTGCCTTCCTGGGGTAATGTACATGGAAGCATATGGTGCTGCCCTCTTACTCGGCAGCAAACACAGGAAAAACTTTGCCATAGTTACCTTGTTGATTTTCCATATGCTTCTGAATTGTCCCTGCAAGTGGATAATTTGTGTTCATTTTCTTCCAAAATCCTTTCTAGCTATAAAGGAATGTTTCAGCTATCTAAAATTCAGTGAGTATTCATCTAAATATATATCTTTCTAAAGCCATAGATGACTATAGTCATATATATTCATATGTATGAACATGTATATGTATGTGGAGATACACACACACACACACATACATATGATATGTTCTGCATGCACACACACAACCTTAGAAGAAAAAATGACATTAATTTTATTTTTGTATTTCACTTTTTAAGGTTTTTATTTTGACATATACTATAAAATAATTTTTAGTTCATTGCTCTTTCTCACACAATATTTTACATTCAGGTATTTTCATTCTCTCTAATTTACTGTGGCCTTCTGATTTTCATTTAGAACCAGTTCTTCTAAGAATCCTGATAACCTAATAGATGACTCTTGCAGGGACTGTAATAAGACTGTTCTTCATCACCATTGTACTCACTGCCTAAGCATTTAACATTATTAACCACAACACATAATCATCATGGGGAAGAGATGGTGTCTACCGATTTTCATCATAGTGCTCCTTTCATGACTACTGTGGGTCCAAACAAGAGTTAGGTGATCCAAAAATATTAGCAGATGAATGAAGGAATGTATTCATATAGGTTAGAGATTATAAAGAACTGAACAGATAATAAGATAGAAACACAGATGTATAGAACTGTCTTTTGGACTCTGTGGGAGAGGGAGAGGGTGGGATTATTTGGGAGAATGGCATTGAAACATGTATAATATTATACAAGAAATGAATCACTAGTCCAGGTTCGATGCAGGATACAGGATGCTTGGGGCTGGTACACTAGGATGACCCAGAGGGATGATATGGGGAGAAAGGTGGGAGGGGGTTTCAGGATGGGGAACACGTGTACACCCGTGGTGGATTCATGTTGATGTATGGCAAAACCAATACAATATTGTAAAGTTAAAAAAAAAAAAGAAGATAGGACATTTTATATAAAGTTTAGTATCTAGGAACTGTTTGGATATGGAGATTAATTTTTTAAAAAGCAGAATCAAAAAGAAATGTGTTTTCTAGCATATTATAATGAAGAAAAGAAATACAGAGATCTATATTTTTCTTGTATGGTGAGGAGAGAAATGAAGATGCTATTTCCCCTTTCTTCTGCCTCCAGAGGCTAAATATGCTCATCTGCCTCCAGAGGCTAAATATGCTCACTTTCTTTCTTTCCAGAATTTGGTATAAGTGACCTCATAAGGAAAAGATTTTGTGTCCTGTCTCCCCATTTCCCACTGGTATGATGATCTGTGGCCCCTTGTTGACCTGATTCAATCTCAAGGCTATGCCAATCCAAAATCTGATGTTGACAAACCAAACACCCTAAAGATTACACAAAGCTGAGACTCTCCATTGATGTGTACTTTCAGTCTCTAGTAGATAATGTTGTTCTTTCAACTTCATGGAGCTATCCTAGAACATTACTCAGTGCAACATCATTCTCGTTGCCAAGTGAAACTGGGAGTCCTCAGTCATCCCCTATTCTTTGTGACTCCATGGACTGTAGCCTGCCAGGCTCCTCTGTCCACGGAATTCTTCTGGCAAGAATATTGGAATGGGTTGCCATTCCCTTCTCCAGGGATCTCCCCAACCCAAGGATTGAACCCAGGTCTCCTGCATTGCAGGCAGATCCTTTACCATGGAGGAACTGTCTTATTTGTTGCTGCTTTGACAGTATTTTTGACTGCACTTAAAAAAAAAAAAAGTAAACATGTCATTTGCTTTTCATTGATTTCCCAAAAGAATCTTTAGTTCAGGAGACAATATGATGATATATTTAAGATATTGAAAGAGAAAAAACTGTCAACCAAGAATAATATACATAACACAACTGTCCTTGAGAAATGAAGACAAGATAAAGACTCTCTCAAACCAAAGCTTAGGGAGTTTATCACCACTAGACCTGCCTTACCAGAAATGCTAAAGAGATTTCTTCAAGTGGAAATAAAAAGATGGTAATTAATATTGTAAAAGCAGATGAAGGTTGATATAAATAGTAATGGTAAATATGTAGTCAAAGATGGATTCTCTAATATTGTAATGGTGCTATATAACTCATATCCCTAGTTTAAAATAAGAAACACATGGATTAAAAATAGCAAAAATGTATTATTAGATACACGATATAAAATATGTAATTTGTGACATCAAAAACCTAAAATATGAAGGGAGACAAATAAAAGTGTAAAGTTTTAAAATGCTATAGAACTTAATGTTATTGAAGTAAAATAGGGTGCTATAAATATAATATATTTTATATAAGCCTTTGGTAACCACAAAGGGAAAACATGTAGTAGTGTTGCAGGGAAGACCCAATTTCGACTCTTTACCGTATCTGTGTCTTTGACTTTAAAGTTTGCTTTTTGTTGGTTTTTGTTACTATAATTAAACATAATGGTCTGCCTCAGATATTCATGTCTGACTCTTGCAACCCCATGGACTGTAGCCTCCCAGGCTCCTATATCCATGGGCTTCTTCAGGCAAGAATACTGGAGTGGGTTGCCATTTCCTTCTCCAGAGCATCTTCCTGACCCAGGAATGGAACCTGGGTCTCCTGCATTGCAGGCAGATTATTTACCTACTGAGCTATGAGGGAAGTATTAAAGTAAAAATGCCTTTGTTCAGCTCATATCAGATAATCTCAGCCTGCTCACCTGTGAATGGCTGCAAATATGAAGAGATTAACACATTCCCTCCCTGAGACTGAGATATTTGTAAGATAGTGGCCTTTTTACTTTACTTCCTCAACTCTCCCCCACCCCACCCACTGTCTGTTCTAGAAAACAACCTGGCATCCAGACTCTAACAAGATAGTTACTTTGAGACATTAGTCTCAGTCAGCTGGCTTTCTGAATAAAGTCATATTCCTTTCCTCAACACCTCATATTGGTTAATTGGCTTGTTGTGTGGTGAGCAGAGTGAGCTTGTACAGTAGGCAAACAAACAATTATAATAAAGAAGTCAAAGCCTGCACTATAAATGTCATCAAATCACAGGGGAAGGCACGATCAACCAGGCAGACTCTATATCTATGGAATACATAAAAGGACATTGACAGCTNGCCTTTGGTAACCACAAAGGGAAAACATGTAGTAGTGTTGCAGGGAAGACCCAATTTCGACTCTTTACTGGATCTGTGTCTTTGACTTTAAAGTTTGCTTTTTGTTGGTTTTTGTTACTATAATTAAGCATAATGGTCTGCCTCAGATATTCATGTCTGACTCTTGCAACCCCATGGACTGTAGCCTCCCAGGCTCTTATATCCATGGGCTTCTTCAGGCAAGAATACTGGAGTGGGTTGCCATTTCCTTCTCCAGAGCATCTTCCTGACCCAGGAATGGAACCTGGGTCTCCTGCATTGCAGGCAGATTATTTACCTACTGAGCTATGAGGGAAGTATTAAAGTAAAAGTGCCTTTGTTCAGCTCATATCAGATACTCTCACCCTGCTCACCTGTGAATGGCTGCAAATATGAAGAGATTAACACATTCCCTCCCTGAGACTGAGATATTTGTAAGATAGTGGCCTTTTTACTTTACTTCCTCAACTCTCCCCCACCCCACCCACTGTCTGTTCTATAAAACAACCTGGCACCCAGACTCTAACAAGATAGTTACTTTGAGACATTAGTCTCAGTCAGCTGGCTTTCTGAATAGAGTCATATTCCTTTCCTCAACACCTCATATTGGTTAATTGGCTTGTTGTGTGGTGAGCAGAGGGAGCTTGTACAGTAGGTAAACAAACAATTATAATAAGGAAGTCAAAGCCTGCACTATAAATGTCGTCAAATCACAGGGGAAGGCACAATCAACCAGGCAGACTCTATATCTATGGAATACATACAAGGACATTGACAGTTCCCACAAATCCAAATGCACTATTTCTGATAGTTATGCACATTGGAGGCAGGAACAGACAGGAGTAAGACCAGATTAGAATCTGAGATGGCTGCACAGTAGGTCCAGAGATAGGAAGAGTTTTGGAGGGCATCCCAGGAAAGTGAAGTGGACTGTGACACCCAGGGAGGGAAAGGACTCTGAAAGCAATGACTCAAGAAAAGCAGTTATTATTCTTAATTTTGACTTGTTCTGTAGATTCTTTTGGATATTTTTCCCTGCTTTTGTTGTAGTTGTTGATTTTATTAGCAGTATAAAATCTAATTAAGCTTTTGAGCTTTTTTTTTCCTAAGTCATATTTTTTTTTATTGTTGTTGTAAACCTCTGCCTCTTTGGAGGCTTTTGCAGTCCTGTGGAGTTTATTTTTTTCTTTCTTTTTCTACTTTTAATTTTTAGCTTTTTAAATCTATTATTATTTTTTCTATAGTTATTCCTTTGTTTGCTTTTCCTACTGTTCTTTAGCCCTTGCAGTTCAGTTCAGTCACTCAGTCATGCCTGGCTCTTTGCAACCCCATGAATGCAGCAAACCAGGCCTCCATGTCTGTCACCATCTCCCAGAGTTCACCCAAACTATTGTCTATCGAGTTGGTGATGCTATCCAGCCATCTCATCCTTGGTCGTCCCCTTCTCTTCCTGCCCCTAATCCTTCCCAGCAGCAAGGTCTTTTCCAATGAGTCAACTCTTCCCATGAGGTGGCCAAAGTATTGGAGTTTCAGCTTTAGCATCAGTCCCTCCAAAGAACACCCAGGACTGATCTCCTTTAGAATGGACTGGTTGGATCTCCTTGCAGTCCAAGGGACTCTCAAGAGTCGTCTCCAACACCACNGTTATACAGCTATTAGCAGTCTGCTAATTAAAGGAAGGAAATGTCTCAAAACTCAGAGAATGGCACCAGCCCCCTCACCCACAAGATGCATTTTGAGATAATCTTGGCACCAGGTGAGTCATCCTGGGCCATAAAACGATTGACATGAATCTTAAACAAAGGCAGAATCCCATACAAATATACAGTTTCATTAACAGAGATTAAGATGACAGTGTATGAGTACAACATTTGGTTTGTCAAGTCAGTTCTGAGACTTCAGGTGAACCGATTTGAAGACAGAGTCTGGGGTAAAGGCATAGTACATTAACATAGCTTAAGGCAAACATTTCCATAAGAAAAATGCACTGGTTAACTCAAGGTTTGAGAAAAGCTAAGTTCAGGTGGAACCAGGTGTCATTATGGCAACANAGAGATTAAGATGACAGTGTATGAGTACAACATTTGGTTTGTCAAGTCAGTTCTGAGACTTCAGGTGAACCGATTTGAAGACAGAGTCTGGGGTAAAGGCATAGTACATTAACATAGCTTAAGGCAAACATTTCCATAAGAAAAATGCACTGGTTAACTCAAGGTTTGAGAAAAGCTAAGTTCAGGTGGAACCAGGTGTCATTATGGCAACACGGTATTTTAAGAGAAACCTCTTTTTAAATTTGTATAGAAAAGCGGGGGGAAATATATATATATATATATTTATATTTATATATATATATAATATATTATATATAGATAGATATAGATATATATCTCACTAGTTTGTTTCCTCCTGCTGCTTAAGAGAGAGATTAAAAAATGTCTGACACTTGCAATCTATTTCCTCCGTTTGGAGACCCCTGGCCTTCCTGCCTGTTTCCCTTTCAATCTCCTTGCTATTCTTTGGAACTCTACATTCACATGGGTATATCTTTCCTTTTCTCCTTTGCCTTTAGCTTCTCTTCTTTTTTCAGCTATTTATAAGGCCTTCTCAGACAACCATTTTGCCTTTTTGCATTTCTTCTTTTGAGGACAGTCTTGATCACTGACTCCTGTACAATATCACAAACCTCTGCCCGTAGTTCTTCAGGCATTTTGTCTATTAGATCTAATCAGTTGAATCTATTCGTCACTTCCACTGTATAATCATAAGGGATTTGATTTAGGTCATACCTTAATGCGGTTTTCCCTACTTTCTTCAGTTTAAATTCTGAGTTTGGCAATAGGGAGTTCATGAGCTGAGCCACAGTCAACTCCCTGTCTTATTTTTGCTGACTGTATAGAGAGCTTCTCCATCTGTGGCTGCAAAGAATATAATGAATCTAATTTCAGTATTGACCATATGGTGATGTCCATGTGTAGAGTCTTCTCTTGTGTTGTTGGAAGAGGGTGTTTGCTATGACCAGCGGTATGACCAACAAAACCAGAGTTTTGTTGGCAAACTCTGTTAGCCTCCGCCCTGCTTCAAGTTGTACTCCAAGGCAAAACTTGCTTATTACTCCAGGTATCTCTTGACCTTCTATTTTTGCATTCCAGTCCCCTATGATGAAAAGGACATCTTTTTTTGCCTTTTCTTAGTAATCATGTATTATGTTACTCTATGTGCAGTCTGAAATGTTGAAAAATTTTTATAGTTTTCTAGATGTTTATGGTAGGAAATCTATTATTACTCATTACCTGCTTATAACATTTTGACTTTTAAAAATTGCTCCTTCAAAAGAATAGATCAATTAAAAAGTTTTATAGACTATCCTAACCTAGCATTATTAAAACATCCTAGTGTTTCTTGAGATTCAGAAAATTTTCAAAATGGGAACTTTATCCAAATACTTTTGGGAAACTGTAGATTAAACCAGATTTTTTAATTCCTTTATAATTAATTCTTTTTAGATTAAATCTCCAAAGTGAATATGCAGAATTCATTGTTTTCCTACCGACTTACTTAGGGAACCTAATCTATATAATGGGAAATCTCATGACATCAGTATTTAGTACACATAAGATGGATAACACTTGTCACCATTCCCCACTGCACGGTGAATCAAAGGCAAAGGTTTCACAGATTATAAAGATATGACTTTAGGAACTGAAAATTAATCTTAAGAAACTATTTACTAAATTTTCTAAAGTTTTATTATTCTTCCTGCAAGGAAATTTTTAATAATCAATTGTGTTTTATTTCCTTCTTTTTTCCTACTGTATATGTCACTTTCATATACCAAAATCATGGATTTCTTTTCTCTCCATTTCACCTCCTTGCTTCTCTAATATATTTTTCTAACTTGAATGGGCAAAACAATTCATTTTTCTGAACTCTGTCTTTATGTCTCTACAACACTGAAGATTATTTTGATTAAGTTTGCTGCTTTGACTGTTTCCTTTCTCTAGTCATTCTCCTTTGTGTTGAGCAATTAGACTCCTGTGTTTTTCTTTGACCCTAAGATTCTGTCTTTCACTTGATATATTCAAATATCAAGCAACTTAAATACTACTTAGATATACATTTATCACAGGAATTTGACAGCTCACTATCTCCTCAGTGGCCTTTCTGTACTCTTAGACACAAGACTCTGTGAAAATATTATATCTACCAGAATACTGTTTCACATTTATATTCATTTATTCTTGCCCCTCGAGCTAACTTTGTGGACTCCAAATGGCTTAGTGTCTCCTTAACATACAACTATATCCTTTTAGATGGTCACTTCATTTCCAAATAATACCTAAAGGCTCTTTATTCTTGGCCTACTGACTGTTATAGCTGCAAAAACAAGCCAGAGAATATCACAATTTTGTCTAGCAAGCTCTTTTGAAATAAATTACAAGTGGCTACATATCTAAAAGCTCACAGAGTATTCTTTTGTTGCTCATGTCTGAATAACTATTCAATACATCTGTTGCCAAGGTCTTTATAATCATGGTTCCAAAAAGCATACCTGTAGTTCTTATTGACTTTGCCTTTGAATTTGATTTTTATAATGGAATTGTTCTCACTGGATTGTCCCTGAGCTCAATTGCAAACCACATAGAGTTTGTCTTGGGCATACCTGTTCTCCCCTATTCTCATTCTAGCTCTCCTACTGTGAAATACAGCCTTCTTTCTCCATGTGTTCACTTTTTGTTCCTCATTATCCATCATAATCTCCTCTCTGGAAAGTAGCTCTCCTGCCATTCATAAAAAAGGATAGATAATTCAATATTTTAGACATATTGGAGGCTCTTAAATTTAAAGCAGTGATTCTAGTCATACAATAAATGGTTTTGCTCCATGGGAGTTATAGTTCAAGTAGAATAAGTGGCAGAAAACAGTGGTGATGGTGGGACTTCTGACTATCNATAATGGAATTGTTCTCACTGGATTGTCCCTGAGCTCAATTGCAAACCACATAGAGTTTGTCTTGGGCACACCTGTTCTCCCCTATTCTCATTCTAGCTCTCCTACTGTGAAATACAGCCTTCTCTCTCCGTGTGTTCACTTTTTGTTCCTCATTATCCATCATAATCTCCTCTCTGGAAAGTAGCCCTCCTGCCATTCATAAAAAAGGATAGATAATTCAATATTTTAGACATATTAGAGGCTCTTAAATTTAAAGCAGTGATTCTAGTCATACAATAAATGGTTTTGTTCCATGGGAGTTATAGTTCAAGTAGAATAAGTGGCAGAAAACAGTGGTGATGGTGGGACTTCTGACTATCTTGATAAACACGATATCTCTTGAGCAAACACATCTCTGATTCCAAGCTAGTTTGGTGCTTTGCTTTTCTGCAAAGGCTGAGATGATATCCTTTATCTCATCCCATGGCTCTCTTTCTAGTCACTGTGGCAGTGCCAAAATTCTAGTGAGAACACTTTCTTAGGAAAGAAATATTGTTAAGAGCACAGATTCTAGAATCAGCTGACCTGAATTTCTGCTTTTTACTTACTCTTTCCCAGAAGCATATTCTTTGGCAAGATGTTTAACTTTTGAAAGTTGCAGTTTCCCTATCCCTAAATGGATAAATTACTTGAAATACCCCATAGAGTTCTCTCAAAATTTAATGAGACAATTTATGTAAAGCAGTTAGTAGAAAAATCTCACAATATGTACTTAACACATCATAGTTATTATTTTCATTCTTTCTTAGTCATATATTGATGGTAATAATTTCTTCTACTTTCTTTTGAAAAATGAATTGCAAGTCTTCAACTAACACTGGGTAGACTTTGACTAATTACCATCAATGGGAAATATCAGAGCTATATTTTTGTCCTCTATGTTTTCTTCATACTAAGATGTTATGGGTTCTATGTTTGTAACTTAAATATAAACCTAAATTTATGCTCAGCATTGCTGGAAAATGGACCAGTCACAATTCAGATATTATTTCAAGGGCACTATGGAGTNTCAGAGCTATATTTTTGTCCTCTATGTTTTCTTCATACTAAGATGTTATGGGTTCTATGTTTGTAACTTAAATATAAACCTAAATTTATGCTCAGCATTGCTGGAAAATGGACCAGTCACAATTCAGATATTATTTCAAGGGCACTATGGAGTCTCATACTAAAATTATTACTGTCCCCCAACCACAAAAGTGATGTCTGAAAGATGATGCTAGTAAATGCATAGATATATAAAAGTTTCAGGTTGTAAGAAATGTCCAAATTCTAAAGAGATTTCAACCCTACAGGGAAGAAGAGACATGGTTAAGTAACATATCTGTTAGTGTCTGTTTTTGACAAGAAAGCAGATGTCATGAATCCAGTTTGGTATTATATCTATCATGCTATTCTTTTGCTCAAGGCTTATCAATGTATGTCTCTTGGGTGGGTGTTGGGAAAGAGGTCATTTCATTGTCAGTGAGGGATGCTAAAATCTAACACTTCAACAATTTAGAATACTAATAACAAAAAGAGTTAATTTTACAATTTGCCTAAATCCTCTACTTGTGTCTTTTTCCTTATTACTTATTTCTTTGGCTCCCTCCATGATACCTACACCTTGCTATCCAAACACATATCTCTTTTTGTGACTTAACTTATTGCTATGTGACCTTTTGTTTAGTCTTGATATATTTTTCCTTGATCATTTTCCCTCTTTCCACTCCTTTCACGAAAGTAGCTACATCTTTTGTTTCTTTGACTGAAGTTGTTAGAGTGGTTTGGGCTTGGTGTGTTGTTTGTGATTGTTTGTGGATGTATAGAAATGGGAGGAAATTGTTTTACCAAGATCTTCAGGAAAATTTGCCTACAGGGAGCTAATCTTTATTATTATTTTTTCAAATAATACAGTTCAGTATTATTAGTTCAGTTTTAAGTTCAGTAAAGGAACTATTCAAAGGAAAGAGGATTGAAAAAGTGAATGACTCCCTCATACTATTTTATCTTAACTGTTCGTCTTGAGTAATTTCTATTGTCCTTTCTGCAAGTTCACTGATCCTTTCCTGTGTTCTCCCTATTCTGCTATTTAAGTCATCCACTGAGTTTCTCATTTTGTGTGTGTGTGTGTTTCAATTCTATAATTTCTGTATAGTTCTTTATGTCTCCTATTTCTGTGCTGAAATTTTCCATTGTTTGGTGGATATTTGTTCATTTATTTTATGAAGGCTGTGTTAAAATATCTGTCAGATAATTAAAAATCTGTGGCATCATAATGTTGGTACATTTTATTGTCTTTTCTTGCTCAAGTTATGATTTTGTCAGTTCTTGGTGTGATAACTATTTTTTTATTGTATCATGGGGGCATTTTGGTTGTTTTGTTAAGAGAATTTGATAATCCATTATCTTCATTTTTCTCCTTGCCTCACCAAAAATGTACCTCTACATTTTCTCATTTCTTTTCNGCATCATAATGTTGGTACATTTTATTGTCTTTTCTTGCTCAAGTTATGATTTTGTCAGTTCTTGGTGTGATAACTATTTTTTTATTGTATCATGGGGGCATTTTGGTTGTTTTGTTAAGAGAATTTGATAATCCATTATCTTCATTTTTCTCCTTGCCTCACCAAAAATGTACCTCTACATTTTCTCATTTCTTTTCTGCCCCTCACACTCCAATATGAATATTGCCCATGTGAGAAAATCACCACACAAAGCTTCCTTTCACTCAACCCCTACTGTAGCACTCCTAGTCCTTGATTTTAGTCTATCGTTTCTCACCAGGCTTTCCATTCCAATATTTAGGTAGAAATCAATCATCTCTTTCCTGCCAACCTCCCCTCACAAAAAAAAATCTTTCAAAATACTAAAAATTGGACTAAATATGTGTAATAATGGTTTCCACGTTATTAGACTTCAAGCAATAAAGGACCGTGATTCCTGAAAGATGTGCAAAAAATATAGTGAGTCCCACAACTGCTCAAACTACTGCTTGAGAAAGTTTTCAGGTCACAAAAAATGCAGGAAGCGCCAAGGAGGATCCTAGGAGTTTCCCTGAGCTGTGGAGACAGACCTCAGACTCCAATGGTCTGGTATGACTACAGTTTATAGGACAGAATACTGGAGAGAAGAGAGGTGTACAGAGGTAATGTTCAGGAGACATGCAGAGTCTTCTTGAGTTCTCAGCTGAAAGCTGGTCCTTACATGCCTCAGAGGAAACTGAACTAAACTACACTAAACTAGAAGGTAAGGCAGTCAAAAAGGATTAGAAGGGGCAATCTGTATTGCTCATTACACCAGCCAAACCAACCAAAATGTTTTTAAAATTTAGGGGGACATTGCATAGAGTACTCAACAAGATCATTTATCAAAAATAGGGGAAAATTGACTGTAGGCTAAAGCTGTTTTTGTCCATCCATTAAAAAAAAAAAAGACAAGACAAAACAAAGTATTCTTGCATAATAACCCCACCACACAAAAAAGTTCAAGAGTATTTAGAGGAAAACAAAATTAGGAAGCACTCAACAAGAAATTCAATACATCTGATACCTAATTTTTTAATGTAGCTTATTGTGAAGACAACCTATCAATTAAAAAAACAAATCAATAAAGACAAATCAATTATTGATACATGAAATAAAAACAATAAAAGAGCCAGAAAAAATAAGTATGCACTGTTTGATTTCATTAATATATATTTTTAGAAAATGTAAGATAAGCTATACTGAAAAACAAATCAGTAGTTTCCTGTTTACTGGGGTTTAGGGAAGGGGATATTGCTGATGGGTGGAGGAGATTTCTTTGGAGAGTGATGTTTGTTGAGTTGACTGTATTGATGTTTACATGTGTATACATATACATCAAAACATATCAAATTGTATACTTTAAATATGTGCAGTTCATTCTTTTTCTGTTATAACTCGATAAAGTTTTTTTTTTTTTTTTTTTTAAAAGCAAGAAAGGCTTTTCTTTCTGGAAGTGAAGAGTGAAGTAAGCCAGAAAGAAAAGCACCAATATAGTATACTAACTCATATTTATGGAATCTAGAAACATGGTGATGATAACCCTGTATACGAGACAGCAAAAGAGACACAGATGCATGGAATGGACTTTTGGACTTTGAGGGAGAGGGAGAGGGGGGGAACGTTTGGGAGAATGGCACTGAAACGTGGGCTGTCGTGTGAGAAATCATCAGTCTATATTCGATTCAGGAAACAGGATGCTTGGGACTGGTGCACGGGGATGATCCAGAGAGTTGGTGTGGAGTGGGAGGTGGGGGCGGGGTTCAAGATTGGGAACTCATGTACACCTGAGATGAAAAAAATAAAATAAAATAAAAAATTTAACATAAAAAAAAAAAGCAAGAAAGGCAATAATTAGAAAACACAGCCAAACTCAGAGCATAACAAAGGGCAAAAAAGTAACACTGCATTTTCCTGAAAATTGCAAGGATTCCCACCACACGCACTGAGGAACATTGTAGAGTCATTAGGGCTGCCTCACCAGATGACAGGAGCATTTTTTATTCACTAAGTCTGGCCATCGTAGTTGTATGCCTACCTCACTCAGGTAGAAATGGACTACTCAGATTAGTGTCCATTTATGAATTATATATCATATTAGTGAGCCACAGTATTAGTTTATTTTAGTGTGCAAATAGTAGATAGACCTTCTGAGTAAGCAAAGAGTAGACGGCTATGGAATTACATGAGTTAAAAGAATTAAATAGAAGTCTGGTAAACAAAGGGCTTCCCAGGCAGTTCAGCAGTAAAGAATTCACCTGCCAGTGCACGAGACACCAGAGACCCAGACTCAATCCCTGGGTCAGGAAGATCCCCTGGAGAAGGAAATGGCAACCTCCTCCAGTATCCTTGCCTGGGAAGTGCCATGGACAGGGGTCTAGCTGGCTCAAGTCCATGGGGTTGCAAAGAGTCAGACATGACTGAGTGCACACACACACACACGCACACACACAGAGTAATCACATGGCAGAATCTTTGACAAGCATTTTTCTTACTATTTTCTTACTTGTCATTTTCATTACAAATCAATAAATTATATTTTGTATTGCAATACATATAAGTTTTCTTGAACACCAGAGTACAAAAAATGACTATTTACTACAAACAAATATAAATTTATTCCAAAATGTGACAGTTAATTTCATTTTATATGTTTTACTAATTAATTGGTCAAATCTATTCACTAAAGCTTTTTCACATAACCTATATTTAGAATTTTAAAGAGAAAACACTATACAGAAATATATGTAGTTGGCACTGGTGGTTTTTTTTTTCTCTTTAGCTCCTTAGATTATTTTTTGTAGGTATTTGTAGTGATTACAGTGGTGACCTCAATGGAAGTTGAAAAACAAAATTCCTAAATTGGGTTCACTTTTTATTCTATTTCACTATTTAAAACAACAAGCAAAAATGTCTAACTGATTATAAATTTATTAAGTGAATCAAGTGTATAAATGCTTTCTGCAGAATTAATCTATTTGATGATTCAATTGAAATTTCAGTATTTTTGAATTTCCACTAAGATGTAACAAATATCATCATGTAATAACATGCCACTGAGATCAGTATCTTAAAGTTTAGGTTCAGGTGTATCCAAATAAGCAAACACAAATAGGCTTGAATTTCATGATGGAATTACTAAGAGTCATCTTCAGCTCATTGTGACCTTGGCAGATTTAATNATTTCAGTATTTTTGAATTTCCACTAAGATGTAACAAATATCATCATGTAATAACATGCCACTGAGATCAGTATCTTAAAGTTTAGGTTCAGGTGTATCCAAATAAGCAAACACAAATAGGCTTGAATTTCATGATGGAATTACTAAGAGTCATCTTCAGCTCATTGTGACCTTGGCAGATTTAATTTTTTAATATAAATTTATTTATTTTAATTGGAGGTTAATTACTTTACGATATTGTATTGGTTTTGCCACACATCAACATGATTATGCCACAATGCATACAGCTATTTATAATATGAAAATGCATGGTCACCATGAAGTCGATGGTCTTTAATTGTTATTAAGGATCTGACATATGCTCCAATCAGCAGTGATAATTGTCAGTAAATCCAAATGTTATTGGATTGTAATATGACTATTCCTAGGAGATCCTCAAATCTTATATACATTAGAGTGATTGATATTCAAGACATGAAACAAAATGACAACACATTAGATGATGTAGTAAAGCATTGCTGTCATAAGTCATCTTGTTATATAAAACATATTTTTCCCTTTAGTTAAGAAAATAAATAGGGGATGATGATTTTTTTCCCAAAGTCAAGAAATGAAATGGCACTAGTGGTAAATAAAGAACCTGCCTGCCAATGCAGGGGATGTAAAAACCACAGGTTTGATCCCTAGGTCAGGAAGATCCCCTGGAGAAGTGCATGACAACCCACTCCAGTACTCTTGCCTGGAGAATCCCATGTACAGAGGAGCCTGGAGGGCTGCAGTTCATAAAGTTGCAAAGAGTTGGACATGACTGAAGCAACTCAGCACACAATATCTTCATAACTGATTATGGATAAATGTGCTGACATTGCTCAGGTAAACATTTTGAAAATCTAGTTACAATTTCCAAAATTATAAAATGCTTAAAATTACGCATTTAAAAAAGTATAGCATAATTATATATAAGAATAAGCAAGCTAGCTTCAAAAACACAAATATTTTTCATTCACTGATTTTGCTGCATATAAATCTCTCAAATTTATAGTGGGATATAATGTAGTATATCATTGCATAGCTTTATGCATAAATACATATATATCTTTCAAAACTAAGTTTCTTTACTAAGGAATAGTTTAATTTGAAACATAACTTAATAGTTTGTGTTTTCAGTTACTCTTATTAAGATTTTAAGTGTATGTATGTGAAAATGTTAGTTGCTCAGTTATGTCTGACTCTTTGCAACCCTGTGGACTTGAGCCTGCCAGGCTCCTCTGTCCATGGGATTCCCTAGGCAAGAATACTGGAGTGGGTTGCTGTGCCTCCTCCAGGGGATCTTCTGAACCAGGAATTGAACCTACATCTCTTAACGTCTCCGGCATTGGCAGGTGGGTTCATTACCATTAGTGCCACCGCTAAAAGCTCATAAACATGTGTAACAGTTCAGTTCAGTTCAGTCGCTCAGTCGTGTCCGACTCTTTGTGACCCCATGAATCGCAGCACACCAGGCCTCCCTGTCCATCACCAACTCCCAGAGTTCACTCAGACTTGCGTCCACCAAGTCAATGATGCCATCCAGCCATCTCATCCTTGGTCATCCCCTTCTTCTTCTGCCCCCAATCCCTCCCAGCATCAGAGTCTTTTCCAATGAGTCAACTCTTCACATGAGGTGGCCAAAGTACTGGAGTTTCAGCTTTAGCATCATTCCTTCCAAAGAAATCTCAAGGCCGATCTCCTTCAGAATGGACTGGTTGGATCTCCTTGCAGTCCAAGGGACTCTCAAGAGTCTTCTCCAACACCACAGTTCAAAAGCATCAATTCTTTGGTGCTCAGCCTTCTTCACAGTCCAACTCTCACATCCATACATGACCAGTGGAAAAACCATAGCCTTGACTAAATGGACTTTAGTCGGCAAAGTAATGTCTCTGCTTTTGAATATGCTATCTGTGTTGGTCATAACTTTTCTTCCAAGGAGTAAGCCTCTTTTAATTTCATGGCTGCAGTCACCATATGCAGTGATTTTGGAGCCCCCAAAAATAAAATCTGACACTGTTTCCACTGTTTCCCCATCTATTTCCCATGAAGTGATGGGACCTGATGCCATGATCTTCGTTTTCTGAATGTTGAGCTTTAAGCCAACTTTTTNTTTTAATTTCATGGCTGCAGTCACCATATGCAGTGATTTTGGAGCCCCCAAAAATAAAATCTGACACTGTTTCCACTGTTTCCCCATCTATTTCCCATGAAGTGATGGGACCTGATGCCATGATCTTCGTTTTCTGAATGTTGAGCTTTAAGCCAACTTTTTCACTCTCCTCTTTCACTTTCACCAAGAGGCTCTTTAGTTCCTCTTCACTTTCTGCCATAAGGGTGGTGTCATCTGCATATCTGAGGTTATTGATATTTCTCCCAGCAATCTTGATTCTAGCTTGTGTTTCTTCTAGTCCAGCGTTTCTCATGACGTACTCTGCATAGAAGTTAAATAAGCAGGGTGACAATATACAACCTTGACGTACTCCTTTTCCTATTTGGACCCAGTCTGTTATTCCATGTCCAGTTCTAACTGTTGCTTTCTGGCCTGCATACAGATTTCTCAAGAGGCAGGTCAGGTGGTCTGGTATTCCCATCTCTTTCAGAATTTTCCACAGTTTATTGTGATCCACACAATCAAAGTCTTTGGCCTAGTCAATAAAGCAGAAATAGATGTTTTCTGTGTTAACATGTATATACACAAATATAAATACATGTTTATATATGAATATATT
Source organism: Neotragus moschatus (assembly GCA_006410615.1). Lineage (NCBI taxonomy): Eukaryota > Metazoa > Chordata > Mammalia > Artiodactyla > Bovidae > Neotragus > Neotragus moschatus. The sequence continues at coordinate 18,704 of SJYA01000700.1, forward strand.
ATAATGTATTATAATATATGATGCATATTAAAAGGTAATAAAATTATATACAGCTAGCAAATAAAAGTATAGGTTGATTCTGCTTCAGAGCCAACAAATGAAGTTTGAAATGGCCACTTATATAGCTGAAGGGATCAGTGAAAAAGACTAAATAATTAGATGAAAGGTACTGATAACAATGTCATCAATTAAATTCTGATTGAAGAAGCCTTCTGTGCATAATAAATATGTGTGTTCCCATACCCTTGACAATACACAAGGTAAATTGATCTATTGAAGTCTTCAAGGGAAGAAGCAGACTGAATTAATAAGCAATTATGCACATTAACAGAAGAGTTTGGTATTATATTAGATTGAAGTCAAAATTTAATTTGAATAAGAATTTAGCATTTGTGATAATCTTTCTTTAAGGGCTTCCCAGGTGGCTCAATGGGTAGAAAATCTGCCTGCAGTGCTGGAGACATAAGACGTGAGGGTTTGATCCCTGGGTCAGGAAGATACCCTGGAGAAGGGCGTGGCAACCCACGTCAGTATTCCTGCCTGGAAAAATCCATGGACAGAGGAGCCTGATGGGCTACAGTCCACAGGGTGGCAAAGAGTTGGACCTGACTGAAGCTACTGAGCATAGCATAGCAACAATTAAATCATATAACTAACATGTTTTGTTAAATGAGCATAAGTGGAAGTGAGCTGAACCAATACATGAAAAATGCAATTGATTTGTAATCTGGTAAGAAATTATTTTCTAACGTACAGTTATTACAAATGGACAAGGTCCCAGTGGTGTTATCACAGGCAATGTCAGATACTATGTTACTTGGACAAAATAACATCTTTCTTAGGGATATTATGATGGAGCAATAATGTTTTGTGCTTAGTTATCATTACTGACTTTATATTTTTAGCAGGAAATTTTAAGCATGAAAAAAATATCACTAAGAGTATAGGGAAGCAAACCTCTTTTCACATAGATAGCATTTTATAACAGGAAACAATGATAGGATATTGTAAACATCTTCTTTTGCCTACCTTTGTATTTTAGTAGTTCAATATAACCACATTTCTCCAAAGACTCATTCTGTTATTGAAAGGTAATGGTGGGAACCAACTTAAGAACATGTAAAATGCAAGATTTTTTAATCAATGAGGAGCTATTAATTTAACCAACCCTTCCTGTAATAATATTGAGACAGACTGTCTGCCTGTTTTTACATTATAGCAAGCTTTGCAGTCTACGTAGAATTTAATGAGGTGTGTAATTTTGTGAACTTATTGATTCAGAGAGATTCAAAGATTTTAATGCTACTGAACTTTAGTATTTTTACCTTTCATTTATCTTGTATAAAGATGATAATATTTTAGTGCCACCTGTTGATCTTTTTGCATTGCTCTTATTATACATTAATTACTTTTCTCTAAACATACATGAACTATGTATTTGAAAGAATATATAATTTAGTTTGTCCCTCTTCCTATTAAAAGTCTCCCATATTCTATATTCAAATATTTCATAGTTCAGTTAATTTCATTTGAGATACATTATCTAGAACTACTGGACTTGTATATAGACCTATTCAGTTCAGTTCAGTCGTTCAGTCATGTCCGACTCTGCAACCCCATAAACTGCAGCACGCCAGGCCTCCCTGTCCATCACCAACTCCAGGAGTTCACTCAGACTCATTATATATTACTTATTCATTTATATAAGAACCACATAGCTTGTCTCTCAATAGTATTTTTATGTTCTGGAAAATTAAGACAGTGTCTGGGTCACTTAAGGTGGCATGCAATTCACAAGTATATGAACTAGTGTACCACTGACTCTTTTTACTGGTTCCAGGAGCCCAAGCAGATATCAAAGTTCATGAATTTTCAAGTTCTTTATATAAAATAAGGTCAAACAGTCAGCCCTCTATACAGAAGGGAACTGCATTGCAGATTAAACCAAAATTCAGTTTCTGATTGGATGAATCCATGGATGTATTAACCAAGGATACAGAGGGCTGACTATTCTCTATTATCTGGTAGTATAAAAAGTCTGATATGGTGAAATGCTTCAATAAATTACACGAAAAAATATGTAAGTTGAAAATCAGCTTTACACAGTGTATTTAACCACAACACAATATTAATGGTAATTTATCCAGCAAAACTAGAGAATGTTGTGGTGGTTTGCTTTATTTTACAAAGTATTATTTGAATAATGCAAATATGATATCTGTGACATTTGCAGAATGATAATGTTCAATTTTTAATAAACTTATAAAAGTATTTAAAGAAAGGTTGCTCAAATTCTACTCATAGGCTGCCAGAATTAAAGTTAGTGGCTGCATGGCATGTTTTCTTGTCATGCTAACCCTGAAATTCCCCAAAGAGAAGAGATCTTGCTGATAATTATAGGCAGAGACCAAAACTATTCTGCTTTAATTTTTATTTAGAGCAATTCCTGGTAAATTTTCATTTTAAGGAAAATAACATGGCAGAGAAAATGTAGGTCCCCTGCTTAACAGATTTAAAAATCTTTCATTTAGTGACTGTTGATGCCTATACTTTAATTCCTTGGGGATCCATCAGTTAAAAGTTGAATAAGTAGTCCAGAATTTCTAGTTTGATATACAAGTCCAACAAACAAGAAAACCCACATATACCTAATGGAGGGTTGATGGGTTTAATGTCTATTTCTCACTGATAACCAAACATCCCCTCTGTTCCTTATTGACTCGATCTGATCAATAGCCTTTAGTGTAGAACCTTATCTCAGGCATTTTAAACATCAGAATAAGTTACATCTCCTCTTCACTGTTTATGTGTCCAATTGTATAGTTTTCCAATGTTACTTAGGCATATTTTCCCTTACAGAAATTAGATTGCCTTTTCTACTAAAATAACTTTCTGTGATCTTACCTACTGTATTCTTTGCCAGGTGTTCATTATGAAGAATGTCTCTGGTTGCCCAAATTCCTTTTGGGAACTGATAGGTTAGGATTCACAATGACTAGTCAAACATATCATGAATATTTTATCAAATTATTCCCCCAAAGTTGCCTTTGTTTTAAGTATGCAAAAAGAAGATGTATATGTAAAAGTGAAGTTGCTCAATCATGTCTGACTCTTTGAGACCCCATGGACTGTAGCCTACCAGGCTTCTCTGTCCATGGGATTTTCTAGGTAAGAATACTGGATTGGGTTGCCATTTCCTTCTCCAGGGGATTGTCCCAACTCAGGGATTGAACCTGGGTCTCCCACATTGCAAGCAGACACTTTACCATCTGAGCCACCAGGGAAGCTAAATATTGTTTTCATTTTGGGAGATCAGAAATGCTTCATGGAGGAGGTGGCCTGTCACTGTTTAGTTACTATTTTACCCAAACAATAAATTTATAAAAATAATAAATCTTACTAATTTAGTTACTATATTACCCAAATGAATAGGTGGTGCTTGTTTATAGGCTCTCCATCTTTAATATGAAGCTGAATCCCTTCAGGGGAGATTCCTGGGCTCAGCCTGCAGAATTTGTTATTTGGCATTTTTGGAGGGGATTCTGGAAATTCCCTTTTTTGTCCAGTTCTCATGTGGTGCTGATGCTGCTCATCTGCCTAACATTTTGAGAACATTCAGTATAGAGCTAGATAGTCCATCAATTGGACTAAGCTATCTGTCTTTAATTCTTGAAGAAATCTTAGGCTTAATATTCCCTTATGATCCCCAATTCATTTCCATCTTTTCCCTTTATTATATTAAAAAACTGAATATTTACTATGAATTTTTTTGAAATCAGACATTAGTTCTCTTTTGGCTAAAGAGATGCTTTTTCTTGGTTTCGACTTTCTCTAATATTTGCTAATTATTATGTTTTTCTAAACGCAGTTTGAATTGTTTGTTTCATGGCAACCTATTTATTAATTTGTGTTTTTAACAATAGGATTCCATATACTAGGTTAAGAAGAAGAGAGAAAAGAAATGATTTCTATTTTGTGGTATTAAATTACATGAAATACCTACACTTAAAACATAATTTTTTTCTGACTACAACAAGGATATATATATATCTATATATGTATACATATGCATATATATAGTCTTAGCCTGGTTTTCCCAGAAAGCAGAGCCTTTCCTAGAAAGCAGTAAAGGATTAAGTTTCAAGGGTAAGAGAAAAAAGAATGTGGAAGAGAAGGAGAAAGAGCCATAAGAAGATGTGTTTTTAACCTGGCCAGCACTTGGATATCAACGACAAACACTCAGTTTTCTGGAAAGTCTTATAAATGACTGCTTTTTACAACAGTTCATCAAAAAGAGGAGAAAAAAATAAATTCACCAGCTTCTTTCTTTCAAAGGTGAGCCCTGCAGAGTACTAAGTTCCCCTACACTTTCTGATTTTGTACATGTGATCTCCACGGGAGTTGGTGTTCAATGCCTCACTATCAAGGGAAGCTCCGTGATTTGCACCCACAAAAAGATGCTCAGAAATCATGGAGAAACAAGCTTGCCCAGGCTGGAACAGTTAAAAATGGTCAAATGCCCAAGAAACTGTTTTGAGGCCAAAAGAATCATAAAGTGGTTTATAACAGATGCTATGAATACTCACTGTAGAATATTATCCTCCTTGTTCCCTCTGCTGTTTCATGAGGGAGTCGAACAGTTTCTGTTTATCAAATTCACTGTTACCTTGATCTATGGGAAACGAATCTCCTTTGATTCTGCTCTTATTTCTTGAGGACTCCTTGTCAGTCTTTAATGTGAGCACCTTTTATGTCGGTGACCTTTCTTTTACATAGCTCTTAAACATTTTGGGGGTTTCCATACCTGATAATCTCTTCTCACTTCTACTTTCTCTTCTTGATTTCATCTACTCATACCTTTAATTGACAACTATATGCTTGAAAAGTGAAAGTTAGTCACCAGTTGTGTTCAACTCTTTGAGATCCCATGGACTGTAGCCCACCCCCCCCCCCCGCCCCCAGGTTCCTCTGTCCATGGAGTTCTCCAGGCAAGAGAACTGGAGTGGGTTGCCATTTCCTCATCCAGGGGATCTTCCCAACCCAACTATGTGTTTAATGCTCCAAAATATATCTCATTCCGAGATCTTGTTAATGAGCTGTGGACCCATGTATCTCATGGCATGCTCTCTGTTCCTACCTGGATGTTTTGCAGACATTTCAACATTTTCAAGTTTAACAAATTACCTTCCACCCCAGGATTTCTACCATTTCTCCAGAATTTCTTAATGTACCATCAGCCTTCACCTTCCCCATCCAAACTTCATATAGTGGGGACAGTGTTCTGTTGGTTGGTTGGTTTTTCATTTCTTGAATCTTACTACTGTGCTTATGTGAGTCACCATCATCTCTAGCTGGGATTACTGCCCACACTTCTAATGGAAATTGATAACTCCCACTTAAATTGTCTTCTTACTCTACTGCTCAACATTTTTCAAATGCTCCCCGTTGCCATTAGGATAAAGAGCAAACATCTTGGCATGTCTTTTCATGATTTGCTTTTTACTTACTTATTCAGTTTAAACATTCACTACTCCTAGAGAGTTGCCCTAAGTATCATACCAGGTCAAACTAAGTCATTTTCAGTTCCCTGAATCTACTATACTCTGACTTACCTTTAGGTCTTTTGATTCCTTTTACATGAACCTATATTAAATTCACTGTGACTCATGTTTAAAGATTTTTTTCAATATTCAGCTTTTGTAGAAGGTCTTATTTTAACAGTCCTACCACTAACCCGGAGTAGTCATGCTTCTTGTATATTTAATGTTTTTGAACTGGTTATTCTGTGTCTACTATCATCAAAGAATATAGAAAGGCAATCTGTATTCTACTCTGCTGTTTCCTTGCACAGTCCCTTATTTATGTTTTGAATTTGAGGCCTAGAATTGCCTTGAATAGATCATGACCCATATTAAAAAGCCAAAACATGCTTGAATAAGTTAATAAATAATGTTATTTTAATGACAAAGTAATTTGCTGCATATGGTCTGTAAGTTATCTCATACTATTCCTTTTATTTTGGCTAAAATAATTGAGTTAATAAATACATTGTCCAAAGTCAAACCACCAGTAATTGATAAAGCCTGATTCACCTTCAGGAATATCTGATTCCAGAACATTTATCTTTACCACAGAGCTACACTGAAGGTGCTAGGATTCAAGTTCTAACTCTGCTTCTTGCCAGACTAAGAGTTTACTTGACCCTTTACAAAGCTGTGTTTCAGTTTGCCATCAATGGAAAGTGACACATGTGACAGATTCTTTAGATAAATAAGCAAACATTCCATACAGTCATAGAGTTAATAATAAACATTTGCTATTATTCTTATTAAATAACTAAGTTAAATAGCTTTTTTACTTAAATTTTAAATGAGCAAGTATGGGGAGTATAGATCACTTAATAAGTACAGATCACTTAGTAATCATGAATGGACTTTAAAATTCATAGTTCATTTAAAGTTAATAAATAACAACCTTCTACTTTCCTAAAAATATGGGAATTAAAAGCAATTATATCATGAAATACTACACATATCAGTGAAATCCTTGAAACTTATAGGAAATGACTGTAGAGAAATAAGACTAAGATGAAGAATCTTCAAAGGCAGTGCATCAAGTTATTGTAAATTTACACCTTCAGATGAACTGACAAAAGCAAAATTGTATTACATTTACCTGGGTTGAACACCAAGGGGGACCAGTAGAATAACATTTAACATTGAAGACCTAAGGAAAGCCACCTGAGGATGGCTTGCTGTTGATCTTTATTTTTGATATATTTTTCCTAGGAGAGCTGAAGAATAATATCTTTACTGATGCTGATTTTTAATGGTCTCTTTTGAAAGATTAAGATGTATATATATATATATAGAAATGTACTATTATATATATTTGTATATATACATATACATACATACCATCCAACAGTATATAAGTGAAACATTTAACAATCCCAATTTTCCTTCTAATTTAATAGAGTTCAATAAATGGAAAACTGAGTGGTCAGAATAATGAAAAGAGGACATAATTTATCTTATTTTGTTGTGTCCTTTCTATGTTCTTTTGTCCTTTGATTGCACTGGTAGATAATATTATTTTGTTCCCAAGGAAATATGTCCCTTTGATTAGGTTGTAGATATTCCCTCATTTGTCACTGTTCTATCAAGCTATGCCATGTAACAGCAGGAACTCTTGATTATTTAATTGCTTGTAAGAACTCATTAAATCTGACTATCAATCATGGGACATATGGCAAACATCACCCAATGGCGTGAGAGGTTGTAGCAATGATCTGTCACCAGGGCAAACCCTCTTTTGAGCAGTACAGACTTGGTTTACTTATCTGATCATGGTTATTTTTAATAGATATTGATTTATAAGCCAGGGTTCATCTAGTTGTCTTAATCCACACTTTGAAGTTAATAACATAAGCATTTGTAATTTTATTAGAAACATACTCAAATGAATCTCTTCTGCTCTGTACCTTATTTTCTCCTGAGTAATTGAATTTATCCTTTTTCAAACAGTACATAATAACTTTTGAAATCTATTATTTTTCTCTTGATACAATTCAAATAGTATTCCTTAATAAATAGAGTTTACAGAGTCAATATCAATACTTGGTTATAATCCACTGTGGGGAAGCAGCATCTGTGATTATTTCTGAAATTGTCCTTTTCAAATCAGAGAACATCAAAACAGTAATTTTTCTAGGACTAAAATTGTATAGCTTAAAATTGGTGTATTTTTTCATTAAGTGAGCTTAATTTTTAAAAATGTATGTTTACAGTGAGGTTTAGAAGCATCCAACCCTCCATGTATTCAAGACCAGTGTATTCAGATGTCTTTAGGAATTCAGTGTAAAGCTAAATTTAAAGTAAAATTCCAAGTTATTAGCCCATTTTCTAGAACACTATTCATCTATTGGTTAGCTAAATCATGCGCACTTAGAGCTAAGAAAAAATAAAGTCCCCATCTCTCTCTTCACATGGATTAATATGCACTGAAGTCATTAGGAAATCCTCATGTAGCAGCCTTTAGAATTATATACCAAAAAGAGGGCACACACCATGTGGAAGAATTAGTTTAGATTCTAGTTGTGAACTTCCTCAGTACCTCCTGTAACAAATCTCTGATAGTTGCTTCAACTGCAGAAATGGATGAAGCACGAGCTAGAATCAAGATTGCCAGGATAGATATCAATAACCTCAGTTATGCAGATGATACCACCCTATGGCAGAAAGCGAAGAGGAACTAAAGAGCCCCTGGATGAAAGTGAAAGAGGAAAGTGATACCAACACATATATATGGAATTTAGAAAGATATTAATGATGACCCTATATGTGAGACAGCAGGAGACACAGATGTATAGAACAGTCTTTTGGACTCTGTGGGAGAAAGTGGGTGGGATGATTTGAGAGAATAGCATTGAAATATGTATATTATCATATGTGAAACAGATCGCCAGTCCAGGTCTGATGCATGAGGCAGAGTGCTCAGGGCTGGTGCACTGGGATGAGGAGGGAGGTGGGAGAGGGGTTCATGATGGGGAACACATGTACACACATGGCTGATTTATGTCAATGTATGGCAAAACCCACTACAATATTGTAAAATAATTAGCCTCCAATTAAAATAAATAAACAAATTTTTTTAAAAAAAAGAAAGAGGAGAGTGAAAAAGCTGGCTTAAAAAACTCAACATTCAAAAAACTAAGATCATGGCATCCAGTCCCATCACTTCATGGTAAAGAGATGGAGAAACAATGGAAACAGTGACAGACTTTATTTTCTTGGGCTCCAAAATCACTACAGATTGTGACCACAGCCATGAAATTAAAAGATGCTTACTCCTTGGAAGAAAAGTTATGATCAACATAGACAGCATATTAAAAAGCAGAGACATTACTTTGCTGCTAGTCAAATCTATGGTTTTTCCAGTAGTCATGTATGGATGTGAGAGCGGGACTATAAGGAAAGCTGAGCACCAAAGAATTGATGCTTTTGAACTGTGGTGTTGGAGAAGACTCTTGAGAGTCTCTTGGACTGCAAGGAGATCAAACCAGTCAATCCTAAATCAATCCTGAATATTCTTGGAAGGACTGATGCTGAAGCTGAAGCTCCAATACTTTGGCCACCTGATGCGAAGAACTGACTCATTGGGAAAAAACCTTGATGCTGGGAAAGATTGAAGCAAGAAGGCAAGATTGGTTGGCATCACAGACTCTATGGACATAGTCTGAGCAAGCTCCAGGAGTTGGTGATGGACAGGCCAGCCTAATGTGCTGGGGGTCCATGAGGTTGCAAAGGGTCAGCCATGTCTGAGCAATTGAACTGAACTGAACTGAACTGAATTACTGTCTTTACAGGAATAGAAGAAAAAGAATAGAAGCACCACAAGGGCGAAAGCTGGTCACATGATTTTAGCCATAAAGAGTAGAATAAACATCACCAAGGCTGTATATTGCCACCCTGTTTATTTAACTTATATGCAAAGTACATCATAAGAATGCTGGGCTGGAGGAAGCACAAGCTGGAATCAAGATTGCCGGGAGAAATGTCAATACCCTCAGATATGCAGATGACACCACCCTTATGGCAGAAAGTGAAGAGGAACTGAAAAACTTTTTTTTTTTAATTTTTATTTTTTAGTTTGTTTTGCTTTACAATACTGTACTCATTTTGCCATACATTGACATAAATCAGCCATAAGTGTACCTGAGTTCCCAATCCGGACCCCCCCCCCCCCCTTCTTGATGAAAGTGAAAGAAGAGAGTGAAAAATTTGGCTTAAAGCTCAACACTCAGAAAACAAAGATCATGGCATCTGGCTCAATCACTTCATGGGAAATAGATGGGGAAACAGTGGAAACAGTGTCAGACTTTATTTTGGGGGGGCTCCAAAATCACTGCAGATGGTGACTGCAGCCA
>SJYA01000700.1:33092-69832 GCA_006410615.1 Neotragus moschatus
CCCCCCCCCCCCCTTCTTGATGAAAGTGAAAGAAGAGAGTGAAAAATTTGGCTTAAAGCTCAACACTCAGAAAACAAAGATCATGGCATCTGGCTCAATCACTTCATGGGAAATAGATGGGGAAACAGTGGAAACAGTGTCAGACTTTATTTTGGGGGGGCTCCAAAATCACTGCAGATGGTGACTGCAGCCATGAAATTAAAAGATGCTTACTCCTTGGAAGGAAAGCTATGACCAACCTAGATAGCATATTGAAAAGCAAGGACATTACTTTGCCAACAAAGGTCTGTCTAGCCAAGGCTATGGTTTTTCCAGTGGTCATGTATGGATGTGAGAGTTGGAGTGTGAAGAAGACTGAGTGCCCAAGAATTGATGCTTTTGAACTGTGGTGTTAGAGAAGACTCTTGAGAGTCCCCTGGGCTGCAAGGAGATCCAACCAGTCCATTCTGAAGGAGATCAGAGCTGGGTGTTCTTTGGAAGGAATGATGCTAAAGCTGAAACTCCAGTACTTGGCCACCTCATGTGAAGAGTTGACTCATTGGAAAAGACTCTGATGCTGGGAGGGATTGGGGGCAGGAGGAGAAGTGGACGACAGAGGATGAGATGGCTGGATGGCATCATGGACTCAATGGATGTGAATTTGAGTGAACTCCGGGAGTTGGTGATGCACAGGGAGGCCTGGCGTGCTGCAATTCATGGGATCACGAAGAGTTGGACACAACTGAGTGACTGAACTGAACTGAACAGAATCATGCAAGTACTTTCAGTAGAATGAGTGAATGAATGAGTGAATTTTATGTCAAAGGGTTTCTTTGGAAAAAGAATGTGCATTTTTTTTTTAAGTTTCTGCTGAATACTAGGTTAATACTAAGGCTGTTAACCATTTTGTTCTATAATATGCCAACATTTTACAAATAGTACTTCATTTAATCATGTAGGAAGTTAATATTAACAGATATGGTTATATGTGGTAGGCACATATATTATTATTCAGTTCAGTTCAATCACTCATTTGTGTCTGACTCTTTGCAACCCCATGGACTGTAGCACGCCAGGCCTCCCTATTACCAACTCCCGGAGTTTACATCAGGGTCTTTTTAAATGACTTTTTCAAATGAATTATAAATAACATAATTATTAGCATAAGCATATATGAAGTAGGTACTGTAGCTTCATTTACAGTAAAGCAAACTGTGGTTTAGTGAGCTTAAGCAAAGAGAGACAACTAGCAAGTGAGAGAGTCCATACTGGAATCCAAGGTTGTTTCACTCTGGGGTCTACACTCAATTCTAATCTAGAGCCATCAATTATGGGGCCCTGTGTTGCTATTCTATTTCTGGTTATAAGCATGTCCTCAGAATCCTCAACTTGGGGCTCCCTGTAGGCACTGCCCTTTGGTGTGGGAGTTAAACCGTTTCACTATTCATGTGTTCTAAACTATTAGTAACCACTAACAATACAGGTACAATTACATTTATGTCAGATACATGGAAACAAAGCAATTATGAGCTGCAAATGAGAAGCAAATATAGTAAGCTATGATACTGTGCGCAAAACTATGAATGATTGAATTTCTTCCACTTTCTCTGAAACATTAAAATCCTGAATTGCATACAACAAACAATGATCATTTCTCATTTCACATCAGGCAAGGGTTGAGCCTAAAGAAGAGTTTTTAACCCTGAAGCTCACTCAATCTTTATTTTTCTTGATGAGATGTGACTAAACACACCTGAAGAGCTTATTTTGTTAGGAAAACCAGTATGATTTTTCTTCCCAGGAGTTAATTCTTGAGTTACATTTTTTCTTCAATATTAATCCATATAAGAAGTGGACATGGAACAACAGGCTGGTTTCAAATAGGAAAAGGAGTATGTCAAGGCTGTATATTGTCACCCTGCTGATTTAACTTATATGCAGAGTATATAATGAGAAACGCTGGGCTGGAGGAACCACAAGCTGGAATCAAGATTTCCAGGAGAAATATCAGTGACCTCAGATATGCAGATGACACCACCCTTATGGTAGAAAATAAAGAAGAACTAAAAAACCTGTTGATGAAAGTGAGAGAGGAGAGTGAAAAGGTTGGCTTAAAGCTCACCATTCAGAAAACTAAGATCATGGCACCTGGTCTCATCACTTCATGGCAAATTGATGGGGAAACAGTGGCTGACTTTATTTTTTTTTTGGCTCCAAAATCACTGCAGATGGTGACTGCAGCCATGAAATTAAAAGATGCATACTCCTTGGAAGGAAGGTTATGACCAACCTAGACAGCATATTAAAAAGTAGAGACATTACTTTGTCAACAAAGGTCCATCTAGTCAAGGCTATGGTTTTTCCAGTGTTCATGTATGGATGTGAGAGTTGCAATATAAAGAAAGCTGAGTGCCAAAGAATTGATGCTTTTGAACTGTGGTGTTGGAGAAGACTCTTGAGAGTCTCCTGGACTGCAAGGAGATCCAACCAGTCCATTCTGAAGGAGATCAGCCCTGGGCATTCATTGGAAGGTCTAGTGTTGAGGCTGAAACTCCAATACTCTGGCCACCTGATGCAAAGAGCTGACTCATTTGAAAAGACCCTGATGCTGGGAAGGATTGAGGGCAGGATGAGAAGGGGATGACAGAGGATGAGATGGTTGGATGGCATCACTGACTCAATGGACATGGGTTTGGGTAGACTCCTGGAGTTGGTGATGGACAGGGAGGCCTGGCGTGTTGCGGTTCATGGGGTCGCAAAGAGTCGGACATGACTGAGCAGCTGAACTGAACTGAACTGAAGATTTTATCACTTGGACTACAGGATTTGATGTCCCTTGTTTATGAAGAATGGCCTAGCATTAATAAAGTTCCTCACTTGGTGATCCTATAATACTTTGATCTTCAATTATATCACTTATACTTGTATATACAAGTCATACTTTATATTTCTGTCACCCCTTATAGGCTCTGAACTCCCTAAAATTAATTTTTTTAAAGCCATGTCCGATCTATATTTACACAAGTTTTGCAGTTTAATTTCACCTTCTCAATTCTAATGTTCCCTGACTGAATGGATGGATCAGTGACAATCTTAATACACTTCTGTTCTAGAATAGGCTGTATTACACTTTTTATTTCATCCTCTAATTGTCAGTTTCCATGCTTGATTTTCTTCCCTCATCTTCAGATTGCCTACAGGCACATATATTAAAGAGGCAACAATCAAGTGTTGATTACATTGAATAAAACCCATTTTCTCATCATTGACCCACATATTGTCAAACTTAGGATATGTTACCTAAGCCAGTCATGCATATTGCCCACAGTTCCTAGATATGCGATTTCTTGTTGATTGTTTAGAAATATTATGAAGATAAAATCAAAAGTATTTGAATTGTTGGGGTAAATAATAAGGAGTAGATCCTAATAAATCTATATGTGTTTTTCTACTCAAAGCATGTTTATGGTTTACTGTATTAAGAAATCAATGCTGCTATAGGGAATCTGTGAAAATTACAGAAATAATACAAGGTGGTCCTGTATTTATAGCACAGGCACCCTGAGATGCATTTGTCTTTTTATGATTAATTTAGATATTTTCACTAATAGATTCAGAGATAATTTCAGATAAACAACTGTGCTATCCATATAACAGGAGAGGAAATGAGTAAGGGATATTAAATAAGGAAAAATGTTGCTCAGGTGCATTAATCTGGAATGTGGAGCTCATTGTAAGATGTTCTGTCTTCCTCGGTATTTGGATTTAAAAACTGGAGTATTAAGGCATAAGGGCATGAGAGGGCAAAAGAATAATCTCCTTATGAAACCAAGTGACTATAATAATATAACTGTTTATGGGTGAAAGAATCTTGCCTTTTCATTATTCAGTCTTTTACTAAATCTTACAATATACATAAAAGGAAATGTTTAAAATATTTTTTCCAAAAGTGTATAAATCCTGAGTCAAGTATGTTTCAGAGAATGCTAAAAATATAAGAATATTTACAGTAGGTGTTCTCTTGTTTAACTCTTTTTTATTTGCAGATAAGAATATTTCTGAGTGTCTACGTTATAAAGTCCTGAAACCATCAAGGACTTCAAAATTGTCTTTCTGTATTTTACAATCAAACTCCCAGAAAGTACATATCCTATTTGTAAATCTGGAAGAGACAATCAGTCAGTATCATCAAATTTACTAAATTTGATTTGATATCAAATGTAAATAGAAAATTGAATTCAGTAGTTGCCTTAATAAGTTAAGTAATATCATAGATGCTTTGGTAACATTTGTATAAAATTGTTTTCCTGTTCTATTTGCTTGCTGGACTTTTCATGAGTTAGTGAACCACTGTACTTAAAAAAAAAAAAATCTTTGCACATGTAAACTATTAACTCAGCCTTTATAGACTTAGTATATTGATGGGAACTGCATTATACTAATTTTATGACTTTCAGATAGGTTAGTGCCAGTGAGGTCAGCCCAAGAGTAATGAATGCCATTTTAAAAATACCAAGAAGCGTGATCATTTTCATGCTGATATTGCTGTGGAAAAATACCAGGGGCTGTGAGATTATGCCACAAAGTATAGAAACTGTTCCAGGAAGTAAGTGCATAAACTTGGCTGTGTAAGTGTACATAAAAACACATTAAAACCCATTAAAAGGACCCAAACTATAGACAGAATATAAAAAAAAGGATTGATCAGCTGCATCCATGGAAGCAATAGATTGCACATTTGTTAATTAAAAGTACATTTTTATATATCGTGATGTGATAAATAGCTTGGCTGTATAGGTTAATTCCCTCAGATCTGTACCAAGGGCTGTTAGCACTGATTAATTATGCACTATGACATTTCACATTTCTGATAGATGGTATAAAGGAGTACTGTACCTGCAGCTTTGCTTCTGGTGTTTACACAGCAGTTTTGTCTGGCTACATTTAATTATGACATGTTCTTAACACAAGTGGGACTATACCTCAAATAAGCATGTGTTTTTGTGGTTGTGTGATTCTATTCTAGAGCCAGAATTAAGTCTCTTGGAGCATAACTATCCTGATCACCACAAAACACAAAATTCTTTTCCCAGGTATAAACATTATTGGATATCATTGGCATAATGACGCTAAATATCCCAACACATAGAATGTAATACATTATACATAATATGGAAATATTATATATCTATAATTTATATACTTTATTTTTCTGGGCTCCAAAATCATTGCAGATGGTGACTGCAGCCATGAAATTAAAAGACGCTTACTCTTTGGAAGGAAAGTTATGACCAACCTAGGCAGCCTATTAGTAAAACAGACATTACTTTGTCAACAAAGGTTCATCTATCAAGGCTATGGTTTTGCCAGTGGTCATAAATGGATGTGAATTGGACTATAAAAAAAGCTGAGCACTGAAGAATTGATGCTTTTGAACTGTGGTGTTGGAAAAGACTCTTGAGAGTCCCTTGGACTGCAAGGAGATAGCAACCAGTCCATCATAACGGAGATCAGTCCTGGGTGTTGATTGGAAGGACTGATGCTGAAGCTGAAACTCCAACACTCTGGCCACCTGATGTGAAGAGCTGACTCATTTGAAAAGACCCTGATGCTAAGAAAGATTGAGGGCAGGAGGAGAAGGGGATGACAGAGAATGAGATGGTTGGATGGCATCACCAACTCAGTGGACATGGGTTTGGGTAGACTCTGGGTGTTGGTGATGGACAGGGAGGCCTGGTATGCTGTGGTTCATGGGGTCGCAAAGAATCAGACAGGACTGAGCGACTGAACTGAACTGATATACTGGTAGATGGACAGAGGACCCTGGTGGGCTACAGTCCATAAGGTTGCAAAGAGATGGACACAACTGGAGCAACTTAGCGAATATAATGGCACCAGCTTATTTTTTATAAATTGCCATATGAATGTATAAAAAATTTCTTTGTTTTTCTTTTTTGTCTGAGGTGTTTTTTTATTTTTTTTAAGTCAGTATCTCTATTAAATTTTCTTAATTAAAAATAAAAGTTTATTAGTCCAGTAACAAGTTTTTTATTTTATTTTTATTTTTTAAAATATAAATTTAATTATTTTAATTGTAGGTTAATTATTTTACAATACTGTATTGGTTTTGCCATTCATCAACATGAATCTGCCACAGATATACACATGTTCCCCATCCTGAACCCCCCTCCCTCNAATTTTCCACAGTTTATTGTGATTCACACAGTCAAAGGCTTTGGCATAGTCAGTAAAGCAGAAATAGATATTTTTCTGGAACTCATTTGCTTTTTCCATGAATCAGTGAATGTGGCAATTTGATCTCTAGTTCCTCTGCCTTTTCTAAACCCAGCTTGAACATCTGGAAATTCATGGTTAACGTATTGCTGAAGCCTGGCTTGGAGAATTTTGAACATTACTTTACTAGCGTGTGAGATGAGTGCATTTATGCAGTAGTTTGAGCATTCTTTGGCATTGCTTTTCTTTGAGATTGGAATGAAAACTGACCTTTTCCAGTCCTGTGGCCACTGCTAAGTTTTCCAAAGTTGCTGGCATATTGAGTGCAGCACTTTTACAGCATTGTCTTTAAGGATTTGTGATAGCTCAACTGGAATTCCATCACCTCCACTAGCCTTGTTCGTAGTGATGCTTTCTAAGGCCCACTTGACTTCACATTCCAGGATGTCTGGCTCTAGATGAGTGATCACACCATCATGATTATCTGGGTCATGAAGATCTTTTTTGTACAGTTCTTCTGTGTATTCTTGCCACCTCTTCTTAATGTCTTCTGGTTTTTTTAGGTCCATACCATTTCTGTCCTTTATCAAGCCCATCTTTGCATGAAATATTCCCTTGGTATCTCTAATTTTCTTGAAAAGATCTCTAGTCTTTCCCATTCTGTTGTTTCCCTCTATTTCTTTTCATTGATAACTGAGGAATGCTTTTTTAATCCCTCTTTGCTATTCTTTGGAACTTTGCATTCAGATGCTTATATCTTTCCTTTTGTCCTTTGATTTTTGCTTCTCTTCTTTTCACGGCTATTTGTAAGGCCTCCCCAGACAGCCATTTTGCTTTTTTGCGTTTCTTTTCTATGAGGATAGTCTTGATCCCTGTTTCCTATACAATGTCATGAACCTCGGTCCATAGTTCATCAGGCACTCTATCTATCAGATCTAGGCCCTTAAATCTATTTCTCACTTCCACTGTATAATCATAAAGGATTTAATTTAGTTCATACCTTAATGGTCTAGTGTATTTCCTTACTTTCTTTAATTTAAGTCTGAATTTGGCAATAAGGAGTTCATGATCTGAGCCACAGTCAGCTCCTGGTCTTGTTTTTGCTGACTGTATAGAGCTTCTCCATCTTTGGCTGCAAAGAATATAATCAATCTGATTTTGGTGCTGTCCATCTGGTGATGTCCATGTGTAGAGTCTTCTCTTGTGTTGTTGGAAGAGGGTATTTGCTATGACCAGTGGGTTCTCTTGGCAAGACTCTATTAGTCTCTACCCTACTTCATTCCACATTCCAAGGCCAAATTTGCCTTGGAAATTACTCCAGGTGTTTCTTAACTTCCTACTTTTGCATTCTAGTCCCTTATAATGGAAAGGACATCTCTTTTGGGTGAAGTTCTAAAACGATATATATGCTTATATATTATCCCAACCATAAGAAACATGAAAAGAAGTACTTCTGAGCAAATTATAAGCAAATTTCATGAAACAAATCTTAAAGAGATAAATCATAAAACCATCAAGAGAAACAAGAAACATTACACAGAAAATACCTCCTTAACTTCTTACTGAAACACAAGATCACTTGTTAAAGACCTGAAAACAAACTCATCAAAACCTTATAAATGTACAACTTGTCATCTAGCAATAGTCTCTTTAAAAATAATGATCAACACACAGAAATCCCTTGCATTCCTATACACTAATAATGAGAAAATAGAAAGAGAAGTTAAGGGAACAATTCCATTCATCATTGCAACGAAAAGAATAAAATACTTAGGAATATATCTATCTAAAGAAAATAAAGACCTATATATAGAAAAGTATAAAACACTGGTGAAAGAAATCAAAGAGAACACTAATAGATGAAGAAATATACCATGTTCATATATCAGAAGAATCAATATAGTGAAAATGAGTATACTACCCAAAGCAATCTATAGATTCAATGCAATACCTATCAAGCTACCAAAGGTATTTTTAACAGAGCTAGAACAAATATTTTCACAATTTGTATAGAAATACAAAAAACCTTGAATAGCCAAAGCAATCTTGAGAAAGAAGAATGGAAATGGAAGAATCAACCTGCCTGACTTCAAGCTCTACTACAAAGCCACAGTCATCAAGACAGTATGGTACTGGCACAAAGACAGAAACATAGATAAATGGAACAAAATAGAAAGCCCAGAGATAAATCCACACACCTATGGACACCTTATCTTCAAAAAAGGAGGCAAGAATATACAATGGAGAAAAGACAATCTCTTTAACAAGTGATGCTGGGAAAACTGGTCAACCACTTGTAAAAGAATAAAACTAGAACACTTTCTAATACCATACACAAAAATAAACTCAAAATGGATTAAAGATCTAAATGTAAGACCAGAAACTAAAAAACTTTTAGAGGAGAACATAGGGAAAACACTCTCTGACATAAATCACAGCAGGATCCTCTATGAGCCACCTCCCAGAATATTGGAAATAAAAGCAAAAATAAACAAATGGGACCTAATTAAAATTAAAGGCTTCTGCACAACAAAAGAAACTATAAGCAAGGTGACAAGACAGCCTTAAGAATGGGAGAAAATAATAGCAAATGAAGCAACTGAAAAAGGACTAATCTAAAAATATACAAGCAACTTCTGCAGCTCAATTCCAGAAAAATAAATGACCCGATAAAAAAATGGGCCAAAGAACTAAATAGACATTTCTCCAAAGAAGACATACAGATGTCCAACAAATACATGAAAAGATGCTCAACATCACTCATTATCAGATGCAAATCAAAACCACAATGAGGTACTATTGCATGCCAGTCAGAATGGCTGCGATCCAAAAGTCTACAAGCAAAACTGCTGGAAAGGGTGTGGAGAAAAGGGAACCCTCTTACATTGTTGGTGGGAATGCAAACTAGTACAGTCACTATGGAGAACAGTGTGGAGATTCCTCAACAAACTGGAAATAGAAGTGCCTTATGACCCAGCAATCCCACTGCTGGGCATACACACCAAGGAAACCAGAATTGAAAGAGACACGTGTACCCCAATGTTCATCGCAGCACTGTTTATAATAGCCAGGACATGGAAGCAACCTAGATGTCCATCAATAGATGAATGGATAAGAAAGCTATGGTACATACACAATGGAGTATTACTTAGCCATTAAAAAGAATACATTCGAATCAGTTCTAATGAGGTGGATGAAACTGGAGCCAATTATACAGAGTGAAGTAAGCCAGAAAGAAAACCACCAATACAGTATACTAACATATATATATGGAATTTAGAAAGATGGTAATGATAACCCTGTATGAGAGACAGCAAAAGAGACACAGATGTATAGAACAGTCTTTTGGACTCTGTGGGAGAGGGAGAGGGTGGGATGATTTGGGAGAATGGTATTGAAACATGTATAATATCATATATTAAATGAATCGTCAGTCCAGGTTCAATGCAGGATACAAGATGCTTGGTGCTGATGCACTGGGATGACCGAGAGGGATGGTATGGGGAGGGAGGTGGGAGAGGGGGTGAGGATGGGGAACACGTGTACACCCATGGAGGATTCATGTTGATGTATGGCAAAACCAATACAATATTGTAAAGTAATTAGCCTCCAATTAAAATAAATAAATTTATATTAAAAATTAATGATCGAAGAAAGATTGTTTTCAGACATACAGAAGTTGAAATAATTCATAACCATTAGAAATGTATCCAAATAAGTATCAAAGAAAGTCCTTCAAGCACAAAGAAAATGAATATATGGATCAATAAAAGGACCAAACAGCATCAAAAATGGTGATTGTATTGGAAAATGTATAATATCTAAAATATTTAAATCTCATTAGTAGATAGCTTATTTTTAAAACAAATATAATGACAATTTGGTTTATAACTTATGTAAATGTAAAATGTATAACAAATTGGTATAAACGCTGGGAAGGGAGAAGAGGAAGGATACAGTCTTGAGGTGCTTTATATCAGAAATGAAATGGTTTGGATATACTTGAAAGTAAATGGCACCCCACTCCAGTACTCTTGCCTGGAGAATCCCATGGATGGAAGAGCCTGGTGGGCTGCAGTCCATGAGGTCGCTAAGGGTCAGACACGACTGAGCGACTTCACTTTCACTTTTCACTTTCATGCATTGGAGAAGGAAATGGCAACCCATTCCAGTGTTCTTGCCTGGAGAATCCCAGGGACGGGAGAGCCTGGTGGGCTGCCGTCTATGGGGTCACACAGAGTCGGACATGACTGAAGTGACTTAGCAGCAGCAGCAGCAGACTGTAATAAGTTACAGACATGCCCTATAATCTTAAAAGAACTACTAAAATGACAAAGATCTATAGTTAATAAGCAAATGCAAGACAGAAAAGGAATCATAAATAATAAAACAGGGAAAAAGGAAAAAAGTCAACGAATGAAACATATTGTAAAATTACAAATGTAACAGTAACCATATCAATAATCATATTAAATGTCAATGTTCTAAATTCCCCAAATAAAAGCTGGAAATTGTCAAACTGGATGGAAAAACAATATCCAACAACTGTTAATATATATTTACAAGTAGAGCACACTCACAAAGAGGCCAAAAGTAAAAGGATGGAAATGTAAATTCCGAGTTAACACTAATATAAAGAAAGCTAGAATGATTATAATATTAGACAAAGGCACATTTCAAAGCAAAGCAAAAAAAAAAAAAAACCTAAGCATTTATGCATCTAGTAAAAGCGCTGCAAAATACATCAACTACTGACAGAACTTCAAGGAAAATAGACATATTCATAATTATAGCAAGAGAATTAATATCCCTCTCTCATAAAAGATAGAAGTAAGTAAAAAAAGAAAAGGAAAAAACAGTAAGTATATGTTAGTTTTCAGCAGTACTATCAGCCAACGTGACCTAAAGGATATTTATAGAACAGTCTTCCCAACAACAGTAGAACACCCACTTCTGTCAAGCACACAGATAATTTACCAAGATAAACTCTATTCTAAGCCATGAAACAAGTCTTGTATTTCAAATAATCAAGTCATCTGAAGTATATTCTCTAGTCACAGTAGAATTAGAAATTGAAACAGAATGATATCTGGAAAGTCACAAATGTTGGAAAATGAACTATTTTTAAATAGCCTGTAAGTTAAAGGGGGGAGAAAGAAGTAAAATGAGCATTTGTAAATAAATGAAGCCACAATTCATCAAAAATTGTGAAATATAGCTAGACCAGTATGTATAGGAAAACAATACATTTAATGCCAATACTAGAAAAGAAGGAAGGTCTCAAATCAATGAAAAACTAGAAAAGGACAAATCAAAACTGAAGTGAAGAAATCAGATAAATCAATAAATATAAAAATAAACCTTCATGAAATAGAAAGAAACAGTCAAACCAAAGGTTAAAAATTTGGGGAGATGAATAAAATCCATACACTTCTACTCAACTATTAAGAAAAAATATAGAGAAGATGATGAAATTTAAACAATAGAATAATGAGAGGTTATATCACAATACGTTCTATAGTTATGAAAAAGATAAAATATTATGAACAACTTTATGTTAATAAATTCTATTTAGATGACAAACTGTTTGAAATTTAGACACAAGTGAATACAGCTTATTGAAGACAAAATAGATAGCTTGAGTTGCCTTAAAGTTATTAGAGATTAAATTTGTAGTTAAAAATCTTCCCACAAAGATAACTATACCTCAATGACTTAATTCATAAATTCTACCAAACATTTAATGAATAGTGCTAAATCTGTATAAAAATCTTCTAGAAAGCTCAACAAGGAAATGTTTTCTGATTCTTCCCATTAAGCTAGCTAACTCTGATATCAAAATAAATAAATAAAGTGAAAAAAAGAAAACTATAAGAAAAGAAAACCACAGACAAATAACCTTCTGAAAATACACACAGTAATTCTACACAAAATTCTAACAAATCAAATCCAACATTATGTAAGAAGGATAATATATCATGGTCAAGTAAATTTTATGGAATGTATATTTGGCTTAATGTTAAAAATTTAATACGATTCACACCAATAAACAACAACAAAAAAGATAATCTCAGCAAATTTAAATACTCAACAGATGAATGAATAAAATCCGTGTTATAGCCATACAATGAAATACTACTCAGAGATAAAAAGCTATGTGAACTTTTGATTCATAAACACATATTAAAATAAACGTGCTAAAAGAAAGCCTGCCAAAAGAGAATGCTGTGTGATTTTACATACATAAATTCCTGGGAAATTCACATCTCTTTAGTGACAGAATGCAAATTAGTGGAACCGCGGGGAAAAGTTAGGTGAGGGAGCAAGAGGAGGGGTTAACGGAAGAGCTAGAAAAGATGGGTTACATATGAGCACAAGGACACTTTTTTTGGGTGATGGATATATTCTTTATCTTGACTGTAGTGATATTTTCGTGGGTATGCACATGTCGAATGTTAAATTGTACATTAAATACATGCAATGTATTGTATGTATATTGGTTATATCTCAATAAAGCTGTTTACAAAAAAAAATATAGGATTTCTAACCCATCTGACATCCCGAATCAGAATCTCTAGAGTCAATGTTAGTCCCACCTGACTGATAGAAGGTAGTCTTTAGTAACTAGCCTCCGCCACCCTTTTTCCCCCACATTTTCAACACTCTTACTTGATTCTGGGGAGAGGGACAATTTTAATATTTTCTTTAGAGTTCTTTTAAAGTGCTATGTGAGTCAAACTTCAAGAGAATCCTTTGTGCTACCGTTGACCTGTCACTTATAAGAATCACTTGTGAAAAATTCAGGAATCACCACTTTATCAACAAATGTATACTTGAAACACATGACAGGAAATTCTATCTTGTCAACAAGATTGATACAGTGTCAAAGAACTTTCACCCCACATAAATATGTAGCATGACAATGAAAAAACTAAGGAGCATATTCATAGAAACATTATTATAGTAGACCCAATACTAAATGACCAGTGTCCAATTTAAAGCATAGGTAAATAAATAGTGACATATTTATTTAACAGAATACTGTACAATAAGGAAATGCTATACAGCCACACTCAAAAAAATGGATGAATTCTATGAATATAATATTGATGGAAATGAACTAAACACAAATATTATATCATTCCATTTTTTTATATACTCCAAAAATGGGAAAATTAATAATGTCAAAAATTGAGTATTCACGTTTGGATAGGAAAAAGGAAAGTGACTGGGAGTAGGCTTAAAGTAGCCTTCTGGTATGATTATCAATGCTCTATACTTTTGTTAAATAGTGATTATGTAGAGTGCCCATTTTAGTGTTCATTTAACCCTGTGCTTAATGACATTTGTTAGTTCACTAAAAATATAAACATAAAATTGTAAAAAGTCATATAAAGTTGGCCTATGAAAAAAGAGTTACTAAGGGATATAACTAAGGTTTCATATTTTTTAAATCAAATTTTAACTCAGGTTGTGTGTGCGTTCAGTCACTTCAGTCATGTCAGATTTTTTGTGCTCCTATGGACTGTAGCCTGCCAGGCTCCTCTATCCATGGGATTCTCCAGGCAAGAATACTGGAAGGAGTAGCCATGCCCCTTTCCAGGGTATCTTCCCAACCCAGGGGTCGAACCTGCTTCTCCTGTATCTCCTGCATTGCAGGCAGATTCTCTACCACTGACCCACTGGGGAAGCCCCCTAAGTCAAGTTAAAATATGGGAATTAATAATCAGTTCAGGTGTTATGTTATGATTCAGATTATTTACAGATGTTACCTAGAATCATGGAGCTCTACTTGTGAAAAACATTACAGGTTAACAGGAACATGTATCAATTGCTTTGATCCAGTTAGCTATGCCTGTCAGGCGGTTGCTATATAACTGGGAATAAATCACTGGATTTCCAGGCTAAGACTTTTATAAAATGAAAATTGACAAAAAGTATAGATTAGGGGCCTTTATTTTTACATGAGCACTATGATATCTAAGTTATATCTAAGTAAGTCTTATCATTGACACATTATATTTATATAAACAACTATACCCCATCATTCCTCGGCTCCCTTTAGTTTCAGTCCTACCAACCTTTAAAGTTCTATTTGAAAAATCTGACAAGTTTATCAGTACTAAACAGAACACATTATTCTGGAATTCCTTAGGTGGTGTACTGTGACTGTACTTTGTAAATAACATTCATTCCAAAATGGGGAATTATGCCTCCCTGTCCTTTCTATTGATTTTTATTTATTTTTTTTAAGGAGCTGTTTTTATTTTATTTATTTATTTATTTCTCATCTCAAAGTCATAGAGCAGATATACCTCTCTACGGTGCTGGTACAATACACTGAGTATCTTTCCTCACCTGACTCTCACCTGAGCCAAAACTACATTCAGCAGGAACACACACACACACACACACACACACACACACAAATGGGGATGCACACAAGAGAAGAGTGTTCCCTGTGACACTGATGATATAATTTTGAAAACGTTTATTTCTTTTATACATCTCCATTTTTTCTTTCTTCAGTGTGGTGAAGAGACTTCTGTTGCTGCTTCTATTTAGTCGCTAAGTCATGTCCAACTCTCTACGATCCTATGTATTGTGCCAAACCAAGCTCCTCTGTCCATGAGATTTTTCCAGGCAAGAATACTGGAGTGGGTTGTCATTTCCTTCTCCAGGGAGTATTCCTGACCCAGGAATTGAACTCGTATTTCCTGCATTGGCAGGGAGATTCTTTTCTACTAAGCCACCAGGGAAGCCTGAAGACACATCTAGCTTGATTCGTATTAATGGCTCAATCTCTTAGAGACTCACACTTCTCAGCTTAAAAATAAAGATTATAAAATCTTCATAATATGATTTTAAGGAATGTATGTGGTATCATGTATCATGTATAAGTTATCTAGTTAAATAATTGGAAAGTAATAAGTACATAATCAATGTTTAGAACTTCTAAAGGTAGGGGAGGCACAGGAAAGGAGGAAGGAGAAGGGGAGAAGGGGATAATAACAGAAAATATTATATAAATAATATAGCTTACTAATAACTTCAATAACCTCATATATGCAGATGACACCACCCTTATGGCAGAAAGTGAAGAAGAACTAAAGAGCCTCTTGAGGAAAGTGAAAGAGGAGAGTGAAAAAGTTGGCTTAAAGCTCAATATTCAGAAAACGAAGATCATGACATCTGGTCCCATCACTTCATGGGAAATAGATGGGGAAACAGTGGAAACAGTGTCCGACTTTATTTTTGGGGGGCTCCAAAATCACTGCAGATGATGACTGCAGCCATGAAATTAAAAGATGCTTACTCCTTGGAAGGAAAGTTATGATCAACGTAGATAGCATATTGAAAAGCAGAGACATTGCTTTGTCAACAAAGGTCTGTTTAGTCAAGGCTATGGGTTTTCCAGTAGTCATATATGGATGTGAGAGTTGACTATAAAGAAAGCTGAGTGCCAAAGAATTGATGCTTTTGAACTGTGGTGTTGGAGAAGACTCTTGAGAGTCCCTCAGACTGCAAGGAGATCCAATCAGTCCATCCTAAAGGAAATCAGGCCTGAGTTTTCACTGGAAGGACTGATGTTGAAACTGAAACTCCAATACTCTGGCCACATGATGCGAATAGCTGACTCATTTGAAAAGACCCTGATGCTGGGAAAAATTAAGGGAAGGAGGAGAAGGGGACGACAGAGGATGAGATGGTTGGATGGGATCACTGACTCAATGGACATGAGTTTGGGTAAACTCCAGGGATTGGTGATGGACAGGAGGCCTGGCGTACTGCAGTTCATGGGGTCGCAAAGAATTGGATATGACTGAGCAACTGAACTGAACTGAATATGGAGAAAATGATTAATACAAAATAAGGAATATAAAGCATTATTTCATGAATTTAATAGCTTGTCTTTTTACCCAGGTTGATTACAAGAGGGGAGTTTTTTGTACTACTATGTGACAATACCTAGAACATGGGGCTTCCCAGGTGGCTCAGTGGTAAAGAATCCACCTGCCAATTCAGGAGACACAAGAGATGCAGATGTGATATTTGAATCAGGAAGATCCCCTGGAGAAGGAAATAGCAATCCACTTCAGTATTCTTGCTTGAAAAATCCCATGGGCAGAGGACCCTGGCGGGCTATAGTCCATGGGGTCACAAAGGGTCGGACCCTACTGAGTGACTAACCATGCATGTGTCCAGGACATACTTTTATAATAGATATATAAGTTCTTTTCACATGTCATAGAACTAATCCCTAAGATAGTTATATTTCAAAAATAATTTTAGCATCTTAGGGTAATAGAAAAATGATACCTTGGAATTATTATGTTGGTAAACACAGAATATGGGAAAGTGATGAACAGAACAAAGCTAAATTATGTTTATTATTTTAAAACTAAATTATATTTACAAAAGGCTAGAATTATATAAGAGGAGAAGAAAAAGGAAATAGTGGAGGAGGAGGAAGGGAGAGAGGAGGGAGATGAACACTCATAATAAAAAACAACAGGATGAAGGGAGTATACTAGATTGTAGTTTGCATCAGAAAAGGAAGCTGTGAAAATCTTGTTTGTGCTCATTGTTCTTTTCACAAACTCTGTCTTTTATGTTGATAAGCAGGTAATTAATTCTGTTTGATTTTCATACCCAGCTTGATGAAAAATGACTCTATTGTTGACAGGAAAATTTGTCTGAATATGTCCTGGTTCTCATAAGGTCTTTTCTGTGTTATTACTTGACATATCTTGATGTCTGCAAAAGTCACCCTTTTGTTTTGGTGTTGTGAGAAAGTTACCTTGAAAATTTGTCACATCTATTAACCTCAACCCCAGTTTCAGTCTTTTATTTCTTTATAAATGCAAAAAAATACTTATGGATTTTATTTTATTTTTAGATCTAAAGATTGGTGAGAAACCATGAAGTGAGAAACCACTTACTGCAAACCCATGTGCAGTAAGTTGCCTGGATATTCCAGTTTCTTATGATTGGACTTTGTATTACTGGTTTAGAAAAGGCAACATAAATTTGCTATAGAAGCATAAACCTCAAATAAGTGCTTATAAAAAGTGTACCTTCTATTTGCTGAAACTACGTTAAAGGTAGCTTTTACTTTTAAAAATGAAGACTATTTTAAAAATAAAGAACTGAAAGAAAACAGAGCTGTGTAGCTGCTAAAATGAGCTCAGAGTCACATCTTTCATCCATTTTTCCAGAAGGGCAACATAAAGCTATATATACAAATCAGATCCTTAAATAAAAGGACTTCAGTGAACATATAAGATTTCTCCTTGTTCCATTATAAATTGTACATTAAATTTAGAGCATACATCTGGAATTTTAGTTAAGAATATACACATAAAACAGCTTTAAGGTGAAGCAGAAATGGGAAAATGTTATACACAATATAAAAAGGAAAGTAAAAATATAAAATGTAGGTGATTTACTTAATGATGAATTTCTCTCAGATTGTATCTTGCCTTAAATGTTGTTCTCCAATGTAATATGATTCACTATGTCTAAATATAAAATTTAATAAACCATTTAATAAATCTTGTTAAAATATAATTTTGAAAGATATGGAAAAAGTACGAAGATTAGTAAAGTCTATGGATTCTGATGGCACTTGATATCATCAAGCCATTAAGACATGTGGGAGTGAGATTTAAACAGAGCTGGACAGAGTTAAAAAAAAAAGAGAGAGAGAGAGACGCAGAGAGAGAGTGAATTAGCCTCAGAGTGAATATTAGGACAAAGACCCTGATAAAAAGGACACTAAGAGCTAGCATTTTTCATATGCATTATGAACAACTGAAATAAATATTCAAGTTTTATTTGGCACATTTTTGGCATCATTTCTCTGTACACTATCTCTAATGGGTACAGGGCATGGCCTTATTAAAATCCCACAAGATGTTTTCATAGCACTGGGCTGAAACTCAAGTAGGCTTTGAGTGTGGGTGAGAAGGATGTTGTCAGCCAAGAAATAAAGAATTTACTTTCCGTGAACTCATCAAGGAGTTTAAAATAGATCAACATTTATCTTTAATTCACGCTCCATTATTTTTATTCACTTTATGTTTCTTATTTGGTGGAATGTCACTTAAAATGATATGACTACTTTTGATCATGATGATAGACAGTATAAAGGAAACTAGACAAAATACTAGTATTCTATAACTAGTACATTTTAAATTGCATTATTTTAAGAAAATTAGTTATATTTACAGCCAGTAATATGAGATAAATGAAGGCTTTTCATAGTATTGTTAACTAACATTACTTGATTAACAATAATTTTTGTGAATATGAATTGATTAGTAGTTAAGACTTAATATGTGCATTTTTATTGCTTATTAACTATTTTTTACTATTTTATCATCTTGAAATTCAATAGTCTATTAAAGGAAAGCTAGATTATTTTAATGTCTTTAGGAACATTCTCAGAATTGTAATATATATGGAAAATATAACAAAGATTTGTTTATTTACTCTAGGGTATGTACTGATTAAAAAGACAAAGAATAACCAAGTCCCAAACCTTAAATCTGATCTATAGTAATTCTTTGAGGAAGAAAATCTGAAAGAAAGAAACAGGCAGGAAAGGAAAGGGAAAATGGTATACTCTGGTGCCCCATGTCTGATAAAGCATGGGAGTGGAGTGCAGTGGAAGTAAGGTCACTTTTCTGGCACTGATTTAATCTAATCCTCCTTTCTATTGCAATTGAGTATATGTTTTAGTCAAGGAAGTTTGACTCAGAATTTATTATAACTGGACTATATCTATAATAACTGAATATTGTCAGCAAATACTTAGTGTTGTAAATATTGCTCTGGAAATTATAGGTAGGAGGCCTCAACCCAGTGGAAATATATCCACACATATTAACAGAGTAGGTACTTAAACTTTTTGATTGCAAAGTTTTCTATTTTGGCTTAAAACTATGATATTCAATTGAATATTCTCTGCATCAGTGTAGCAAGATATTAAATTTTTATTAAAACACATCATGACAACATAAGGCAGGTAAAATACAGGTTAAAAAAAAAGTGGAATTCAGTATATATATGGTCAATAAATGTTTCAAAGTAGAAAAAAATTACTTGTTTAGGAGAATTTGAAATTTCTCAATGATTTTTTATACTCATAAAATTATTTCATAATAATAATTCTCATCAATGAAACAAATTCCCGTTGAATACTAAGTCATATAAACTTTCACATGTATATATTTCCATCAGGTTCATCCATTGGGTATAAAATTTTATTTTACTTTAGTTATCTAGTTTGTAAGCTGATTTGAACAGTTTAATGTATGCTGGCAAAAGACATGAGACTTCTAGCTAGCTAAGAGACAAAGATTTCGTACTCATAGTGCAGAAATCAGCATGAACATCAGCATCTTTAGATTTATCTCTCTTTTCCTCCAGTCCTTAATGTGTGACATGATTTGGCCCAAATAAATGCTATATGCACAGTCACTATCTGTCACAGGCTAAGGGACCCTGAACTTGGAGAATCTATGTCTTGCTATTATGCAGTAGGCAAGCCTGCTCCTGGTTGGGGGATGGGAGGTAGAGGGTGAGATCAACGTATTTCTTAAGGGTAGCAGCAGTGTGGACAGCATTGAGAAGAGCTGTAGGTGAAAGAAAAGGCATCTAACTCTACCAGTTCACAAGAGCCAGTCATGCACATCTTGTCCCAAACCCACACTCAGTAAGGTCACCTCAATAGCTGGAAATCAGCCATAGTAAGAGTTTTATACTAGGGAAACCAGGAAACATTAAAAAAACAGGGCTTTTTTTTTTTTTTTTTCCTAACAGAAAGAGTTGTTAAACATTCAAGAGCATATCAGTCTACCTCCATCTCAGTTGTTGATATTTTTGGGGCAATAGTTTAAAGGAGCATATATTGTACATTCAGTTCAGTTCAGTTGCTCAGTTGTGTCTGACTCTTCGTGACCCCATGGACTGCTGAACGCCATGCCTCCCTGTCCATCACCAACTCCTGGAGTTTATGCAAACTCATGTCCATTGAGTTGGTGATGCCATCCAACCATCTCATCCTCTGTCATCCCCTTCTCCTCATGCCTTCAATCCTTCCCAGAATCAAGGTCTTTTCAAATGAGTCAGCTCTTCCCATTACGTGGCCAAAGTATTGGAGTTTCAGCTTCAGCATCAATCCTTCCAATGAACACCCAAGACTGATCTCCTTTAGGATGGACTGGTTGGATCTCCTTGCAGTCCAAGGGACTCTCAAGAGTCTTCTCCAACACCACAGTTCGAAAACATCAATTCTTCAGCACTCAGCTTTCTTTATAGTTGACTCTTACATCCATTCATGACCACTGAAAAAACCATAGCCTTGGCTAGACAGACCTTGGTTGACAAAGTAATGTCTTTGCTTTTTAATATGCAGTCTCAGTTGGTCATAACCTTCCTTCCAAGGAGAAAGTGTATTTTAATTTCATGGCCGAGGTCACCATCTGCAGTGATTTTGGAGGCCCCAAAAATAGTCTGCCACAAAGTTTTCACTGTTTCCCCATCTATTTGCCATCAAGTTATGGGACAGATGCCATGATCTTCATTTACTGAATGTTGAGCTTTAAGCCAACTTTTACACTCTCCTCTTTCACTTTCATCAACAGGCTCTTTAGTTCCTCTTCACTTTCTGCCATAAGGGTGGTGTCATCTGCATATCTGAGGTGACTGATATTTCACCCGCCAATCTTGATTCCAGATTGTGCTTCTTCCAGCCCAGTGTTTCTCATGATGTACTTTGCATATAAGTTAAATAAACAGGGTGACAATATACAGCCTTGACGTACTCCTTTTCCTATTGGGAACCAGTCTGTTGTTCCATGTCCAGTTCTAACTGTTGCTTCCTGACCTGCATATAGTTTTCTCAAGAGGTAAGTCAGGTGATCTGGTATTCCCATCTCTTTCAAATTCTCCACAGTTTATTGTGATCCACACAGTCAAAGGCTTTGGCATAGTCAATAAAGCAGAAATATTTGTTTTTCTGGAACTCATTTGCTTTTTTGATGATCCAATGGATGTTGGCCATTTGATCTCTGGTTCTTCTGCCTTTTCTAAAACCAGCTTGAACATCTGAAACTTCATGGTTCACATACTGTTAAAGCCTGGCTTTGAGAATTTTGAGCATTACTTTACTAGCGTGTGAGATGAGTACAATTGTATGGTAGTTTGAAAATTCTTTGGCATTGCCTTTCTTTGGGATTGGAATGAAAACTGACTTTTCTAGTCCTGTGGCAACTGCTGAGTTTTCCAAAGTTGCTGGCATATTGAGTGCAGCAGTTTCACAGCATCATCTTTCAGGATTTGAAATAGCTCAACTGGAATTCCATCACCTCCACTAGCTTTGCTCATAGTGATGCTTCCTAAGGCCCACTTGACTTCACATTCCAGGATGTCTGACTCTAGGTGAGTGATCACACCATCGTGATCATCTGGGTATGAAGATCTTTTTTGTATAACTCCTCTGTGTATTCTTGCCATCTCTTCTTAATATCTTCTGCTTCAGTTCGGTCCCTACCATTTCTGTCCTTCTGAGCCCATCTTTGTATGAAATGTTCCGTTGGTATCTCTAATTTTCTTCAGAGATCTCTAGGCTTTGCAATTCTATTGTGTTCCTCTTATTTCTTTGCTCTGATCATTAAAGAAGTCTTTCTTATCTCTCCTTGCTATTCTTTGGAACTCTGCATTCAAATGGGCATATCTTTCCTTTTCTCCTTTGTTTTTCTCATCTCTTCTCTTCACAGCTATTTGTAAGGCCTCCTCAGACAGCTATTTTGCTTTTTTGCATTTCTTTTTCTTGGGGATGGTCTTGCTCCCTGTCTCCTGTACAACGTCACGAACCTCTGTCCATAGTTCTTCAGGCACTCTATCAGATCTAGCCCCTTAAATCTATTCTCCACTTCCACTGTAAAATCATAAGGGATTTGATTTAGATTCTACCTGCATGATCTAGTGGTTTTCCTACTTTCTTCAATTTAAGTCTGAATTTGGCAATAAGGAGTTCGTGATCTGAGCCACAGTCAACTCCTGATCTTGTTTTTGCTGATTGTATAGAGCTTCTCCATCTTTGGCTGCAAAGAATATAATCAACCTGATTTCGGTGTTGACCATCTGGTGATATCAATGTGTAGAGTCTTCTCTTGTGTTATTTGAAAAGGCAGGTACTAATTCTAATTAATTATCAAAGGATGTGTGTGTGTCTGTGTGTGTGAGAGAAAGAGACAAAGAGAGCGCGAGAGAGAGAAAGAAGACACAAGCATAGAAGAAAGAAAGAAAGTTTCAGTTGAAAAATAATCTGATGGTTCAAACAAAACCTCACATCTCAGAGGGACTCCAGGGATATTCTATACACTGAAACTAAAGAACAAAGATTCTTAAATTGCATGGGATGTTTATCAAAAAGCAATAAACTATTAAGGAAATTGAGGAAAAGAAAAATGTGTCTTCAAACATGTGTAATAGAAATGAAAGTTAGACCAAATGAATTAATAAAGGAGACTTATAACTCTGTAGATTTTTTGGTTTAATACAGTCATTAAAACTTAGGGAGGGACTCCTAACCTTCATTAACTTTTGAGGACATTTGGAAGAGTCCCTAACAGTGGAAACTGGTTTTTAAAATTGAATTATTCTTTCTAATAAAGGATGCTGTTGTTGTTGTTGTTGTTGTTGAGTTACTAAGTCACGTCTGATTCTTTTCCAACCCTATGGATTATAGCCTGCCAAGCTCCTCTGTTCACGGGATTTCCCAGGTAAGAATACTGGAGTGAATTGCCATTTCCTCCTCCAGGGAATCTTGCCAACCCAGGACTCTAATCTGAGTCTCCAGCATTGGCAGGCAGATTCTTTACCACTGAGCCATGAGGGAAGTTCGATAAAGGATACAGCTGCAATAAAAATGTTAAGCAAAAAGTTAGCATTATCTCCCAAATTATGTTAATGAGTAATCGACAAAATAGTCTGAAGAGCTAAGAAAAGTCATTTAGAAAGGTCATTGAGACCTTTTCATTTCAATAATCTCAAAAATCTTTCTCTTGGGTAACCCTACTTCATCTCCTTACCAAGATTTTAGCATCTATGTTTCATTGACTACACCCCCTCATCACCATCTATTTGTCTCTAATGGCTTCTCATTAGATTAATTTACAAAAATCATTTAGGTTTCTTCAGAAAATGCATCAGGATGCAATGAATCTAAGCGAGTTTTATTTCTCAGTTGATCAGACTGCGGGCACTTTAGGAGTTCAAGAAACACTCAGAAAAACCTTGAAAACCTAAAATCCTTGAACTTTACAAAGACAAAGATTTAGTAGTGCATGCTATTAGCAACAGAATTGTACTAAGAACTCAAGTCTCTCAGCAGAAAAACCAGCCTCTTTCCTTTCAATACACTTCTTTGAAGACCAGCTTGCATTTCCGAGGTCCTGGGGCTGTGAGCACGTGGACAGCAGCCTGCTGGTGTCTATTTCTAAAATCAATATTATCTCAATTTATGAACAGTTTAAGAAAATATATTTCCAAGTGTGACCTGATTCACTTTCTCGGAAGAATTTGCATTCTTGTAAATTCTGCAGTGAGTCACTCAGGGCAAGAAAACTGACTGACATCTATTGGCCTTAGTTTTGAAACAAGGGGGGACTCCGAGGCAAATTCCAATTCTTTAGACTGCATTAATAAATGTAAACAGGATGTTTTAGCACAGAAAGCATAAAACTGCCTGATACATGCAAGGCATATCTTTAATAATGTTTAAAAAGGAGCTAAACATGTCCCTGGGAATTCTTAAAACATTTATCTTTTATTCAGTTATTTAGTTTCACAAGTCTTTGTTGTTTAACAAGCTGGAGAAAATAGGTCAGCTAATGTTATATTAATCAGTAAATTAATATTTTAATTTGATTTTCTTTCTAGTTAAAATGCTTGAAGCTCTTCCTCCTCCTCCCCCCACATTACTTCGGCACTGATGCTAAATGGTATCATTATCATATCGTACCTTGGGGTTGTGAGATAACAGGGTCCAGTGATAGCTCTATTCTTAGAAGAGTGGGAGGTTTATCATGCCACTTACACATTTAAAATGACACTCCATGTCTCCCGTGCAACAAAGTGTCTTAGAGCTGAGTCATAGAATTCTCCAAGTTGTGCTTTTCAATTCACAGTCTAAGATTGTACCTTTCAAATCTAACTAGAAAATAAATTTGTGCTCAGTAGAAATTCTATCTTTAGTCAAGGGAAAAAATATTGCTCAGATTATCTGAAGGATATAAGTGTGAGTTTCAGATTCTAGTTTCTTGTATTAACTGACAGTTCAACAGATACTTAGATTCAAAGGATTTGGTGGTGTATTCTTTGCAAATGAGTAAAGACCTATTCAAGTTTTACATTAGAAGTTTAACATAGGCTAGGTATTTTTATTTTCAGTTTCTCAAAAACAAACAAACTCTGTCTTTGTTTTTGTTTAGTATATATTGAGGAGCTAAAACATGCTAGGAGCTGTGTAATTTTGTATGACATTATTTCTGTGGTGATATTAATTTTCTTTTCATAGCCATCACCATAAAATTTTATGTATTTCTAAGAACCCAAATTTAATATGATTAAGGGAGGTTAGCCATGCTGCCTCAGAAGAGATTAGCTGAGATTAGCAATAGAGAATGTTTTTGAAGCATTTATGTTAGTTCACTGTAAGCTTTAATATTTCTAATGAAAAGTATCATACTCACTCAATGTTTTACACCCTTCCTGAATTTCAGCTGGAGTTTTGCAGAAAGAATGCTAAACTAATTTACTGGTATTGAAAAATACATATATATGAATACTGAAAAAAATATTAAAGTAGTACAATAAAATATCACAATTTAATTTTATCTAAGATGTATAGCTAAATCTATCAATATGAAGCTTGCCTATAATTGATCTATTTTCACCTTATGGTCCTTTTCCATTGACATAAATCTTTGAGTCCTAGATGTATAGATCCACAAAGTTGCTTACATAAATTTTAACATAATCTAATTGTAGAAAACTCAAATCCAGTTTGCAAACTCTATTTAATTTTCTTAAATTAGTGCCAAACTCATTACTTCCATTTTGTCTATTTTTGTTCCATGATTCTCTTGTCTACCAGGGAGAAAAATGCCAATCATTTTGCTAATATGGACAACTGTTGCTGCTGCTGCTAAGTCGCTTCAGTCGTGTCCGACTCTGTGCGACCCCATAGACGGCAGCCCACCAGGCTCCCCCATCCCTGGGATTGTCCAGGCACTAACACTGGAGTGGGTTGCCATTTCCTTCTCCAACACATGAAAGTGAAAAGTGAAAGTGAAGTCACTCAGTTGTATATGGACAAAGCCATATGCAATTCTCAGAGAAATATTCAAGTTCATTTTCTAAAATGAAGTATGTTCACTTATCTTACTTTACATAAATCTGTCATACAGATTTATAATATTTTTAACATTATTACTATTGTTATTTATACTATTGATATAAACAAATATTAGAAATTACAAGAATGTTAACTATGCAGAACTCACAAGAAATAGATTTGATCAGTTACTTTGTTCAGTCTAGTTAAGTGAAAAGTTTGTTTTACAGGAAAGTTTTCAAGGAAAAGAGAAAGTAAGTTTATGTATAGAAAATCAAAGATTGTTGTTTTAAAAAAGCATAGAAATATAAATTCATATACATTGACCAAAAATGATAAGTAGCTTAGAGAAAAGATAGAGAAGATAATCTGTGTTTAAGCTTTCCCTGGTAGCTCAGCTGGTAGAGTCCACTGGCTATGCAGGAGACCTTGGTTTGATCTCTGGGTCAGGAAGATCCCCTGGAGAAGGGATAAGCTACCTACTCCAGAATCTTGGGCTTCTCTCATGGCTCAGATTGTAAAAAATCTGCCTGCAATGTGAGAAACCTGGGTTCGATCCCTGGGTTGGGAAGATCCTTGGAGAAAGGGAAAGGCTACTCATTCCAATATTCTGGCCTGGAGAATTCCATGGACAGAGGAGCCTGACTTGCTATAGTCCATGGGGTCACAAAGAGTTGTACACAACTGAGTCACTTTCACTTTCAGTCTGTATTTATGAACCATGAACTGGAGACTATGTCCTCTACTAGACACAATGTTTGAAAACAATAATATATCTTACATTTACTGAATGCTTAGATCCCCTGGATCTAAGGAAATGGCAACCCACTCCAGTATTCTTGTCTGGAGAAATTCCATGGACAAAGGTGCTTGGCAGGCTATAGTCCATGGGGTCAAAAAAGAGTTGGGCACAATTTAGCAACAAACAACAATAACATATGCAAACTGCTGTCCAAGTGTTTTATATATTAGTTTATTTAATCCTTACAATCCCATGGATGAAGTTACTATTCATTATCATTGTCATACAAATTAATAAATCAAAGTCAAGAGGTTAAACAACCTGTCTAAAGTCTAAACAAGTGTAAGATGTAGTTGAGACTAGATCAAAGTTCTTGGTTAATACTCTTAATCACTAGGATTTCACTCAACTGTTTATTTTTCTTCATTTTAAAATAATATAACTAAGGTAAATGGAGAAGAAAGAAAAGTTAAAGACATGATTGCTCATTTCTAAACCTTTACAATTTTCTTGCTTACAATATCAAGACTACCTCTGCATCCAAATTTTAACTACAAGTTTTGACTCAGTTTATTCAGGGCTAGAATTCTTTCTACCCAAGAGCCCCCCAAAATATCTACTGAAAACCTTAATTTACAGTAGTCCTGGGTTGAGAGTAGCTTATTCCAAAAGAACTCAGCATAAATTCTCCTTAGAAAAATGCACCTCAACTTCAAGAGGCAAAATTTACCTGTAGTTAAAACTCCAAGAAACATGAGTTCACAAAAATTGTGAACAAATTATATGGTCTCAAGCCATGTAAGTGAGAATTACTGAACTCTTCAAACTATATGTTCAAACCCACGAAGCATACAAACAATTAATTGCACCATCAAATACAAAATGTAAAATATATTTTTACATATGGGGAAAGAAAAGAAAGCCCTGAAAATATTAGGAAAGACAAGTCATTATCAAAAGTGAGAGAGTTTTAAAAGATCCATTTATAATAATCACAGACGAAATACACAATAATTGAAATTAGAAACACAGTGGATGGGTTAAGTAGATTAAACATGGTTGAAGGAAAAGTTACTGGATTTGAGTAAATGTTCAGAATAGAACTTTAAACCAAAAAGTATCATGGTTTTGGAAAAAAAAAAAACATACTTTTAATTGGGTATGAACTGCTGGGATTGAAAGAAGTAAGGGAAATTTCCAAGGATAACTCAACTAAACAAAATCCTGAATTGAAACTATAACAGAGTTTGGAGATGTGAAAAACATGGCAGCTGATTAAAAGAGCCCATATTATCCCTGCAATAGAGAGAGTCAGCCTTGATGCAATTGCAAGAAGGAAGAGAGAAAATGAGATGCCCATAAACCAGTGCCCTTGAAGAAATCTAGCATGCTCCTATGTTGGCAGCCTCCTTTTGGTTCCTGACAGAGGTAAGTGTAAATGTAAACCTGCAAATATCTTCTTCCATTCCATACATTGCCTTTTTGTTTTGTTGATAGTTTCCTTCACTGAGTAAAGCTTTTTTTTTTTTTTTTTTTTAATGTAATCCCACTTGTTTGTTTTTGCTTTTCTTGCTGTTCCTTTTTGTGTAAAAAATCATTGCCTAGAGTGATGTCAAGGATCTCATGTCTATTTATGTATGATATTCACTCTTTTATATATCTCACAATATATAAGCTGAGGCATTGAAGTATAAATAAAAATTAGTTATATGAAAATTAGAGAGACAGACTTGAAGACACATATTTGCAGGAAATAAACCCAACAATAATTAAATATTATAAACAGAAATGCTTTAAAATAATTCATATATTACATCATTTAATCCTATCAACAGCCCAAAGACCTAAGTAATAGTTTACCGTACTTCTCAGATGAGGTAATGGAAGAATTAAAAAGATCAACTAATTATCCTAAGGATATACAGCATTTAGATGATACAACAAGAATGAGAAGTCAGGTGGTCTGGTACCAGAATCTGTTTTCCTTATCTGCAGGATATGTTACCTATCAAATGAGAGGTCAGTCTCTATGGCATTTGGCAGTGAAATTAGAAAACACAGAAAGTGAAAAGTGAGCCGTGCTGGCTGCTTAATTCTCCTCAGGATCTGCATAGACTGTTGTCTCTGAAGAACATTTTTCTGGTTCTCATCTAACTAACAAGTTATGGTACATAGGGGTTTCCCTGGTAGCTCAGTTAGTAAAGAATCTGCCTGCAATGCAGGAGATCCCTGTTCAATTTAGGAAGATCCACTGAAGAAGAGAGAGGCTATCCACTCCAGTATTCTTGGGCTTCGCTTGTGGCTCAGCTGGTAAAGAATCCAACCACAATGTGGGAGACCTGGGTTTGATCCCTGGGTTGGGAAGATCCCTGGAGAAGGGAAAGGCTACGCATTCCAGTATTCTGACCTGGAGAATTCCATGGACTGTATAGTCCATGAGGTCTCAAGGAGATGGACACAACTGAGCAAATTTCACTTTCACTTTATAATATATAAGTCAGCAACATGTTAATTTATTAACTATAAAAAATATATAATTCTACTAATATTTGTGTTGTGGTCTAAAGTATCTGCTTTCTAATTTATGGTATCTTGGGGGATAATTATGTGGCTGTTTGGTAATCATAAAATCAAAGCCAATGCAGTTAGATATTTTTGAGAGATATTTTATCCAAAATGTGGATGAATATACGAAAATCTATTATAGAGAACATTGATCCATCCATTGAATGCTTTTCAATGTGTCTACATGTTAGCTTAGATTTTAACACTTAAGGTTAAATTCCATGACTATTTATTCTGTATCTACAGGACATAACTTAGGGCCTAATATAAACTAGGTTCTTCAAAATTAATTGTTGAATTTACTTTTGTGTTCTTTCTCTTTTTCTTCTGATTTTTAGATTTCTAGCTTCCATTCAAGCTTATCTTTCCTTATGCTACTTTTTAATTGAGTAACATCTTTTCCCCTAGTGGGAATCAAGCACCGATAGCCAGTTGTAAGCTTTTATACATACATCAATTAAAATAGGACTTCACCTTCTAGACATCCCACCACTGTCACTTGTTTAGATGTTGGTGTCTATCCCCAGCCTTTCAAAGCACACGTCTGTCATTTCTGTTTTAGGATAAGACCTTCTTATCCACCAAGTATTCACACTTTTGAAGTTATACCTTAAATGCAGCCTATTCATTTGGTAGCCAGTCTTATGGCTCTTTAGTGAACCAAAGAGGAAATGAAAATAAGATTCATGAGCCAAGGAAGAAGTTTGAGAAGGTGGTCATGGCAGTTGGGAATAAGAGGAGAGAAAGTCAGTGTAAGAACTGGATGGAAGCAGTGAAACAGAATTTTGCATTCAAAATAGAAATAGGATTGAACCAGAAAAGCATACATTTCTTGAGGTTGAGGGACTTGTTCTGGGCCTGGAAAGGGAAACACTGTTAATATAATGCCTACTACCTAGTTAGCAGTCATAAATAATTATCTAATAAATTAACAATTAAATATAAATTAGAGGATTGAACACAGAAAAAGTGCATTGTAGTCAGGCATAAGCATTTAAAGGCATAGAGAAGCAGAGAAAAATGACACAGCATTTGATTCAGAGAGAAATCCCAAATCAGCAAGAGTTGAAAAGTGTACTGCACATTATCTAGGATGAAATACAGTTCATTGACCAAATCCCCTTGTGGGTGGTAATATAAGGTTACTTAACATTACAGGTAACCTGATTGAAACATAAATGTCAACTGACTTTCCAAGATCAATCAGAGGTCAAGAGTTTAGTTCCATCTCTTAGGCTCCCAAACTTGTTCTTAAGTCACAGGGACAGGTGTTTCTAAATTCTATATTGACTCTTTGATCTGAATCAGGATAAGCTCAGCAGGTCTTTACACCCCTACGGTGAGAAAATGTATCCTTTCCTGTGTTTGAATTCAAAGCAGAGTAAAAGTTGAGTGGGGCAAAATGAAAAGAACTTCCAGATTGACAGTGATATGGGAGACCCATATTCAAGAGAGATATACCAAAGCTCAGTCAATAGGCAGCTAGAAACATAAAAAGATAAAGGATCTATTTAAGTTCCTGATCTCCAAGTAATCTAAAATCCTCTATTTAGAAGCTATGTTTTGATATGATAAATTTGTTCTCAAACAAAAGAACTACTGTTGTGACTGCCATTTAAACAAATAATATTTATTAAAGTTGATGCTAAAATCCCCAATTTCCTGACTTCTGAATCACCCTTGGAATAATATTTTCAAAAATATATCCTTGTAGTTTCATTTGTGGTCTAAAAAGTGTTTGACTCACGAAGGTTGAATGTCAGGTAATTTTATTTAATGTTCACATTTAAAAGAGAAAAGGCGGAGAAAGATTTAGATGAAAAGTAGAGTGTGTGACCTTAGAAATATATTTATAAGGTCTGACTGCAGCAGCCAAAAATAATAACCATTGAACCTAGTGAATAATTTAAGGCCAATGAGCTAACAGTGATCTTTGCAATGGGATATTAATACGTAAATATTTTAGTCAGCTTTTTCACACCCAGCATAAAATGCCTTGTATTTTATCTACAATCTCACTCTAGGTGGAATTTCGGAGAGATTCTTGAGTTCTCACTGAAGTCTTTATATACATATTTACACACTATAATTAAATGATTTTACTACCCAAATACATTCAAGAAAAAAAAAAGATTTTATTTTCTAAAATATGCAGTGATGATTACCAAGGCCATGTATCATTTTACACTTTGGGACAGTGCTATACAAGAATTTGGTTCTTTTATCTGTATATACTTGCTATAATATTGTGATTTATTGAAGATTAGGATCATTCAGTTTTCTAACTAATACTTGACCTTGAAAAATAATGCTAAAGTTGATGAAAATAATAAATATTTGTGAGTTTGTCAAAATGCATTTGCTCTTCCCATACCTATTGTTGAGTCACTCAGTCGTGTCCAACTCTTTTGCAACCCAATGGTCTGTAGCCTCTCCAGGCTCCTCTGTTCATGGGATTGTCCAGGCAAGAATATTGGAGTGGGTTGCCATTTTATTCTCCATCACATANGGATAACTCAACTAAACAAAATCCTGAATTGAAACTATAACAGAGTTTGGAGATGTGAAAAACATGGCAGCTGATTAAAAGAGCCCATATTATCCCTGCAATAGAGAGAGTCAGCCTTGATGCAATTGCAAGAAGGAAGAGAGAAAATGAGATGCCCATAAACCAGTGCCCTTGAAGAAATCTAGCATGCTCCTATGTTGGCAGCCTCCTTTTGGTTCCTGACAGAGGTAAGTGTAAATGTAAACCTGCAAATATCTTCTTCCATTCCATACATTGCCTTTTTGTTTTGTTGATAGTTTCCTTCACTGAGTAAAGCTTTTTTTTTTTTTTTTTTTTAATGTAATCCCACTTGTTTGTTTTTGCTTTTCTTGCTGTTCCTTTTTGTGTAAAAAATCATTGCCTAGAGTGATGTCAAGGATCTCATGTCTATTTATGTATGATATTCACTCTTTTATATATCTCACAATATATAAGCTGAGGCATTGAAGTATAAATAAAAATTAGTTATATGAAAATTAGAGAGACAGACTTGAAGACACATATTTGCAGGAAATAAACCCAACAATAATTAAATATTATAAACAGAAATGCTTTAAAATAATTCATATATTACATCATTTAATCCTATCAACAGCCCAAAGACCTAAGTAATAGTTTACCGTACTTCTCAGATGAGGTAATGGAAGAATTAAAAAGATCAACTAATTATCCTAAGGATATACAGCATTTAGATGATACAACAAGAATGAGAAGTCAGGTGGTCTGGTACCAGAATCTGTTTTCCTTATCTGCAGGATATGTTACCTATCAAATGAGAGGTCAGTCTCTATGGCATTTGGCAGTGAAATTAGAAAACACAGAAAGTGAAAAGTGAGCCGTGCTGGCTGCTTAATTCTCCTCAGGATCTGCATAGACTGTTGTCTCTGAAGAACATTTTTCTGGTTCTCATCTAACTAACAAGTTATGGTACATAGGGGTTTCCCTGGTAGCTCAGTTAGTAAAGAATCTGCCTGCAATGCAGGAGATCCCTGTTCAATTTAGGAAGATCCACTGAAGAAGAGAGAGGCTATCCACTCCAGTATTCTTGGGCTTCGCTTGTGGCTCAGCTGGTAAAGAATCCAACCACAATGTGGGAGACCTGGGTTTGATCCCTGGGTTGGGAAGATCCCTGGAGAAGGGAAAGGCTACGCATTCCAGTATTCTGACCTGGAGAATTCCATGGACTGTATAGTCCATGAGGTCTCAAGGAGATGGACACAACTGAGCAAATTTCACTTTCACTTTATAATATATAAGTCAGCAACATGTTAATTTATTAACTATAAAAAATATATAATTCTACTAATATTTGTGTTGTGGTCTAAAGTATCTGCTTTCTAATTTATGGTATCTTGGGGGATAATTATGTGGCTGTTTGGTAATCATAAAATCAAAGCCAATGCAGTTAGATATTTTTGAGAGATATTTTATCCAAAATGTGGATGAATATACGAAAATCTATTATAGAGAACATTGATCCATCCATTGAATGCTTTTCAATGTGTCTACATGTTAGCTTAGATTTTAACACT
This sequence comes from Neotragus moschatus, assembly GCA_006410615.1. Classification (NCBI taxonomy): domain Eukaryota; kingdom Metazoa; phylum Chordata; class Mammalia; order Artiodactyla; family Bovidae; genus Neotragus; species Neotragus moschatus. The sequence goes on from SJYA01000700.1 coordinate 66,101, forward strand.
TAAGGTTAAATTCCATGACTATTTATTCTGTATCTACAGGACATAACTTAGGGCCTAATATAAACTAGGTTCTTCAAAATTAATTGTTGAATTTACTTTTGTGTTCTTTCTCTTTTTCTTCTGATTTTTAGATTTCTAGCTTCCATTCAAGCTTATCTTTCCTTATGCTACTTTTTAATTGAGTAACATCTTTTCCCCTAGTGGGAATCAAGCACCGATAGCCAGTTGTAAGCTTTTATACATACATCAATTAAAATAGGACTTCACCTTCTAGACATCCCACCACTGTCACTTGTTTAGATGTTGGTGTCTATCCCCAGCCTTTCAAAGCACACGTCTGTCATTTCTGTTTTAGGATAAGACCTTCTTATCCACCAAGTATTCACACTTTTGAAGTTATACCTTAAATGCAGCCTATTCATTTGGTAGCCAGTCTTATGGCTCTTTAGTGAACCAAAGAGGAAATGAAAATAAGATTCATGAGCCAAGGAAGAAGTTTGAGAAGGTGGTCATGGCAGTTGGGAATAAGAGGAGAGAAAGTCAGTGTAAGAACTGGATGGAAGCAGTGAAACAGAATTTTGCATTCAAAATAGAAATAGGATTGAACCAGAAAAGCATACATTTCTTGAGGTTGAGGGACTTGTTCTGGGCCTGGAAAGGGAAACACTGTTAATATAATGCCTACTACCTAGTTAGCAGTCATAAATAATTATCTAATAAATTAACAATTAAATATAAATTAGAGGATTGAACACAGAAAAAGTGCATTGTAGTCAGGCATAAGCATTTAAAGGCATAGAGAAGCAGAGAAAAATGACACAGCATTTGATTCAGAGAGAAATCCCAAATCAGCAAGAGTTGAAAAGTGTACTGCACATTATCTAGGATGAAATACAGTTCATTGACCAAATCCCCTTGTGGGTGGTAATATAAGGTTACTTAACATTACAGGTAACCTGATTGAAACATAAATGTCAACTGACTTTCCAAGATCAATCAGAGGTCAAGAGTTTAGTTCCATCTCTTAGGCTCCCAAACTTGTTCTTAAGTCACAGGGACAGGTGTTTCTAAATTCTATATTGACTCTTTGATCTGAATCAGGATAAGCTCAGCAGGTCTTTACACCCCTACGGTGAGAAAATGTATCCTTTCCTGTGTTTGAATTCAAAGCAGAGTAAAAGTTGAGTGGGGCAAAATGAAAAGAACTTCCAGATTGACAGTGATATGGGAGACCCATATTCAAGAGAGATATACCAAAGCTCAGTCAATAGGCAGCTAGAAACATAAAAAGATAAAGGATCTATTTAAGTTCCTGATCTCCAAGTAATCTAAAATCCTCTATTTAGAAGCTATGTTTTGATATGATAAATTTGTTCTCAAACAAAAGAACTACTGTTGTGACTGCCATTTAAACAAATAATATTTATTAAAGTTGATGCTAAAATCCCCAATTTCCTGACTTCTGAATCACCCTTGGAATAATATTTTCAAAAATATATCCTTGTAGTTTCATTTGTGGTCTAAAAAGTGTTTGACTCACGAAGGTTGAATGTCAGGTAATTTTATTTAATGTTCACATTTAAAAGAGAAAAGGCGGAGAAAGATTTAGATGAAAAGTAGAGTGTGTGACCTTAGAAATATATTTATAAGGTCTGACTGCAGCAGCCAAAAATAATAACCATTGAACCTAGTGAATAATTTAAGGCCAATGAGCTAACAGTGATCTTTGCAATGGGATATTAATACGTAAATATTTTAGTCAGCTTTTTCACACCCAGCATAAAATGCCTTGTATTTTATCTACAATCTCACTCTAGGTGGAATTTCGGAGAGATTCTTGAGTTCTCACTGAAGTCTTTATATACATATTTACACACTATAATTAAATGATTTTACTACCCAAATACATTCAAGAAAAAAAAAAGATTTTATTTTCTAAAATATGCAGTGATGATTACCAAGGCCATGTATCATTTTACACTTTGGGACAGTGCTATACAAGAATTTGGTTCTTTTATCTGTATATACTTGCTATAATATTGTGATTTATTGAAGATTAGGATCATTCAGTTTTCTAACTAATACTTGACCTTGAAAAATAATGCTAAAGTTGATGAAAATAATAAATATTTGTGAGTTTGTCAAAATGCATTTGCTCTTCCCATACCTATTGTTGAGTCACTCAGTCGTGTCCAACTCTTTTGCAACCCAATGGTCTGTAGCCTCTCCAGGCTCCTCTGTTCATGGGATTGTCCAGGCAAGAATATTGGAGTGGGTTGCCATTTTATTCTCCATCACATACATATAATATATAGATAAATGTTCATATAATTATGTGGTTAGTTGCTAAGGCATGTCTGACTTTGTGTGACTCCATAGACTTTAGCCCACTAGGCTCCCCTGTCTGTGGATTTCTCAGGCAAGAATACTGGAATTGGTTGCCATTTCCTTCTCCATCATGTAATTATATCCATATACAAACTAGATTGTGTTGTTAACCTCTTTGTGTTTCTTTGATGTTAGTAAGCTTGGACTGCAAGGAGATCCAACCTGTCCATTCTAAAGGAGATCAGCCCTGGGTGTTCACTGGAAGACTGATGCCAAAGCTGAAACTCCAATACTTTGGCCACCTCATGTGAAGAGTTGACTCATTGGAAAAGTCTCTGATGCTGGGAGGGATTGAGGGCAGGAGGAGAAGGGGACGACAGATGGCTGGATGGCATCACCGACTCGATGGACATGGGTTTGAATAAACTCCGTGAGTTGGTGATGGACAGGGAGGCCTGGTGTGCTGTGATTCATGAGGTCACAGAGTCGAACACGACTAAGTGACTGAACTGAATTGAAGCCAAAGAAATGGCTCTAGTTTTCAGACAAATGATNTGGCTGGATGGCATCACCGACTCGATGGACATGGGTTTGAATAAACTCCGTGAGTTGGTGATGGACAGGGAGGCCTGGTGTGCTGTGATTCATGAGGTCACAGAGTCGAACACGACTAAGTGACTGAACTGAATTGAAGCCAAAGAAATGGCTCTAGTTTTCAGACAAATGATTTATTTTTGCCATTTTTTTAACTCAGTAGTTGTATTAAGGTCGGGCTATTTGCTAGAAACTTAAGATGAATTTTGACACTTAACATGGGAAAGTGAAAGAAAACTAGAAGGAGCATTAGATCTTAATGTAGAGGCTTAGGTGTTGCTTACCCACAAACTGAGCAAGTCACTTCACCTGCTCAATTCATTTTTCTCACCTCACATGTGAAGATATATTTGGCTAATTGGAACTTGAAAAATAAAATCATGTTTTAATGGCTAATTAAAAACAATGTGGCGAATTTGAATAATACTCTATAGGTCACTCTTCTGCCATGTGTTACATATCCTTTCATAGAGTATGGATTTTCATAGGCCACAAACTTGGATTTACAACACAGCTATTTTCATTTAAATCTATTAGTAAAATTTAAGACTATCTGAAGCCTAAATAGAGGAATTTGTCATAGATTTAGAATTTCACAGTCAAATGGATTTCTCTATATCCATCTAAATTCTTCTTGACAAAAATAGGGTTCAGACACTAGAGGAGGGAACCATCTGTTGAGTTGTTTTTTTTTTTTTTAATTTTTATTTTTTTTAGTTTGTTTTGCTTTACAATACTGTATTCATTTTGCCATACATGACGTAAATCAGCCATAAGTGTACCTGAGTTCCCAATCCGGACCCCCTCCCT
>SJYA01000700.1:69866-81098 GCA_006410615.1 Neotragus moschatus
TAGCTTGATAGGAATAGCATTGAATCTGTAGATTGCTTTGGGAAGTATACTCATTTTCACAATATTGATTCTTCCAATCCATGAACATGGTATATTTCTCCATCTATTAGTGTCTTCTTTGATTTCTTTCATCAGTGTTTTATAATTTTCTATATATAGGTCTTTAGTTTCTTTAGGTAGGTATATTCCTAAGTATTTTATTCTTTTTGTTGCAATGGTAAATGGAATTGATTCCTTAATTTCTTTTTCTACTTTCTCATTATTAGTGTATAGGAATGCAAGGGATTTCTGTGTGTTGATTTTATATCCTGCAACTTTACTATATTCATTGATTAGCTCTAGTAATTTTCTGGTGGAGTCTTTAGGGTTTTCTATGTAGAGGATCATGTCATCTGCAAACAGTGAGAGTTTTACTTCTTCTTTTCCAATCTGGATTCCTTTTATTTCTTTTTCTGCTCTGATTGCTGTGGCTAAAACTTCCAGAACTATGTTGAATAGTAGCGGTGAAAGTGGGCACCCTTGTCTTGTTCCTGACTTTAGGGGAAATGCTTTCAATTTTTCTCCATTGAGGATAATGTTTGCTGTGGGTTTGTCATATATAGCTTTTATTATGTTGAGGTATGTTCCTTCTATTCCTACTTTCTGGAGAGTTTTTATCATAAATGGATGTTGAATTTTGTCGAAGGCCTTCTCTGCATCTATTGAGATAATCATATGGCTTTTACTTTTCAATTTGTTAATGTGGTGAATTACATTGATTGATTTGCGAATATTGAAGAATCCTTGCATCCCTGGGATAAAGCCCACTTGGTCATGGTGTATGATCTTTTTAATGTGTTGTTGGATTCTGATTGCTAGAATTTTGTTGAGGATTTTTGCATCTATATTCATCAGTGATATTGGCCTGTAGTTTTCTTTTTTTTGTGGCATCTTTGTCAGGTTTTGGTATTAGAGTGATGGTGGCCTCATTGAGCTCTAAACCAACTAGAATTGCTCAAGCTATCTCCATTATCTATTTGGTGTTTGGTCTTTAAATCCTTAGAGGTTACAGTCCCTTTTTCAGTCTTCCACACCTCCTCATTTCCAACAGCTCTCTTTTTCTGTTCCCATTTGATGTCTCCCTCAGAGTCTCATAAAATATTTGGAATACCCTGTAAAAATGTTGGTGGTTGTGGGAAATCAGGGGGTCTATTCCAACCCACTTGTGAAGAGTGCTTCGTCACCATGTCAGTCCTATAGCTGCTGTATTGCATCTGGATGTTCTCATAACTCTGCAAGGCTTGTCACACCACTGTGCTTGCTTGGGAAGTCAAGATAGAAGTTTTCATTCTTTTTCAATTCAGTCACTCAGTTGTATCTGAGTGTTTGAGACCCCATGGACTGCAGCATGCCAGGCTGATTTTGTCCATGGGATTTTCCAGGCAAGAATACTGGAGTGGGTTGCCATTTCCTCCTCCAGGGGATCTTCCTGACCCAGGGATCAAACCTGCATCTCCTGTGGCTCTTGCAGGCAGATTCTTTACCACTGATCCACCTAGGAAGACCATCCCATGATCTACATTTGGTCAAAGCAAGGTCAACTTGCTACTATAATCCAAGCAGTAACATAATGTGATTTGAAATATGCTTAAGATAAGTGAACCATGTCAAACAAAATAATAGTAATAATAAGGCTACAGTTCATTTTAATGAATGGTTCCAGAAAGAGGTGAATTGATGTAAATCTTACACTGTTGATTGCTTAAATCCATTAACTACATATAGTCAAACTTCAATGGAGAAAAGAAAATTATTTCCCTGTCCTCTTTTGTCCTCTCCCATCAATTAAGAACTCTTCAGGTCTGATTTGGCCACACTTGTAAAGCCCATGCACCAATGTTCATTAGATAAAAAACAAAACAAAAAAAGACAGCAAAAAATTATTTTCATTATTTTTTTTGTGTATGTGTTGTTAATATCACTAAGAAAGCATCTAATATGATTAAGCAAGGAATTCTGAAGCCAGGCATAAGCCATATTTACAACTCAGTGTAAAGTTATGCACCTCATAAATATATCACAAACTCTGTCTTACTTTCCTAATGTACAGTTTTATAAAATGAAACATGGGTTTCAGATATGCTCTTTGAGAGTGTGCTATTAGGACAAATTCTTAAACCAATATATAGATCAAAATAATTCATATAGGATTTTCTTTTATTGATTACCAATCCATTTTATTTGAACAGTCCTGACTAAGATCAAAATCACTTTGCAAAAATGCCTGTGAACCTGATAAAGCAGTAACATTAGAGCACGGCCCTACTTTGAAAGTATGTTTGAAAAGTGAAAGCAAATTAATTGTAACTATACAAATGAAAATATATTATCTTTTCCTATTAATACCATAATTGTGAGAAATACCATGCAGTTAGGATGAATTTCTGAAAGCACACAATAGTCTATTAACTAAATTTGTTTAAGATATGCTATTTCACTAATTTTCAGAAGCCAACTTCAACCTTTGGCAAGTGAGGGAAGGGTTGTGGAAATAAAGCAGAAGACATAAAAATGAAAAATTTGAAAAATTACTAACTTTTCTCCTAGCATTTCATTTATTTTTTATTTATTAATTTATTACTAGAAGTAATGAAGTATGTATTTTGAATAGGACATTAATTATAGGATATAAATCAAGGTCCATCAGTAGGTGAGTGTATTGACGACATATCAAACTTCTCCAGAGAGTGGATTACTGTCATTTAACTTTCTTGAAAATTTCTAAACCATCTGTTTCTACATCCTTACTAGCATTGATTGCAATCAGTTGAATCAGTAGTTTATGTTTCATTTCCTTTCATTTGCTGTTATTTTACACAGGGGAATATTTGCATTTGTATTGTATTCCTGACATAAGTAAAACCCATTTCAAAATTCATACCTGCTCTAATGTACTAGCAAATTTCAGCCCTTCCTCCAATAAGTCATCCTTTTCATAGGAAAGTTGACTGTAAGAATTTTGCTTTAACAGTAATCCAAAGATAATTCTTTCAAAAATTAATAGCTAACTAAGGGAATTAAAAATAAAACCTGGCAGTTAAAAGAATCGCGTTGTTTCTTACTTAAATATTAATCGGTAGGTGAGAGAAAACAAGAAACAGAGAAACTATGGATTAAGAAGTGCATTTAGGTATTCATTAAAAAGCATTTAGTGAAACAACCAGAATTTCAAACTTGAAACCACTAAATAATTCTAGTCTTACTGCCTGCTCTAATGCAGTGCTGTGGACAGGACTGAGGTGATAAAAAGGAAGTGTCTACACCGCATGCTGAGCGAGAGGAAAGCACCCAGCCTTCACTTGCATTCACTTAGGATCTTCCAGAACAAAGTAGATGTTTGTTGATCTAATCAACTGTTTTATTATTTGCTTCTAATTTTTTTGTTATAGTTAATGGAGATATCATTTTCTTATGCATGAAATATGAGAGTAAGATATTTTGTGGCTAATAAAAACATATTTATTGTTCCAGGTTTCTGGAGCCAGGGGAGATTTCCTTTTAATGTCAAGATTCTTATAACAAAGAGATCTAAAAGTTACTATGTTCTATGGAGGGAGAGTTATTTTTCTTTGTGTGCATTTGTTAATGAAAATAAACAAAATTCTTGCCATCCAATTAACTTATAACATGGCAATGTTCAATTCCTATTTTTGAATTGAACTGGTTTACATGAAAAATTTACTCTAGAATCATTTTCTCTCCTCAGTTTGTCTTGTGTCTACACATTAACACACAAAATGAACGTTGCAAGTCTTTAGCTTTATGTTTCAATAGTCTTGCTTATTTTGAACATGTTTTTCTGTTGTGTGTTACTGAGGAATTACTTATAAGATAAATTGGCAAGTCTGGATTTTCTTAAAGTCCCTCTAGGTCAGCCACCCTGTTCAGCTTTTCTTCTCTAGTAAACTTAGCTTTAAAGCCACTTTTCAGCTGCTGCTTGGACATCTTCAGGGAGAAGCAGCTCACCATACTAGGTTTGAAGCATCAGGTTCCTACTTTGAATATCTGGGACTGTGAGTAAATGTGCTGTCATATACTGAACAATAATCTTGACATTTGAAACTTCTATGCAATGTCTCTTATTCCTTCACTTAGATTCCTAAAGGGCAAGTTTAAGTTTTTTCAGGTGTTTAAAAAATTTTGTTTGCCTTCTCTAAATCTTTTCTTGATCTATTTCAATATTACCTGATCTTTCACAATTTCTTCATATGACTTTAAAAAAGTTTCCTTCATCATCCACTCCATCTGTCACATTGTTCTTCCCTATACTTGCTTTACTTTATTTTAGTTTCTCAATGTGCTGATAAAAATATACACAGGATACTACAGATGAGCATCATGATATTGACTACAACACCGGCTTCATTTTTCTAGTTACTCTGTAATAGCTAATAGCACTATTAAACCATAATATGGTTTTCTGATTTCCTATCATTCAGTTGGATTTCTATGATCTTTCTAAACTACCACCTGGTTTAATGGTTGTTAGCACTAAACCACTTTTCCCATATCTGATTTAAAGGATTTTGTACTTAGGAAGCTCATGGTTTTTCTGGGGCAGTTATTGCTCATTAAGAGAGATTTTACTTTTATTCCTACTAAATAGCATGAAAAGAGGCTCAGGCAGTATGCTGGATTCAAATGAAGTCATGCCTAGTGACAATTCTACTAAAGAAGTGTTGAGTAGCTAGGAAGCACTGATTAAACTTTTCTCATTTCTCAAACTCTGTCAATTCAGTCTGAGGAAGTCCACATGGAGGGAAATAATTCTTGCAACACAAAACTAGACAGTTTGTTTTCCTGTTTCATTAAAGATAGAAGAATTTTAATTCAGTTGCTTTACAGAAGTACATTTTTACTTTATGAATGTCAATTAGCTTACATCCATTAGAAAGCTAGAGATAACAAGGATTCATCCACTAAAATGGGTACAAAACAAAATCAAATGTCCTATTACTTCCCACTCTTTCTGCCTTAAAGGAACAAAAAGGTTATTCTACTTCTTCAGTGAATGAGGGAAGTATGTCTGATGAAAGATATCGGATCCTGGGTGAAGCCCTGGGAAGAAAAGGGTGAAAAGCATTTAAACAGGAGAGTTGAAGCAAGTTTACTTAATATGTCTCAGACATTTAGGTAACATACTTTTTGTAGCTTTAGTGCTTTCCCAGAAGTTTAAGGTGGGTTGAACAGAGCCTATGGGTGCTCTCACTCTGGGCCAGTAACAAGATATAAGCTAAATTAGCTTCATCTTCCCCAGTAATTAGATATTTTTTCAGTTCAGTTCAGTTCAGTCATTCAGTTGTGTCCGACTTTTGTGACCCCATGGACTGCTGCACACCAGACCTCCCTATCCATCACCAGCTCCTGGAGTTTACACAAACTCATGTCCATTGAGTCGGTGATGCTATCCAACCATCTCATCTTCTGTCATCCCCTTCTCCTCCTGCACTCAATCTTTCCCAGCATCAGGGTCTTTTCAAATGAGTCAGCTCTTCCCATCACGTGGCCAAAGTATTGGAGTTTCAGCTTCAGCATCAGTCCTTCCAATGGACACCTAACACTGATTTCCCTTAAGATGGACTAATTGGATCTCCTTGCAGCCCAAGGGATTCTCAAGAGTCTTCTCCAACACCACAGTTCAAAAGCATCAGTTCTTTGGCACTCAGCTTTCTTTACAGTCCAACTCTCACATCATACATGACTACTGGAAAAACCATAGCCTTGACTAGAGGGACTTTTGTTGGCAAAGTAATGTCTCTGATTTTTAGTATGCTGTCTTGGTTGGTCATAACTTTCCTTCCAAGGAGTAAACGTCTTTTAATTTCATGGCTGCAGTCACCATCTGCAGTAATCTCATTTTTAGGCTTAATTAAAGTTGTACTTGTCTATGTATGTTTTAGTGAAGTGAAAGTGAAGTCGCTCAGTTGTGTCTGACTCTTTGCAACCCCATGGACTGTAACCTACCAGGGTCCTCTGTCCATTGGATTTTCCAGGCAAGAATACTGGAGTGGGGTGCCATTTCCTTCTCCAGAGGATATTCCCAACCCAGGGATCAAACCCAGGTCTGCTTCATTGTGGGCAGATATTTTATCATCTGAGCCACCAGGGATGCCCTATGTATGTTTTAAACAGACTAAAATGAATTCTCCATTTAGCTACTTCAATAATCCAATTACACTTTTACTAACTTCTAGAACTAAACTTTGGGGAGAAAGCTTCCATTTCTTTCCCTTTCTTGGAAAGATTGGGGTCTAGTGAAGTAATTTCTTACAGATCTTGCTCCTGCTTCAAACAATGTGTAAAGACACTAGTGTGTGTGTGTGTGTGTGTGTGTGTGTGTGTGTGTGTGCTAAGTTGCTTCAGTTGTGTCTGACTCTTCGTGATCCCATGAACTGTAGCCTGCCAGGCTCCTCTGTCTATGGTATTCTCTAGGCAAGAATACTGAAATGGATAGCCATTCCCTTCTCCAAGGGATCTTCTGGACCAGGGTCAAAGCTGGGTCTCCTGCACTGTAGGCAGATTCCTTACTGTCCGAGGCACCAAAGAAACCAGTAGGTTTACTACTAGATTTACTCTAAAGAGGATATCAGATGACTGACTCAGGCTTAGAAGCCTGAAGCTGTATTGTGTTCTCTGTGTCTTCAGGAGAAAGCATGCAAATTTTTCCTTTAAGAACTAGTTAAAGGAGACTTCCTATAGGTCTATTTTGAGTAATAGACAGACATGGATGCTTATTGCTTCAGTGTGATCTCCCTCTAGACAGCGAGTCCTCATCCAAATGTATACCACCTAAGATATGCTTTCTTTGAAGATGTTCAAGTTAATTTATTGATGACTTTTTTAGACCACCATATTTTTCATAGATGCAAAAATGTGTTTTATACCTAGCATTATAGAAGATTAAATATTACATAAAAGAATGATATATAGATATTGAATAACCAGAAGGAAACTGCATAATATTTTGAAGATTTCCAAATTTACATTCTATTATAATCTTTAGTGTTGAAAGATACTTACAAATTTACTCTTAAGAACTGTGCTCAGCAAGATTTGTTATTTTTAACTTTTTATATAGTTTCTAAATTGTCTTAAATGGTATGAATCAATTAACTATTTGGGAGTGCATACCTCAGTTAGTAAAGATTCTGCCTGGAATGCAGGAGACCTGGCTTCGATCCCTAGGTTGGGAAGATCCCCTGGAGAAGGGAAAGGCTACCCACTCCAGTATTCTGGCCTGGAGTATTCCATGAACTGTATAGTCCACGGGGTCGAAAAGAGTCGGACATGACTGAGTGACTTTCACTTCTTTCACACAAGGAGAATGTAACTTTTTGATATTATGAATGTAGTCCTTTAATAATTGAGTCTTCTTAGGTTTAAGAAGATAATGCTATTTGCAATATAATAATTAGAAATCAAAGATACATTTGAAGCATTAGCAAACATTTTTCTGTAAAGAGCCAGAGAGACTATTTGATCTCTGTTGCAACTACTCATTTCTGCCTTTGTTTCTGCTCAAAATCCTTCAGGCTAGGCTTCAACAGGGCTTCCCTGGTAGCTCAGGTGGTAAAGAATCTGCCTGCAATGTGGGAGACCTGGGTTCAGTCCCTGAGTTGGGAAGATCGCCTGGAGGAGGAAATGGCATCCCACTCCAGTAGTCTTTCCTGGAGAATCGCAGGGACAGAGGAACCTGGCAGGCTAAAGTCCGTTGGATCACAAAGAGTTGGACATGACTGAGTGACTAAGAACAGCACAGCACAGGCTTCACCAGTACATGAACCAACAACTTCCAGATGTACAAGCTGGATTTAGAAAAGGCAGAGGAACCAGATGTCAACCTGCCAACAACCACTGGAACACAGAAAAAGCAAGAGAATTCAAGAAAAATATATACTTCTGCTTCATTGACTATGCTAAAATCTTTGATTGTGTGGATCACAACAAACTGTGGGAAATTCTTAAAGAGACAGGAATACCAGACTACCTTACCTACCTCCTGAGGAACCTATATGCAGTTCAAGAAGTAACTGTTAGAACCTGTCATGGAAAAATGAACTGGTTCCAAATTGGGGAAGGAGTATGTCAAGGCTATATATTGTCACCCTGCTTTTTTAACTTGTATGCAGAGTACATCATGCAAAATTCTAGGCTGGATTAATCCCAAACTGGAATCAAGATTACTGGGAGAAACAAGAACAATCTCAGATATACAGATGACACCACCCTAATGGCAGAAAGCAAAGAGCAACTAAAGACCCTCTTGAAAGTGAAAGAGGAGAGTAAAAAAGGTGGCTTCAAACTCAAGATTCAAAAAACTAAGAACATGGCATCTGTTCCCATCACTTCATGGCAAATAGGTGGGGAAACAATGGAAATGGTGAGAGACTTTATTTTCTTGGTCTCCAAAGTCACTGTGGATGGTGACTGCCACCATGAAATTAACAGATGCTTGCTCCTTGGAAGAAAAGCCATGACAAATTTATACAGCGTATTAAAAAGCAGAGATATTAATTGGTTGACAAAGGTCTGCATATTCAAAGCTATAATTTTTCCAGTAGTCATTTAGGGATGTGAGAGTTGGACCTTAAAGTAGGCTGAGTGCCGAATAATTGATGCTTTCAAATTGTGGTGCTTGAGAAGACTCTGGAGAGTCCCTTGGACAGCAAGGAAATCAAACTAGTCAATCCCAAAGGAAATCAGTCCTGAATATTTACTGGAAGAACTAATGCTAAAACTGAAGTTCCAATACTTTGACAGCCTGATGCGAAGAGCCGACTCATTGGAAAAGACCCTGAAGCTGGAAAAGATTGAAGGCAGGAGAAGGGGATGACAGACGATGAGATGGTTGGATGGCATCACTGACTCAAAGGACAGGTGTTTGAGCAAACTCCAGGAAATGGTGAAGGACAAGGAAGCCTGGTATGCTGCAGTCCATGGAGGTGCTGAGTCAGATATGACTTACCAACTGAACAACAACAACTTCAAGAAAGCAGCCATACACAGTACCTAAAGGAATGGGTGTGGCTGTATTTCAATAATGTTTTATTTACAACAGGCATGAGTTAAATATGGTCTCTGGGTTATAGTTTGTCGATTGATGTAACTGTTTTTTTTTTTTTTTTAACAGAAAAAGTTTTAGCACTGTCAAGCATAGCCTCAGTGGTAGAGAACTTCACTGTATCTGAATACAATTTTAATTCCATAAAAGGCAAGAGAACTTTTGGCTCATCAGTGATGCCAGCTGATAAGAAATTAGCCATGTGTCTTACATGTGACTTTTGTTCCTCGAATGAAGTTTGAGCTGAATACTCTTTTGAAAAATAGAACTCAAAGTATGCTCTTTTCTTTCCTTAATGAAAACTCTTTTTAGTTTCATTTTTATTATAGTTCCTCTTTTCTATTCTTAATGGAATCATTAATTTTCTTCTTTATAAGAGGACCAGATGAATAATAATCCTTAAATTATTCTTAAACAGGTTTCTGAAAAACAGCTGATTAAATTGTTTTATTCTGGGGGAAGCAAGATAGCAGTTGATAGGAATACAGCTGACCCTTGAACAACACAAAGGTTCGGGGGGCTGACAATCTGAACAGTAGAAGATTTGCACAAACCTTCACAGTCAGCTCTCTGCATTTGCGGTTCTACATCTGCAGATTTAACCAACCTTAGAGACAGGAGTGCTGTGACACGTACTTACTGGAAACATTTGCCTATAAGTAGAACCATGCAGCTCAAAAACCAGCATGTGCTATGGAAGGGTCAAGTGCATTTTTACATCTTTAATAGGAACAATATTTTTTAATTTAAACCCCATGTTTAGTTTCTGGGAAACATGTATTAAGGTATAAAGAATATATTGATCAAGTTGATTTTCTTTTTCTACACATAAGTACTGTAGTATTTGAATAATTAGAACATTAAATATCTATAGCATTGCTGTAAATCCCAAGAAAAGGGAATATAGTTCAGGTAACTCTTTCTCCCCACTAGATCATCATCAAATATCCTGAAATGTGACTTTAATGACAGCACAAACAAAAATCTGAAATGTCTGAAAACAAATGCCTATAGGATATGAGCAATGGTGGAATTAAATTTAATGTGGGCACTTTTCTATAGAAGGGCACTGGGAGCCCTTTTCTTATTGACTTTCCTTACTGACTTAGATTCAAGGAAAGTAAATTCTGCTTGTTTTTGAGGATTACATGTTTCTAAAATTTGGTTAATTACCCATCTTTTGCATTTATGCTTATCTTTTATGCAAACAAGCTTATGAAAACTATTTTTATTTTTTTGGACTTTCTTGAGAAATAATACTCAAAGTTCTGTAGAGAATCTACAATTCCTTGTTAGGAAATTTTATATTAAGAAATTTATAGAAGAAAATATTTGCAAATCTGATAAAAGGTTAATATCCCATACATCAAAAACTTACACAATTCAAGAAAAACCAAACAATCCAGTTAAAATGCTGATAATGAATCTGAATTGACATTGTTCCAAAGAATCCATGCGGATAGACAACAGGCACATGAAAAGATGTTACCGATCACTAATTATTAGGGAAATGCAAATCAAAAACCACAGGAGATCTCACCCCACACCTGTTAGAAAGGCTACTACTAAAGAAAACAGCAACAGCAACAATAAATAGTAAAAGTTGGAAAGAATGTAGAGAAAAAGGAACCTTCATACGCTGTGGGTGGGGCTGGAAACTGGTGTAGCCACTTTGGAAAGTATTATGGAGAGTCCTCAAAAATTTAAGAATAAGACCACCATGTGCCTCACCTATTCCACTTCTAGATATTTATCCAAAGAACACAGAAACACGACCCAAAAGACCCATGCACCCCTGTATTCACTGCAACATTATTTGTAGCCAAGATAAAGACAGTCAAAGTATTTATCAGTGGATAAATGGATAAAGAAGATGTGATATATAAAAATGTGTGCACACACAAACACACACACACACAGTGAAATGCTACCCATCCATAAAAAAAAGAAATCCTGCCATTTGTGATGATATGAATGGAATTTGATGGTATTATGAAAAGAAAAATACCATATTATTTCACTTATATGCAAAGTCTAAAAAAGACTTCAAACAAATGAGCAAACAAAATAACGAAAACAAATTTATAGATCCAGAGAAGAGATGAGTGGTTGCCAGAGAAGGAAAGCGGGGG
>SJYA01000700.1:81392-105592 GCA_006410615.1 Neotragus moschatus
GGGGTGGGGGACGCGGCGGGGGTGGTGAGCAGAATTAGTGAAGGAATCAGCTATATGGTGATGCATGGTAATGAGACTTGCGGTGGAGATCACTTAGATGTCAAATTAGAATGATGTACATCTAAACCTTTTATGGGCTTCCCTTGTGGCTCAGCTGGTAAAGAATCTGCCTGCAACATGGGAGACCTGGGTTTGATCCCTGGGTTGGGAAGATCCCTGGGAAAAGGGAAAGGCTACCCACTCCAATATTCTGGCCTGGAGAATTCCTCTTATAATAAAGAAAAGAATAAAGTATTCTGGCCTGGAGAAAGCCTTTTATAATTAAAACAAAAGAACAAATAAAAAAGAAAAGTACCTTTTTAAAAGTATTTAATCCACATTTCCCCAAGGTGCTAACTTACAGTCTTGAGCATAAACACTAAAGAATTGAGACCATTCCCTTAGTAGTATTTTCTTTCACTTCTTTGCAGCACCCCAGGGCTGCACTCACAGAAAATTCCTATAAGTCTGTGCTATTTGATTGGCCTGGAGAAGGGCTATTGATTTGGAATCTCTTTTTTTTCTCTTTTATTCAAATGAGAACATATGTTCTGACTTTAAATACAAAAATGGTGATAGACCAAAGTGGAATTAGGTGTTATTACAGGATAACAGATGTGTTTTGACTCCCTTTTATTATGCTTGCAAATATGTCCTTTACACCAAGTGTTAAATCTCGTGCATGAGATAGTTCTTGAAAAGATATTCTGTATTATAGTATATGGAAATAATCTCACTATTTGAGAAAGGCAAATCAAAAGTTGTAGCTGTTCCTTCTTGAAATTTCTGTAGTCATAGTACAGTAATAAGGACCATTTTTAAACTGGTATCAGGTTCAAATGACGTATGATCACTGCCAGCTGCATCAAGAGGTAGTCTGGGTAAAAATAAGTTATTTGACCAGAACAGCAGAACAAAGCTGAAAATCTTCTGACACCTGATCCCTTCAGCAGCTGTGGAAATCTATTGAAAGGGTTCTCCTTCTAATGCATTTGTCAGAATGCTAATTGGAAAAATGACTTCATGTCATGAGTCATACAGTCACCTCTGTGGACCTCATTAGACTTAAATGAGTGCACTCAAGTCCAGCACCATCATTCAGATATAGCCATATGTTGGCAAAGAAGATAGTTCAGTAACCAGGCTCCTGGCCAATTGTGAACATTGTCAAGTAAAGAAATGCGGTAAAAATCAAATAGAAATGTTTAAGGGCAGATGTAGACATAAGGCATTATAGCTTTCTGAGAAAAAGCTATACGAGCGTGGGACTTTTAAGTTCAACGAAGTTAAGCAAAAAAAAGTTTAGCCAAATTTTATCCTTAAATGCACCTTAGAAGTACTCTGGAGCAGGGGGAAATAGAAAGAGAACTAACATAAGTCTTAAGAGTTCACAGTTTAGAAATGCAGACAGCCGTTTGTATAAGAGGGCTTCCCGGTGGCTCAGCCGCAAAGAATGCCTGCGATACAGGAGACATGAGTTTGAGGGACAATCCCCTGGAGAAGAGGATGGCAACCCCCTCCAGGTTTCTTGCTGGGGAAATCCCATGGACAGAGGAGCCTTGTTGATTATGGTTCATAGGGTTGCCAAGAGTCAGATACAGCTTAAGCGACTGAGGACACTTATATATGTAAAGCTATGAAAAAAAATTTATAAAATACCAGTTAAGCTCCTAGAGGAAAGTGTGGCAGGAGTATATCAATTATGATTGTATTAAGTAAGGTTGAAGAGAAGATAGAGGAAAGAGAGAGCCTCCTGGAACAGGCAGAATTGGACACATGTAGAAACAGGCAGCCAAGAGAGAATCAAGTGGGAAGACCTTTGATGTAGCAGATATGACCTGGGAAACGGAATCCTGGCTAACACATTACAGACAGGATTTGCCAGGTGGTCCTAGTGATAAAGAACCTGCTTGCCGATGAAGGAGACATAAGAGATGCAGATTCCATCCCTGGGTCAGTAAGATCTCCTGGAGGAGGACATGGCAACCGGCTGCAGTATTCTTGCCTGGAGAATCCCATGGACAAAGGAGTCTGGCAGGCTACAGTCCATAATGCCACAAAGAGCTGGACATGAGTGAAACAACTTAGTAAGCTCACACACATACGCAGTATAGACAACTCCAACTACAGGGTGAATCATGGGTTTGAAACTGGGCATTTGGTGCTGGCAGGGCGAGAAATGCAGGATAATCTTTGAATATCAGCCAAGAGATCACTAGAATGAAACTACATAACTTCAAAAGACTTAACAAATGATTCTAAATAACAAGTGATTGTCTTTAAGAGTATGGAAATAACATTATTTTTGTAAACAGGTAAAATAATACACATAATGTCCTCAGATGTGTGCACCTTTACAATACAAAAGTACCAAGTCATCCAAGCAATTAAATATTTTGTTTTCCACTTAGAAATAAAAAGTATCTGTTCATCTAGACTTTCTATACTTCATCTGGTTGTCTGAAAAGACAACTGTGATAGACCTGAAAATTCTAGTAAGAACTGATATTTCTTTTAAATGCAAAACTCAAATGAACACACATTTGCTGAAAGTCGAATATGGTCAAGAAACTTAGATGCCACGAAAGTAAAGATGATGTGGGGGGATCACAAGCTTAACCTAAGGTCTAGTTCAACCTGGTCACTGCTAACAGGACAGGTGAGAATTATTGCCTGAATGGAGCTACTGTCTGTTTCTGAAACTTATGGTTCTCATCATTATTCTCAAGGTCAAGATGTCTCAGACTTTATTCCATCTCTTGAATAACTCTGGAATAACCCTCTGGAATAACTCTGACCTCCTGGCTTTTCTGGAACACTGGTCATTTAGGCAGTGAAAATACCAATGTTGTTTGGCAACAGTTGATAGCCAATGTACTATAGGTTAAGGACTGGATGAAGGCAGATGAATTTCTTACATGATAAATTTGAAAAGCTAATTTTATATCAAGCTGTATATATCCATGGTGTGTATATATATATATATATATATATATATGCCATTCTTTTCTTTCCAACTTTACTTTCTTTAAAAAAAAATTAAATACAGGTGTGAAAAAACTATCACATAGATGAAATTTCATACAGTAAATAAGGCCATGTATCAATTTCTAAATCTGAAAATAGAAAATATTCCGTACTCTGGAAGTTCTCTCTCCCCTATGCTGTTTCCACACCCTTTTCTCTCCCAACCATCTTTTCTATCTATCTCACACATCACCAACTCAGTGGACATGAATATGAGCAAACTCCAAGAGATAGCAAAGGACAGGGAAGCCTGGTGTGCTGCAGTCCATGGGATTGCAAAGAGTTGAACACAACTTAGTGGCTGAACAACAACAATAACAACAAAGTCTCACCCGTACGGTAGTCCTTAGCTTGACTTTTATCATTTCAATCAAAGTTTTACTATTTTTGAGATTTTCACAAATGGAATCATATTATATGTACTCCTTGGTGTCTGTTATATTTGGTTCAGCCTTAAGTTTGTAAGATTCATTTATGCTGTAGGATTCATTTATAGCTATAGTTTGTTCAGATTTATTGTATATGCATATTATATGATCATATGAATATGTCATCATTTGGGGTTGTTTAAATTTTGCAGCCATTATGAGCTGTGCTGCAAAATGTGGTCTCGTATGTCTTTTGGTGCATTTATGCAGTCTTATATACAAAGAAATTGAATTGTTGGGTGAAAACTATGTATATATTTTTCATTAGTGGATGTGTACATTCTCACTCAATCTTGTCCAGCTCTTTGCATTAGTGGATACTGCAAACAATTGAGGTGTTGATCACAGTTGTTCTCATTTACACCCACACTGTTCTGCATGATAATTCCACTTGCTGTAAAGCACATTCTCATCAAATATTATCAGTCTTTAATCTTAGAAGTTTTAATGTGGTCTAGTGGTGTGTCATTGGAAATACAATTTTCATTTTTATCAATGATTAATGATCCTGAGTATTCTTTTAGAATTAAATTACTTAACAGTGTATTATTTAATTGTGATTTGCTAATGCTCTTTTTGTTACTTAGTTCTGGATTAATTTATCTAGGGTCAAAGAGCATATTCTAATATATAAATTAAATCATATGAAATGTGTTTCCTTTAATAAAGTAGTATAGGATCAATTTTGGTAAATGTTCCATGTCTACTAGGAAAAATATGCTTTCTCTAGATGTCAACTGTAGTTTTCTATGTATCTCCATTTGGTCCAGATTTTCAATGATTCTCAAATTTCTAATTGCCTTTGTGACTTTGTATATACTTAAAATTAACTGAGAAAAATGTTGGAAATTACATAAGTGTGATTTACAGATTTAGTTCTTTGATGTTAAGCTTAGCTTTATATATTTTAAGAGTAATTCATTTTATCATCCTGTTTTTATTGAAACCTTTATCATGGTGGAACACCTTTTACACATCGTGACTATTTAGAAAAGACATCTCTATAGTATATAAATATTAAAATATTCTTGATTTCATCTGGACACTTCAAGTTGCAAAATACACACACACACACACACACACATCCTTATGCTGTCTGGTCTCACTTTCATGCATGACAGCAATCTTAAGCTGTCCCAAAACATCAGTAACAATTCTACTATCATTACTTCTCAAATTCTTGAGTTGACTATTTTCTACTTTCTTCCTCTAACCTTCTATACCCATTCTTCCCATTGTCAAATCATAGCTTTACTCTTCATTTCAAAGATAAATCAGTAACAACCAGAAGAGACATACCTTATTCTTTCTACCTTCAGGTCAAGTTTCCATTTCTCTTGTTACAATGAATGTAAGTGTTCTGCTTCTGTATCTGGCCACTGTGTGTTAAATTTCCTCTTGACTACTTAAACATTTTCTTTGTTTTTTGTTGTCCTACTATGATCATTTCCATCAAAATATGCTTGAATATACCTTTTTACTAAAACCCAAACAATAACAATAAAAACTTTTCTGAGACCATATGTTGGAATCCTCTTTAGCTCCCATCTGTTTATCTACCTCCCTCTATAGCCAAGCTCCTTAGAAGAGTTTCATATACTGCTCTATCCACCTACTTTTTTGACTTTCCCTTTAGTTCAATTCCAATTAGGTTTCCTTCTCTACAACTGTAATGAAATTGCTCCAGTCAAATTATAAAGCTCAATCTGTGTTTCTTCCCTTATGCAATTTAACTGATTCAGTTGATTATTGTCTCTTTGAAATGTTTTTTATGCTCATTTTTTAGAGAAATCGTGCTCAGTTTTCTCCAGCCTCATTGGCTTCAATTTCTTCATCTCTTGTTAGATCTTCCTAGTAAGTTGGGTCACTGAAGGGTGGAGTGGTACTTTGCTCGGCTCTTACGATTATCCCCTTCTCTAGTTACATTCTCCCACTGGTGATCTCATCTAGCTTCAAGGATGCAAATATCATCCACATCTCAGTGAGTCTGTCCAATATATCTTTAGTTCTGAGTTCCTCCTCGAGTTTCAGATTCATACAATAAATACCTATGTGACATAACCCGCTCCATCTCTACTCTTCCCAGTTCTGGAAACAGCACCATAATTTTCGAGTTGTTCAGACTGAACTTAGAACGTTTTCTTCATAATCTTATAATCATCCATTAGTGAGTCCCTGGCAACTCTGCTTTTGAGATTATTTCTGACAACACCTTTATCCTCTCTCATCTGCAAGAGCTTCCTAAGTAATATATCAGGTTTTACATGTTTCCTTACAATCTATTATCCCCATTATAGTCAGAAACATCTTGAAATATTCTAGTTCAGATCTGACCACTTCTCTTTTCATGAATCTCCTATGTTTTCCCAACACAGATATAGTAAGTTAGAGTAAAATTGAAGCTCCTCCACATGGCCCATGGGAGCTTAGATGAAATCACCAGGCCTACTCTTTGGTGTCAGTTTTCATTATTCTTTCCCCTTCCATTACTCCAGCAACACTGAGTTTATCCTGCTTCTTGGGCAATCCACACTGATAGTTGCAGCTCCACTTGCCTTCTCATTCCTTCATATTCTTGGGTTGTCATCTGGAATATCACTCTTTAGAAAAAAATCCCTGACCATTCAATTAAAATATGGGATTATCTCTATAGTCCATTTACTTTTCTCAGGGCTCATATCACTGTTGTGTTAATTTCTTTTTTACATTCTCTATCATTAAAATATATTTACTCTAAGATTGTTATGCTGTATTTTTCACTATGCAACCAATAGATTAAAAAGTTATTAACACATGTATATGTTAGTCGCTCAGTCGTTTCCAACTTCCATGGACTGTAGCCCACCAGGCTCCTTTGTCTGTGGGATTCTCCAGGCAAGAATACTGGAATGGGCTGCCATTTCCTTCTCCAAAAAGGCTGATGAAAGTTGTAAAATCAAAATGATAACTGTATTAGCAGCACACATGGTGAATGCTAAATAAATATTTCAAATGAATTATAAAAAATGAATAATAGCTGGTTAATTGAAATGTAAGGTTTAAAAATAAACCCAGTTAATTCTATGTTGAAGTGGCATAAAAATGATTTTGAATCTTTATTTTCCCTTTATATTCCTATGTTTCAAGGTCACATTGTTGAGTTTGATTTCTGCAGGAGTTTAATTATTATTATAATATAATTCAATAATATGCTTACAAATTGGTATATATGGCTTATAAAAGAAGATTTTTCTTTTATTCAATATAAAACTATTCCTTACAAAGGGATATGTTCATAATGAGAGGGAATCAAAAATTAGTAACAATTTATATATCCACCTAGATCTATGTTATCAAGACTTTAAAAAATAAAGTTCCTACTGCCTTGTAATTAGAAAATTAATTTAACTTGGAATGATATATAACATCCTAACTTTAAGAGGTTGACATTTATTTAACATATTAATATAAGGCTCATTTTGTGCTAGGTATTTTTGTAATTTCTGGGGACAATTATTTAACAATGTTAAAGGTTAAAACTTATTTAACAATGTTAATATAAGGCCCATTTTGTGCTAGGTACTTTTGTAGTCTGTGGAGACACAATTGTCTACCAAACAGATCTGATTCTTAATTTCTTAAAGTTTCTTAGTTTATTTTTGCTGAAAGACCATCATCAATAAGTAAAATAAACTTCAGTTATTTAAAAAAAATGCTATGAAAATAAAAAGGCATGAGGTATCATGATGCTTTGATTATAAAATTGGGAAATCTTTAACTTATAGAAATTCTTAAGATTCTTAAGTTCAATCTTTCGTGTGTTGACATTTTCTTAATAGTTAAAGAACAATCATTTAGATCCAGTGATGTGCTGGGGACTAGTAAGTACTAGCTCGCAAGGGCAGACTGTGTACATCTTTTGTTAATTATGTACAATAGTAGCTGTAACTTGAAATTAGCTGCAGTACAAGTGTTTATATCAGAGAACCTGTAAAAATGCTAAAAAGTCTGGATTTCCCTTTCTTACAGAGTTGGTTGTTACACACACACACACACACACACACACACACACACACACACCAAACACCACTGACTATGTCACTCTCCTTACAAAAGAAAGTATATCTACTAACACTGAAATGCAACAATTTAAAAGAAAAAGAAAGTTATAGGTTTTCACAGAGTAATAGTAACCGCAAGAACTTTCCTGATGAAGGATATTATCAGAACTAGTAGCTGAGTCAGATCCACAGATGGATTATTTAGGTAATAAAGCCATAGCTCCAAATCTGAGATAGCTAAACACTTTAACTTGACATGATTAAGAATCTCTCATCATCTGAAAGACAATTTTTCTTTATACAGTTTATCAGGTACAATTTAATGTTTTTGGATTGAGTTAAAATTAGTAAAAAATCTGAAGAAATTATACCAGATGGTCAAATAATTCTTCTAAGGACTTATGATTAGATGGCCAAGTAATTCTTTAGAAAACTTTTAATTTTCTTAATCTGTTCTACTTGGCTCTTATGCAATAGAAGCCATTAGCTTCTACAGATAAGGTCACATTGTAAATTATTATTTGCAGTTAGATTTCTGATTGTTTGCCTTGACTCTTGTTCAGCTTTAAATGTTTTCAAGGAGATTTAAAGTTTTAGAAGTTAGATTGCTATTATCTTATAGAAAACATTGGAATCATATTCATGGAACATGAACTCTGTTTCTCTGACACACCTTTTCTAATTTTTGAGGAAACCATAATCATGTTCAATAAATGGATGCCTAATTTTAATATTTAACTTTTTTTTTGTTTGTTTTTACAAGCGGGAATTATCTTTATTCTTTTCTTCAGATTCAACTTGTACAAAAATCTTGAAAAAAAACTGAACTTTCAAAACTTCTGTTAGGACTGTACTTCTAGAAGGCAAAATCTTCAGACTTTCCAAAAATGATGATATAAAGTACAAATAGTCTATGAATTAGAGGGGAGATTTTTAAGTTGACTAGTCACAAAAGATGTGATAGCAACTATGGCAAGCAAGAGAAATTCTGCTTTGGAATGGAAAGATTTTGGCAGAGGTGTCAGCCTCACTTAGGAAAATTACTTCAACTCTAACTGTTGTTACCCAACAGCCAGCCCACGGATTTCATTCACTTCCTTCTACTAAGAGTAGCAATTGCTGAACATTTCAAGCTCACAAAGAGGTGTGATTCTGAATCACAAAAACTAAAAACTGTAGTTAGGCCAGTGGCAACATTGATGGCCACAAAACAAACACCTGAAGTTGATTAAATTAAGAAAACAAGCTTACTTGAATTTGTGCAGAAGCAGACAACCTATGAGTTAGCAGATCATTCAAAGAGCACAGTGAAAAAGAAAGCTAACAATTTGAGATTTTTCATTAATAAGTTATAGTAAGCTAATTTTTTTAGATAAAAATGTATGCAATTAATATGAATCATTGTTAATTGGTATTTTTTCAAAGAGCAAGTGTGCTTAACAGTTACATTCTATGTGCTTTATTTTTGAAATTGTAGACCATAATTCAGAACTCTTACATTAAGCAGTGCTTCTCCTTCCTTAATGTGGCACAAATCTAGAATAACAAGCAATTGATTCTAGGAGATTTAATGCATACACATTCATGTATACCTATAAATACATCTCTCACTCTTTCTATTTGTGTTTAATAGTATTAGTAGCTAGAAATTATCTGTGGTGCTAATATTTACAACATGGAAACAGGAAAAATGCTATAAAATGGATCTCCTTTTCATAGTGTTGGTAATCTCACACACCTAGACATAGAGAAGAAAATATATCTCTCTATACATATGTGTGCATATATTTACACATGTATACAGATACATACATAAATGCATACACATATGTATATGTCTATATTTATGCATAATGTTACTTCTTGACCTGCATACAGATTTCTCAGGAGGCAGGTAAGGTGGTCTGGTATTCTTATCTCTTGTAGAATTTTCCACAGTTTGTTGAGACCCACACTACCAAAGGCTTTGGCGTAGTCAATGGTGGATGTTTTTCTGGAACTCTCCTGCTTTTTCTGTGATCCAACAGATGCTGGCAATTTGGGAAATTGGTTCCAAATTGGTAAAGGAGTACATCTAGACTGGATATTGTCACCCTGCTTATTTAACTTACATGGGGAGTACATCACGCAAAATGCTGGGCTGGATGAAGCACAAGTTGGAATCAAGATTGCCAGGAGAAATATCAATAATCTCAGCTATGCAGATGATACCACCCTTATGGCAGAAAACAAAGAGGAACTAAAAGCTTCTTGATGAAGTTAATAAAAGTTGGCTTAAAACTCAACATTCAAAAAACTAAGATCATAGCCTCTGGTCCCGTCACTATGGAAACAGTAACAGACTATTTTCTTGGGCTCCAGATTCACAGCAGATGGTGACTGCAGCCACGAAATTAAAAGACGCTTGCTCTTTGGAAGAAAAGCTACGACAAACCTAGATGTCATATTAAAAAGCAGAGACATTACTTTGCTGACAAAGGTCCTTTATAATCAAAGCTATCATTTTTCCAGTAGTCATGTATGGATGTGAGAGCTGGACCATAAAGAAAGCTTAGCCCTGAAGAACTGATAGTTTTGAACTGCGGTGTTGGAGAAGTCTCTTGAGAGTCCCTTGGGTGTAAGATCCAACCAATCAATCTAAAAGGAAATCAATTCTGAATATTCAGTGGAAGAACTGATGTTGAAGCTGAAAGTCCAATATTTTGGCCACATGATGCGAAGAACTGACTCATTGGAAAAGACCCTGATGCTGGGAAAGTTTGAAGGCAGGAGAAGGGGATGACAGAGGATGAGATGGTTGGATGGCATCACCAACTCAATGGACATGAGTTTGAACAAGCTCCAGGAGTTGGTGATGGACAGGGAAGCCTGGCTTGCTGCAGTCCGTGGAGTCGCAGCGGCAAAGAGTTAAACACGAGTGAGTGACTGAACTGAACTGAACTGGTGCATAAGGTATATTTATATCTATAATTTAACATTCCTTAAATCTAGATACATCAATAATATGCTCATTTATTATAATTTTTCGCTAAACAGCTGTTACTAAATTGTTACATCTCATAATTAATGCTGCTATAAAAATGAAGGAAATGTGTTAAATTCTCTTATCTGCATCTTAACTTTTCAACCCATGTTTTAGTGACACAAAACCAAAATTATGAACTGATTCTTTGTATTTGAGTATAATCATATCAAAATCATTTTCAGTTCAGTTCAATTCAGTTCAGTTGCTCACTGCTAAAAAAATAGTTAAAAATCATTTTACATTTTCCAATATTCCTGGGTATTAAAGAGCATTTTTTAAAAGTTATTTCCTTTGTTAGACAATTAAAATGTATCTGGAAGAATACTTTGATTTTTTTAAAGTTTAAAAACTGTTCACCTTGTGATGAATAAGGTTAAACTTTCAAGAAATTGTTTAAAATTAGAAACACTTCAAATCATTTTTCTTAGCACTCCTTTTTAAGAAATTATTTTTCTAATTATGATGAAAAGTTAGCTAGCTTGATCTTTAACAATCATATGTGACATATGAGTAAAGCTTCAAAGCTACGTTTTTGTATCTTTACCTGTTAAATCACTCAATACACAAATTTCCTTCCGTGACCCTAGTTTTAATAATGAAGAGAACAGCTATTTAACTGACAAGTACAAAAATAGAACCAGGAGATTAAGAAAGCATAAATTTCTGCATTATTACTCTGCTCTTTGAGCCAGCAAAAGAGCTATCATACTATAATATTGTCCCTCCAAAAGTCCCTTAGATCATGAGTTTTCACAGATAGATACAACACAAAAAAATCATGACAAAGTTAAAACTAGAGAATTGGTCTAGTAAAAGAATGTTTTAAAATAAGTATATTTAATACAAACCCTGAAAAGGTAGCTTTAATCAAACTAGGACACAGGTTTTCTAACCCCTGGTAAAATGGAAGAGAAAAGATGGTCAACTTTTTTAAAAACACGGGTGGTAATGTTCACAGTCCATAATATCAAATCCCAAAACAGGAAAGTTCCATAAAAAATATGAAATAGTCTGTAAAGTTTTAATTACCAGGATTGTTTTTATCCAGCATTATGGCCATATGCAGTTCAAGGTGGAGAAGGCAATGGCACCCCACTCCAGTACTCTTGCCTGGAAAATCCCATGGATGGAGGAGCCTGGTGGGCTGCGGTCCATGGGGTCTCACAGAGTCGGACATAGCAGCAGCAACAGTTCAAGGAACAGAGAGATGAAAGGAATTCTCTGTATCTAAAATACTTAGATAAGAAAGTTACAATTTGTCTATGCTCAAATGACTGCTCTTTGTGGCATTTTTTGACAATGGATCTTCCTCACATAATTCTAAAATCAAAAAATTTCTTTACTACCTTAAGAATGAGGCTATTTCTCTTGATTCATTTCTGTTTTTATTTCATTTGTGGATATTTACAAAATGTAATAAAGTTGACCTAATATATCATCTTTCATTAATACATTTCTATCAGAAATGTATTAATGCACATCAGATAATGACTGCACTTATATTTTATCAATTTTACAAGTTCAGAACTTTAAGAAATCGCCACAGCCCCACATTAATCTAGGAAATCCTCTTGAGTGCACTTAGCTATTAAACCAAAATTTTAGCTGTGTGCATTGAATTAAATGATAAGAATGATAAATCAATTACCACAGAAGAGCTTTTAGTAGATCACATGGTTATGCCACTTGGAATGAGAAGACAAATCACTGACTTTATAAAGCACTAATCAAATCTGAGACAGTTACGGGGTGGGGGGGAAGGTGAGAAGGACAAATGTAGGTAGAAATGGTAGGCAAATGTCTCCTGGCAGATGAAGATCTCAAAGTATGAGATCAAACACTAAGGTTGGTGATACCTATCAGTTTTACAAATTCAGGTGTCAATGTGATAATTATGTAAACACATCAGGCAGTGCTTGGAATTTAGCAGGCTTGACAGTGACTGTGAATGCTTGTAGTTGGAATGAGAGAAAATCAGGTAAAAATCTAATCTGAAGTGATTGGAAAAGTCTAATTTCTCCTCCAATGGGCCCACTTCACCTACTAAAGTCCCAACTATCTTCAGAGGAAAAGAGTCAGAATTTAAATGAATTTAAATGTGCTACTGGGGCTGGGGGTGGGGAGGTATTTTCCAAACATTATTCAAGATGGCACCAGTTAGGCCATCTACAGAGTTGAACTTGAGAAAATGATAGAGAAAGGAGCTTATACAGAAATTTTCTGTAAGAAAATTCTAGAGGTATCCTGTAAACATCCTGCCATAATAACATGCAAGAGTCCTAAGTGTTCTGTCACACACAATCTTTTCATTTTGGTATGATGCTTTCCCTCCAACTACATGTCTTCTCTAACCCCAAAGTCATTCTCAAATGACAGTGGGACTTTAAATTACAAGTGAATTGNTATGAATTAGAGGGGAGATTTTTAAGTTGACTAGTCACAAAAGATGTGATAGCAACTATGGCAAGCAAGAGAAATTCTGCTTTGGAATGGAAAGATTTTGGCAGAGGTGTCAGCCTCACTTAGGAAAATTACTTCAACTCTAACTGTTGTTACCCAACAGCCAGCCCACGGATTTCATTCACTTCCTTCTACTAAGAGTAGCAATTGCTGAACATTTCAAGCTCACAAAGAGGTGTGATTCTGAATCACAAAAACTAAAAACTGTAGTTAGGCCAGTGGCAACATTGATGGCCACAAAACAAACACCTGAAGTTGATTAAATTAAGAAAACAAGCTTACTTGAATTTGTGCAGAAGCAGACAACCTATGAGTTAGCAGATCATTCAAAGAGCACAGTGAAAAAGAAAGCTAACAATTTGAGATTTTTCATTAATAAGTTATAGTAAGCTAATTTTTTTAGATAAAAATGTATGCAATTAATATGAATCATTGTTAATTGGTATTTTTTCAAAGAGCAAGTGTGCTTAACAGTTACATTCTATGTGCTTTATTTTTGAAATTGTAGACCATAATTCAGAACTCTTACATTAAGCAGTGCTTCTCCTTCCTTAATGTGGCACAAATCTAGAATAACAAGCAATTGATTCTAGGAGATTTAATGCATACACATTCATGTATACCTATAAATACATCTCTCACTCTTTCTATTTGTGTTTAATAGTATTAGTAGCTAGAAATTATCTGTGGTGCTAATATTTACAACATGGAAACAGGAAAAATGCTATAAAATGGATCTCCTTTTCATAGTGTTGGTAATCTCACACACCTAGACATAGAGAAGAAAATATATCTCTCTATACATATGTGTGCATATATTTACACATGTATACAGATACATACATAAATGCATACACATATGTATATGTCTATATTTATGCATAATGTTACTTCTTGACCTGCATACAGATTTCTCAGGAGGCAGGTAAGGTGGTCTGGTATTCTTATCTCTTGTAGAATTTTCCACAGTTTGTTGAGACCCACACTACCAAAGGCTTTGGCGTAGTCAATGGTGGATGTTTTTCTGGAACTCTCCTGCTTTTTCTGTGATCCAACAGATGCTGGCAATTTGGGAAATTGGTTCCAAATTGGTAAAGGAGTACATCTAGACTGGATATTGTCACCCTGCTTATTTAACTTACATGGGGAGTACATCACGCAAAATGCTGGGCTGGATGAAGCACAAGTTGGAATCAAGATTGCCAGGAGAAATATCAATAATCTCAGCTATGCAGATGATACCACCCTTATGGCAGAAAACAAAGAGGAACTAAAAGCTTCTTGATGAAGTTAATAAAAGTTGGCTTAAAACTCAACATTCAAAAAACTAAGATCATAGCCTCTGGTCCCGTCACTATGGAAACAGTAACAGACTATTTTCTTGGGCTCCAGATTCACAGCAGATGGTGACTGCAGCCACGAAATTAAAAGACGCTTGCTCTTTGGAAGAAAAGCTACGACAAACCTAGATGTCATATTAAAAAGCAGAGACATTACTTTGCTGACAAAGGTCCTTTATAATCAAAGCTATCATTTTTCCAGTAGTCATGTATGGATGTGAGAGCTGGACCATAAAGAAAGCTTAGCCCTGAAGAACTGATAGTTTTGAACTGCGGTGTTGGAGAAGTCTCTTGAGAGTCCCTTGGGTGTAAGATCCAACCAATCAATCTAAAAGGAAATCAATTCTGAATATTCAGTGGAAGAACTGATGTTGAAGCTGAAAGTCCAATATTTTGGCCACATGATGCGAAGAACTGACTCATTGGAAAAGACCCTGATGCTGGGAAAGTTTGAAGGCAGGAGAAGGGGATGACAGAGGATGAGATGGTTGGATGGCATCACCAACTCAATGGACATGAGTTTGAACAAGCTCCAGGAGTTGGTGATGGACAGGGAAGCCTGGCTTGCTGCAGTCCGTGGAGTCGCAGCGGCAAAGAGTTAAACACGAGTGAGTGACTGAACTGAACTGAACTGGTGCATAAGGTATATTTATATCTATAATTTAACATTCCTTAAATCTAGATACATCAATAATATGCTCATTTATTATAATTTTTCGCTAAACAGCTGTTACTAAATTGTTACATCTCATAATTAATGCTGCTATAAAAATGAAGGAAATGTGTTAAATTCTCTTATCTGCATCTTAACTTTTCAACCCATGTTTTAGTGACACAAAACCAAAATTATGAACTGATTCTTTGTATTTGAGTATAATCATATCAAAATCATTTTCAGTTCAGTTCAATTCAGTTCAGTTGCTCACTGCTAAAAAAATAGTTAAAAATCATTTTACATTTTCCAATATTCCTGGGTATTAAAGAGCATTTTTTAAAAGTTATTTCCTTTGTTAGACAATTAAAATGTATCTGGAAGAATACTTTGATTTTTTTAAAGTTTAAAAACTGTTCACCTTGTGATGAATAAGGTTAAACTTTCAAGAAATTGTTTAAAATTAGAAACACTTCAAATCATTTTTCTTAGCACTCCTTTTTAAGAAATTATTTTTCTAATTATGATGAAAAGTTAGCTAGCTTGATCTTTAACAATCATATGTGACATATGAGTAAAGCTTCAAAGCTACGTTTTTGTATCTTTACCTGTTAAATCACTCAATACACAAATTTCCTTCCGTGACCCTAGTTTTAATAATGAAGAGAACAGCTATTTAACTGACAAGTACAAAAATAGAACCAGGAGATTAAGAAAGCATAAATTTCTGCATTATTACTCTGCTCTTTGAGCCAGCAAAAGAGCTATCATACTATAATATTGTCCCTCCAAAAGTCCCTTAGATCATGAGTTTTCACAGATAGATACAACACAAAAAAATCATGACAAAGTTAAAACTAGAGAATTGGTCTAGTAAAAGAATGTTTTAAAATAAGTATATTTAATACAAACCCTGAAAAGGTAGCTTTAATCAAACTAGGACACAGGTTTTCTAACCCCTGGTAAAATGGAAGAGAAAAGATGGTCAACTTTTTTAAAAACACGGGTGGTAATGTTCACAGTCCATAATATCAAATCCCAAAACAGGAAAGTTCCATAAAAAATATGAAATAGTCTGTAAAGTTTTAATTACCAGGATTGTTTTTATCCAGCATTATGGCCATATGCAGTTCAAGGTGGAGAAGGCAATGGCACCCCACTCCAGTACTCTTGCCTGGAAAATCCCATGGATGGAGGAGCCTGGTGGGCTGCGGTCCATGGGGTCTCACAGAGTCGGACATAGCAGCAGCAACAGTTCAAGGAACAGAGAGATGAAAGGAATTCTCTGTATCTAAAATACTTAGATAAGAAAGTTACAATTTGTCTATGCTCAAATGACTGCTCTTTGTGGCATTTTTTGACAATGGATCTTCCTCACATAATTCTAAAATCAAAAAATTTCTTTACTACCTTAAGAATGAGGCTATTTCTCTTGATTCATTTCTGTTTTTATTTCATTTGTGGATATTTACAAAATGTAATAAAGTTGACCTAATATATCATCTTTCATTAATACATTTCTATCAGAAATGTATTAATGCACATCAGATAATGACTGCACTTATATTTTATCAATTTTACAAGTTCAGAACTTTAAGAAATCGCCACAGCCCCACATTAATCTAGGAAATCCTCTTGAGTGCACTTAGCTATTAAACCAAAATTTTAGCTGTGTGCATTGAATTAAATGATAAGAATGATAAATCAATTACCACAGAAGAGCTTTTAGTAGATCACATGGTTATGCCACTTGGAATGAGAAGACAAATCACTGACTTTATAAAGCACTAATCAAATCTGAGACAGTTACGGGGTGGGGGGGAAGGTGAGAAGGACAAATGTAGGTAGAAATGGTAGGCAAATGTCTCCTGGCAGATGAAGATCTCAAAGTATGAGATCAAACACTAAGGTTGGTGATACCTATCAGTTTTACAAATTCAGGTGTCAATGTGATAATTATGTAAACACATCAGGCAGTGCTTGGAATTTAGCAGGCTTGACAGTGACTGTGAATGCTTGTAGTTGGAATGAGAGAAAATCAGGTAAAAATCTAATCTGAAGTGATTGGAAAAGTCTAATTTCTCCTCCAATGGGCCCACTTCACCTACTAAAGTCCCAACTATCTTCAGAGGAAAAGAGTCAGAATTTAAATGAATTTAAATGTGCTACTGGGGCTGGGGGTGGGGAGGTATTTTCCAAACATTATTCAAGATGGCACCAGTTAGGCCATCTACAGAGTTGAACTTGAGAAAATGATAGAGAAAGGAGCTTATACAGAAATTTTCTGTAAGAAAATTCTAGAGGTATCCTGTAAACATCCTGCCATAATAACATGCAAGAGTCCTAAGTGTTCTGTCACACACAATCTTTTCATTTTGGTATGATGCTTTCCCTCCAACTACATGTCTTCTCTAACCCCAAAGTCATTCTCAAATGACAGTGGGACTTTAAATTACAAGTGAATTGTGTGAAATGTAAATAGGAGGAAAGGATGAAACCAGAGGAAAGATTAGTAGAGAAGAGATGAAAGGAGAGTGGAAGAGCCTAGAGATTTTGGGTGTGCATGCGCAGTCACTCAAGAAGTTCTGACAACAGAATACCTGAGAAACTGTACATATAGGACCAACCTTAGCCCAAAGGAATATGGGAATACATATTCTTGTGAAAGTTAACACAGGTATTTTCAGGAGATTTTTTTTTTCCGCTTCTCCCTCCTTTTTGTTTGTTAGTTTTAACAAATTTGCTTTGCATTACGCAAAACAATGTTCTCACCTCTTGTTTAAGAGACTTCAGTAAGTGCTTATATTTGTGATCAAGAGAATTGGAACTTGACTTGTGATTCTCTTTGAATGTGTGACTGTAGAAGATGAACCTTGTGGAAAGGACAGAGGCAGGAGTTTGATTAAATTCACTCACGTAACTCCTTGACCAAACTAACACCAGCTACAGAATGGAAGGAAGAAGAGAAAGGAGATAAGAACCGAATTAAGTGCTGAATTAAAGAGGTTGCTGTTGTTTAATCACTAAGTTATGTCTGACTCTTGTGACTTCTTGGACTCTAACCCACCAGGCTTCTCTGTCCATGGGATTTCTCAGGCAAAACTTCTGTAGTGGCTTGCCAGTTCCTTCTCCAGGGGGTCTTTCTGATCCAGGAATCGAACCCCACATCTCCTCCATTGGCAGGTAGATTCTTTACCGCTGAGCCACCAGGAAAGCTAGGTTCTTTCTTTAGGGAACTACCTTCAAGAAGGAATAGTAGGGAAAGCAAATAGTATATTCTTTCACAAAATGACTTGAATGTTAGGAAATTAGAAACAGAGGCTTAGGATTAAAATAAATCTCTACAGGTAACAGAGTATGCTAGAATAGTGATTAAAGTTGCTGTGCCGAATGCTAAACCTCAGCCCTCCAAAGTCTAGATTTTAAGAGTGCACGCTCTGCTACTGGTATGACATCCACGGTGAAATACATGCAGAAACTACTTAAATCCAACCACTTCAAAATTTAACTATCCATCAAAACTTATTTGGAACATCAACATTACTTTTAATTTATTGCCAACAGTACTTATAACTCTTTGTACAGCACATTATAGATGCGACTCTCACAGTGCATCATCTACCGCACGAAACAGATCGATAAAAGTGGTTTCACTGCTTTAAATATCAATAAAAGTTGACTTTGGTTTAGACATTCTAGAACTGTGAACTTTGATGCAATTTTATTTTTTTTTTGGTTCAATTAAACCATTTGCTTATATTCCCTCATGTGATGTTAACTACTGTTATGCATCATTCCAAGTGCATTTTCATATGGCTATCATTCTAGTTAATTTATCTTATCCCCTAG
The DNA here is from genome assembly GCA_006410615.1 of Neotragus moschatus. NCBI lineage: Eukaryota > Metazoa > Chordata > Mammalia > Artiodactyla > Bovidae > Neotragus > Neotragus moschatus. The sequence goes on from SJYA01000700.1 coordinate 100,253, forward strand.
ACAAGAATTAAATATTTATCTACTTAATATTTCTGTTAACTTGCATTCTCAGAAAGGATATGTAAGGTTATTACAATGTCTACCTGTTTCTCAGAAATCTCTCATAAACTCTTTCCAGTATTATACGAGTCATAATAGATAACATGCTCTTTTGCCCATCTAATATTGATAAAATCCTGTCATTTGAACAATTCCTCACAGCATTTCAGAATATTATGATCTATTACACTAATAGTAATATGACATTAAATTTCATTAATGTTTATATGTTTTCAGTTCAGTTCAGTCACTCAGTCACGTCTGACTCTTTGCAACCCCAGGGACTGCAGCATGCCAAGCTTCCCTGTCCATTACCAACTCCTGGAGCCTACTAAACTCATGTCCATCATGTCAGTGATGCCACTCCAACCATCTCATCCTCTGTCATCCCATTCTCCTCCCATCTTCAATCTTTCTCAGCATCAGGGTCTTTTCCAATGAGTCAGTTCTTCGCATCAGGTGGCCAAAATATTGGAGTTTCAGCTTCAGCATCAGTCCTTCCAATGGACATTCAGGACTGATCTCCTTTAGGATGGACTGGCTAGATCTCCTTGCAGTCCAAGGGACTTTCAAGAGTCTTTTCCAACACCACAGTTCAAAAGCATCAATTTTTCTGCACTCAGCTTTCTTTATAGTCCAACTCTCACATTTATGCATGACTACTGCAAAAATGATAGCTTTAACTAGATGGACCTTTGTCAGCAAAGCAATGTCTCTGCTTTTTAATATGCTGTCTAGGTTGGTCATAACTTTTCTTCCAAGGAGCAAGCATCTTTTTAGTTTCATGGCTGCAGACAACATCTGTGGTGATTTTGGAGTCCCAAATATAAAGTCTATTGCTATTTCCATTGTGTCCCCGTCTACTTGCCATGAAGTGATGGGACCAGAAGCCATGATCATAGTTTTCTGTATGTTGAATTTTAAGCAACTTTTTCACCCTCCTCTTTCATTTTTACCAAGAGGCTCTTTAGTTCTTCTTTGCTTTTTGCCATGAGGTTGGTGTCATCTGCATATTCATATAAGATGTGTATAAGAGACAGGAAGGAAGAAGAGAAAGGAGATAAGAACCGAATTAAGTGCTGAATTAAAGAGGTTGCTGTTGTTTAATCACTAAGTTATGTCTGACTCTTGTGACTTCTTGGACTCTAACCCACCAGGCTTCTCTNTTTCTGCCATAAGGGTGGTGTCATCTGCATATCTGAGGTTATTGATATTTCCCCCAGCAATCTTGATTCAAGATTTTTCTTCCCACGGTGACTACAGGTAAACAAAAGACTTCAGCCAGGGAGACAGATGTGACCATTGACCTTACCATGGGTCAGGACAGCAACAATGGGAAATGATCCTTTAGAATAATCTTATTTACTTACACATTTCTAAGTTTTTTCTCTTCCACCAGAATGAAGCTCCAGTGAGTGTTGGGCCCTTGTCTATCTTGTTCACTTGTATCCTGATACCTAGAAAAATGCTTACCACTCAGTAGCCATGTAGCCATTTAATAAATACTTGTTAAATGGGTTGTTGTTAGAATTTCAAAGTGAGGAATTTGAAGCTCTAAGGGAAGAGATAGAGCCTACTTAACAGTTCTGCTCAAAGAAAGATGGAGTAATGATAGAAAAGCCAAGCTTTAAAGGCTTTCAAGTTCCTTTCAAAACACGGATGGCAACTAATGACTGCTCTATAACATACCAAGGTGGCTAAGACTTGTGCTCAGGCAGATCTGGGCCTAAATTCTGTTTCTGCCCCTTACTTAATAGCTAAGTAAACCACTCAGTCTTGGAATTTTCTATTGTGAAACAGAGATAACAGTGAGCTCCTACAATCATCTGAAGATCTTATAAGAAAATGCACATGAGGGCAATGGTTGGCACATTACTGTAAAACAAATGTCTGCTGTTATTGCTATTATTACTGTTGTTGATAAGCACACAAAGTACACCACATTCCACATATGCACTAGAAATGAAGGTAGGACTGTACTCCTTGAAGAGCTCCATTATCATTACTAAGGGATACCAAAGAACCAGGTCTTTGGAGTCTGTCACCTGGTTCATATCAGGGATTTCTTTCGTTCAGATAAGTCACTAACTCTGAATGTCAGTTACCTCTTTTTAAAACGAGCATAGTAATAGCATCTAGCTATTGTGACCCTAGGTCTGTTATGAATATTAAATGAGATCATGAACACAAAGGATCCACTATATCTGACATAACATGTACCTTACAACAAGACACTAAGCATTACCTACAGAATATACAGCTGTGCAGACATAGGTTTTTATACGGTTTTTAATGAAAAATGCTTAAAGCTCTGCTTCATTAAAAAATGAAAACCTCTAGAATGGTGTTTGTATCATGCTCTTTTGAAATAATAGAAAACTTTCCAATTTCCCAAGGGCTTTAGGACAGTATACAATGAAGACACTTTTCTTCCACAAGCTTATCTATAAGAAGAAATCTTTGTTAAAGGCTTATCTCCATCTTTTTCCATATTTAGTCCAGTCATAGGTACCCCTCAGGCATTTCCATGTTTTTTCTCAGCTATCTTTTTTTTCCCTGAGCATGGAAGAAACATTCCATCAGCATTTTCAGCAATTATTTTGTGCTTCTCCTGACTCAGCAGGAAGTTTAAAAATGGGATATGGGATAAGAAACTTAGCTTGGATAGCTAGGTAATGTTTCCAGTTAAAAACAGTGAATCTTTGCAATTTTTCTAGAAATCAAACTACTCTAAAATTAAAAGTTTATTTAAACACATGCTATAAATTGCTAACTTATAATTCTCGTGTGTTTACCTACCTATATAGCATTTTGTTTCTTACTCGATACTTTTGCCTCTCAAAGTCCCATACTTACTGCCCTCCCATTAAAAACTGAAGTAACTTCCAAAATGCCAGAGATTTAAAACCACAATACTCTTATTACAACTGTATACTTTAAACCTCATAAACTAGAGACGAGATGACAATAAAAGAACTGACAGAAAACTTAAATGACCAAAACATTAAACAGAGTGATTACAGATGGCAATGATCCTACAAAGGAGGAAGTTAACTGTGAAGAAAAGGTGCCAACCGCTCCCTAAAACTTACTATAATCTAGATTTTTTAATAGACACTCTAGGAAGTTCAAAGACTTTAAAGTATTTTTTTAACTGGTAAAGGCAGAAGTTATACATTACGGATAGTAAAAAAAAATTCAAGCATTACAAACAGATATATGTTCATCATCCTTTTATAGAAGCGAGCTGAAAATTAGTCAACCTTGTGGAACATCTGGTCCATGTCCTTATCAGCTAAGCTGGTAGATTTGAAAGAACATTCCACTTCAGTATGGATTAGAAAGGACAAAGGCAAATGATCAGAGAGTTGGAAAGGAATTCTAACAGAAGAATCTGTGTATGTGATGAGGGCTAGCTCTTTACTAAAATCACCTTTCCCATATAAGTCAACTCTCGTGTTAGTATAATTGTGGACAAAAGATATTTCCAAATAACAGTGACAATCCTAAATTTCCTAAAAAATAAAACAGAAGCCTCTAACATCAAATCCTATTTATGCTCTAGGACTTCCATGTAGTTCAAATGGTAAAGAATCTGCCTGTACTGCAGGAGACCAGGGTTTGATCCCTGGGCCAGGAACTTCCTCTGGAGAAGGGAATGGTAATCCACTCCAGTATTCTTGCCTGGAGAATTCCATGGACAGAGAAGCCTGGCAGGCTACAGTCTGTGGAGTCACTAAGAGTCAGACATGACTGAGCCACTAACACACACACAGCTTTAAACTGTAAGGTACTAAATAGCAGTGTGATTAAAGTGTTTAAAGCAGTGAGCATTGTTAGTTTAATTATATAATTCACACTCTTGGAGCAGCCCTGAAGAAGGTAGGGCAGGGAGGAAAGGCCAGAAGCTATTAAAAGGAAGTTTTATGGAAGATTAAAGAGCAGGAGTAAGAGGAGGACAAAGGCCTGATATAAAACTGAGGGGGGAGTCTAGGCTGACCTTCTTCTTAAAGAAATTTAAATGAAGAAAAAGGCAAGACTTTAGGAAGACATATTTGCTTAGCATATGTGTTTAAGGGAAGATGCAAAATGGAAAGCAAGCCCTGCAAGGGTTTGAGAGGAAGCATATTTTAAAGCTGAGCAAGGCAGTTGCTGGGGATAATGGAAAAGATCAATATCTTGATTGTGATGGTAAGTTACATGACTGTATGCATTTGTAAACTCAGAAAACTTATATTAAAAAGAATAAATTTTACTATATGTAAATTATACCCCAATCAACCTAACACTAAAAAAAGTTATTAACAACTAAAATGCTGATTAACCTTTAAAAGTTTATCATAATGTAAAAAACAAAAACAAGAATAAGCATCTTTTCTTTCAGTTCAGTTAAGTTGCTTAGCAGTGTCCAACTCTTTGTGACCCCATGAATCACAGCACGCCAGGCCTCCCTGTCCATCACCAACCCCTGGAGTTCATTCAAACTCACGTCCATCGAGTCGGAGATGCCTTCCAGCTATCTCATCCTCTGTCATCTCCTTCTCCTCCTGCCCCCAATCCCTCCCAGCATCAGAGTCTTTTCCAATGAGTCAACTCCTCGCATGAGGTGGCCAAAGTACTGGAGTTTCAGCTTTAGCATCATTCCTTCCAAAGAAATCTCAGGGCTGATCTCCTTCAGAANATGGCAAAATGAGTACAGTATTGTAAAGCAAAACAAACTAAAAAATAAAAATTAAAAAAAAAAATCAATGTCAATCTTAAGGACCGGTAACTATTATATGATTTTTTAAAATTCTAAGATTAACCAAACAAGAATGTTGTGATGATTATCACTTTATCATCAGATAACAGACTTAATTCAAGAAGTGTAATGACTAACAAGAGATGGCAATACCAGACCATTAGACCTGCCTCTTGAGAAACCTGTATACAGACCAGGAAGCAACAGTTAGAACTGGACATGAAACAACAGACTGGTTCCAAATAGGAAAAGGAGTACATCAAGGCTGTATATTGTCCCCCTGCTTATTTAACTTATATGTAGAGTACATCATGAGAAATACTGGGCTGGGAGAAGCACCAGCTGGAATCAAGATTGCTGGGTGAAATATCAATAACTTCAGATATGCAGATGACACCACTCTTATGGCAGATAGTGAAGAGGAACTAAAAAGCCTCTTGGTGAAAGTGAAAGAGGAGAGTGAAAAAGTTGGCTTAAAGCTCAATATTCAGAAAACGAAGATCATGGCATCTGGTCCCATCACTTCATGGGAAATAGATGGGGAAACAGAGGAAACAGTG
>SJYA01000700.1:107114-136659 GCA_006410615.1 Neotragus moschatus
CTTACTCCTTGGAAGAAAAGTTATGACCAACCTAGATAGCATATATGAAAAGCAAAGACATTACTTTGCCAACAAAGGTTCGTCTAGTCAAGGCTATGGTTTTTCCCGTAGTCATGTATGGATGTGAGAGTGAGACTGTGAAGAAGGCTGAGCACCAAAGAATTGATGCTTTTGAACTGTGGTGTTGGAGAAGACTCTTGAGAGTCCCTTGGACTGCAAGGAGATCCAACCAGCCCATTCTGAAGGAGATCAGCCTTGAGATTTCTTTGGAAGGAATGATGCTAAAACTGAAACTCCAGTACTTTGGCCATCTCATGCGAAGAACTGACTCATTAGAAAAGACTCTGATGCTGGGAGGGATTGGGGGAAGGAGAAGAAGGGGATGACAGAGGAGGAGTTGGCTGGATGGCATAACTGACTCGATGGACATGAATCTGAGTGAACTCCGGGAGTTGGTGATGGACAGAGAGGCCTGGCATGCTGTGATTCATGGGGTCGCAAAGAGTTGGACATGACTGAGCGACTGAACTGAATTGAATGACTAACCAAACTCATGGAGTGCTACACTCAGAATCAAAGTCTAGAGGCATCTTTGATGGAAATATTGTAGCTTCCAAATGTGGTCTTGGTATTTTAGGAATTCCAGTTCAAGAATCTAATTTAAGTTGGAAATTCAAACAAATCTGAGTATATATTGAGGGTCTGTATTATGCCTGTCTGAAGAACTGCTCTCTTAAGGGTGATTTTTATTTCCAAGGATAGACATTCATCATTGGTAGGGAGGAATAATTTTAAATAGTATTAATACAAATGTGTTTATTACTCAGATTGTCCCACACTCAAGTTTTCATTGATGTATACCTATTTTCTAATATAGTAGTTTCTAAAAATTTACCAAACATTTCCAGTAAAATTCAAATCAGGCTAAATTTCTCAAACTGACCATGAGTACTCACAGGACTATTGAAGTGTGTGCCTGGTGTTATCTTGGAGGAGTAGGTTCTGACCACACACAAACGACACACAGAAATCAAAGGCTGGAAATCAAGGGGTTGGCATTTAGGAGCCAAATGACTCAGTTGTTAAGTTTCATCATGGTCCTGATTTCCTATAAAGCTTATATGGCTCAGAGACACAGTGATTTCACTGATAATTGCAATGAAGTTTTCTGAACTGTGGATGCAGTCAGAAGGACTGAGAAAACTTTGTTGTAAATGAGTTGTAACAATAGGTGCGGATCATATTTTTTATTTCATTATTATCCCTAAAGTGTTATCTTCTCATTAGAGTTAATGCTGTAAAACTGAACATCTATTATTGAGTTTTCGTTCACTTATTTTATTTGACACCAGCACTGGGCTCATATCATGTACCAGGTACGGTGGTAAATTCTCCAAACAGAAGATACACATCCAAACCCCAAAACAGAACAGAAATGCAAACTCTTGAATTCATTAAGTTTACAGAAGGGATGTAGACCAGCCATCAGCCAAATTACACCTATGTAGAAGACAATGCTAATAATTGAGAAAAACTATAAGTGTATCTAAAAGATGCTTACTCCTTGGAAGAAAACTTATGACCTACATAGATAGTAAACTCAAAAGCAGAGACATTACTTTGCTGACTAAGGCCCATCTAGTCAAGGCTATGGTTTTTCCAGTGGTCATGTATGGATGTGAGAGCTGGACTGTGAAAAAGGCTGAGTGCCGAAGAATTGATGTGCCAAAGACTCTTGAGAGTCCCTTGGACTGCAAGGAGATCCAACCAGTCCATTCTGAAGGAGATTAGCCCTGGGATTTCTTTGGAAGGAATGATGCTGAAGCTGAAGCTGTAGTACTTTGGCCACCTCATGTGAAGAGTTGACTCATTGGGAAAGACTCTGATGCTGGGAGGGATAGGGGGCAGGAGGAGAAGGGGACGACAGAGGATGAGATGGCTGGATAGCATCACTTACTCGATGGACATGAGTCTGAGTGAACTCTGGGAGTTGATGATGGACAGGGTGGCCTGGCCTGCTGTGATTCATGGGGTCGCAAAGAGTTGGACACGACTGAGCGACTAAACTGAACTGAACTGAAAAGTGTATCTAAATTTCATATTCTCCTGGTTGAAGTCAATGATAGAAACATGTTCTCGGTAGGCCTTGATATTTCTTAAGAAGAGCTCATAAACCACACACAAGCCAAAGGAAGATACATACCTGCTGGCTAAGCATATTTTGTTTCCCACTGTTGGGAAATTCTTATGAGGCTGTGCCATCGCAAAAGCTGTTGAGCTGCTTAAATATCTTTCATGACTTATTTGACAACAACCCTATTACTGATACAGGAAATTAGTTGAAAACAATAACCTGGAATTGAATGTGTTGTGCTGTGCTTAGTCACTCAGTCATGTCTCACTCTTCGCAACCCTGTGGACTGTAGCCCATCAGGCTCCTCTGTCTATGGAGATTCTCCAGGCCAGAATACTGGAGTGGATAGGCATTCCCTTCTCCAGGGGATCTTCCCAACCCAGGGACTGAACCCAGGTCTCCATTGCAGGTGGATCCTTTACCATCTGAGCCACCAGGTCATCCCACAACTTAATAGGATTAAAAATTAATATAGAAGTTAGAAGATTTGGATTTGACACCAAGTTCATTGTCAGATTGCCTTTTGATATTTGGCAAATACTTTTAATCTTTTCGGCTCCTAGTTTTCCAATTTTCTGTTTGCATGAGGTGGTGTTTAGGAACTCCTAAGGCTGGAATTTCATAGTTAATTTAAGAAAATTTCTGTAAAGATTGATTGTCCTGTGCTTAGTCGCTCAGTCATGTCCAACTCTGCGACTCCATGAACTGTAGCCTGCCAGGCTCCTGTGTCCATGGGGATTACATGCTTACATTTTGCAAAGTTCAGTCAATAACAGTCAACCGTCAATCTACCTGATAAAAGCATGCTAAATATGTGTGAGTGTGTGCTAAGTTGCTTTGGTCATGTCTGACTCTCTTTGACCCTATGGACTGTAGCCTATTTGGCTCCTCGGTCCATTGGATTCTCCAGGCAAGAATATTGGAGTGGGTTGTCCTGCTTCCTCCAGGGGATTTTCCCAACCCAGAAAGCCAACCTGCATTTCTTTCTCTCCTGCAAAGGTGGGTTCTTTACTACTAGTGCCATCTGGGAAGCCCCCATGTTAATCATACCTAAGCCAAATGTATTTTAGTGCAGAACTTGTTTGAAAACAAATCTAGAGACAGGAGATTTTCTGGGTTTCTTTTTATTATAATGATCATGAAAGAAAAAAAAACAAACAAACATATTTACCAAAGGAAGTGGTTCTCAAATTTTAACATGCATCAGAATCACCTAGAACTCTGTTTAAACACAGATTACTGAAGCCCAATCCCAGAATTTGTGTTTCAGGAGTTCTGAGACAGGAGGTCTGGGGCCAGACAGGAAACTAAAAAGTGCTTGCTGCTGCTGCTGCTGCTTCTGCTGCTAAGTCGCTTCAGTCGTGTCCGACTCTGTGTGACCTCGTAGATGGCAGCCCACCAAGCTCACCCATCCCTGGGATTCTCCAGGCAAGAACACTAGAGTGGGTTGCCATTTCCTTCTCCAATGCATGAAAGTGAAAAGTGAAAGTGAAGTCGCTCAGTCGTGTCCGACCCTCAGCGACCCCATGGACTGTAGCTTTCCAGGCTTTTCCGTCCATGGGATTTTCCAGGCAAAAGTACTGGAGTGGGGTGCCATTGCCTTCTCTGAAAAAGTGCTTAGGGGATACTAACTCTCATGGTCTACGTATTACACTTCGGGAGCTGCCTACTATGAGTCTTATTGCTAGATATTCAAATTACTCTGCACAATAAAGAACACAAACTTAAATATTATTTCCTCTCTCAATGATTCATAAATATACATACAAATACATATCATATATACATATACTATATACATGTATATATCTGCATATTTCTATTTTAATAATACAGTTTTTAAAGTTTTAACCACACAGGGTCCTGTTCTGTAAATAATCCATCCTCAGCTAGTGTCTGTTGTTAATTAAAATAATTTCTAAACATGATTCATAAGGGACACTCACCTATCAAGCTATAGTACTGTCAGGATATACCACTCTGTGAGTCAAGAAAGCACCAGTTCTTACTTTTTACACTCACAAGGCAGTCTAAATGTAATGGATCACCTGATCATCTCTCATCAAGAGGAGAAAGAGAAAATTCTATTTTACTTATGTTTCTGGCTTTGTCACTTATATTTTATAAACCCAATTATCACTGTCCCTCTAGATGATTTTTAAGATAAAACTGAAATAAGTCATACATCAAAGTGAATTACGGATAATCATCCTCTTTAATGACCTATTTAGTATCTTTTAATTTTTGAATAGAGAGTATTTTTAAGAGGCGCTCATATATTAGATTGTTAGCATATCTAGATCTTTAATATACCCTCAAATGTATAGCATCAAATGCCCATTGTTAGTTGTTTCAAAATTTTTCTGGAGCATTGGTTATAAAAATTCTTGTAGACCTCAAGATCTGGGTTTGTGTGCATACATCTCATATTTAGAGTAGATGTGTGCATGCATTTACATAATTACACAAATAAAAGAGAAAAATGAAAAAAAAAATTGAAATCTTTCCAAGAAGTCTGTTTACACTGTAAAATAAAACAATACATCTCAAGTACCTCCTACCTTTATAATTTTCCTGGATTTGTACATTTGTCTTGTTTTTCATACCAGCACCTCTGATTTATCCATTTAAAATTTTTATGTTATTTCATTTTTTGTTGCTTGTTTATTATCAGTATGTATTTTTGGAAAATTTTCTTTGGATTTTTTTTTTTAACTGACAAGATTTCATCCTGGTTTGTTAAAGAGAACCAGCTGTTTTCTTGAAAGATAATTTTCTAAAGCTGTGTGTGCCATAATTACACTGCAATTACACGGCAATATCCATAAAAGCAGATGAGGATTCTATGTGTCCTTTTACCTCATTAGAAGTTGCAAAAATGATAGATGCAATCTATCTCAGTTTGGCTATTGCCCTCTGTTGGCAAATTCAAGCTCTGGCATAATCCACAAGGTTGCAATAAAAACAGATAGGTTTTGTTTTTTTAAAACAATAATAACATCTAGGGTCACAAGGCAAACCCATCAAAAGTTTTAAAAATTCTTTGACAATTAGAATTTAAAACAAATGCCTTCAAGATGTAGTTATTGAGAAAAAAAGATCACTGAAGCTAGTGATATGTGAATTGGGGCTTCTTTCCAGCATCAAATTGCAGTGCATGGGATCCTTTACTCCCTTATTTAAAATCTGCTTGAATCACATCCCTCTTTCAGCACAAAGTCAGTTGGATCTTTTCCTGTTCCCACCATGCATCCTCTTCTTTGAAGCAATCCTCTCTAAGACAATGGAGATGTTTAAATTTCTCTGAAATCTAACAACAGAATTAATATATTTTTAAATCAGAGTGATTTTAGAAAACTTGAATATTTGGCCATGGGCATAAAAATAAACTGTTGAGGATTTTCATTTTCAATCAATAATATTTTACATATTGTGAGTGAGAAGGAAGATGCGAGAAAGCCAGCTTTAAAAAACTGCTAAAACTGTCTCTAGCATTGCACATTTAATCTGAGTTCTGTGGTGGGAAAGGTGTACAAGTACAAATAAACACCATCTTTTTATGTACCTTTGGTTCTAACTGGCAGTTGGGGAATATAATATTTTAATAATATTTATTTTGGCAGAAGTGGCAGGAAGTAATCTAGTTTTGTGGCCAGCTAGGCAAGCAGAGAAAACAAATCTTCTATGAGTCCTTTTATGACTTTCTAGGAATCAGAACTTTTAACAGACTTGAACATTTTTAAAAGTCAAAATAAATATTTTTTTTCTAAATTTTACTTTTGCTATTTATACCGGGATAGGCTGCTATCTTTTTCTTTAGTATTTTTACTGTAATTGTTGGCTGGGCAGCAAACTGAGATGAGTTTAACTGCAAAGGTTCTGGACTAATGTGAGATTTAGGAGTTGAGAAATAAAATTAGTTCATTTCTTTGCCAACACTAACACAAATCTTGGAGCAAATTTTCTCAGATGCACTAAAATGGTGACAGCTTAGATAAGCACTGGGGAAGTTTTCTGTATGAGAGCTCAGATTCATTTAACAACTTTGGCTTAGCAGGATCCCACCTCTTGTGTCTTCCTTTGTTTAATTAATGACACTATTGCCTCTTTGAGAAGATTTATCTCACAAAACAAATTTCAGGCAGAACCCATAGTTTTACAGAAAAGAAAAAAAAAAATGATATGCCTGTAATGGTTTGTGCTATTTCTTGTTCAAATTTTTGCCAAATGTCTGTTTGCATCTATAGAACACTCCTAAAGTGAAACAAAACTGCATAACTGACAGACTCTTTTCCTTTCTAGCAATTTTATTTACTAACTATGAAGCAGTGTTGATTAGTCTTTAGCAGGTGACAAAACTATGTAGGTCGCACATTCAGAAAATAGCCTGCCCAGTTGTTATGAGAAGCCCCGGGTAACAGACAGATTTGAACTCTTCCCTCTTTAACCTGTGAGTAGAGGAAAAAAAAATTTTTTTTTCCTTTTTCACTTTTGGATTGGTTTATTTTCATAATGTTAATACTCCTAAAATATATTTCATGTGTTTTACTTGTTTATTTTCATAATGTTAATACTCCTAAAATATATTTCATGTGTTTTACTTATCTCTGAACATTGTTACTCTTGACATACTAATACTCTGATTAAACAAAAAACATTTCTTGCAAAATATACAATTATTATTTATCCATTCATTTGTTTATTAAATAGGTATGAATTACCTCTATGGACCAGGCACAGTTATACATGTTATAAATTTTGGCACAAATACAGCAAACTCTCTGCCCCTGCCCCTATGGGGCTTATCTTCTATTGGATATAGTCAGAAAATAAACAATTAAGCATTTAGCATGTCAAGTGGTGCCCGCTTTTACGAGAAAAAAGAAAGCAGAGTATATGCTTTAGGACTCAAGCAAGGAAGGAAAATTGCTCTACAGGATGTACAATCAAGGGGCTTATTATAGGGACTTAACTTGAAATTCCTGACCTTACAAAACTGTGATGCTGATAAGGAATCTTTTCAAGAACATTGAATTTGTATCTGGTGGTGGGTGGAAAGCCTCCATTGGTCTTCAGTGCTGGCAGTCAGGAAGAAAATCTAGATATGAGGCAGAGAGAGCTAGGAAAAAACTGAAATTCCTCAGACACACAGGAAGCCATGAGAACATTCTGAAACCCGAGTTTGTCTCTCAGTACTTTCATTCTGGGTCACCTGCTAAAAGAGGTGGCATTCTTTCCCAGAGCAGTGCCCAGCTGTCTGGGCCCAGGACTTAGAGATTCTAAAGGTGGTGGTGACTGGTGAAGGCAGGGGAACCCTGCAACTCTGGCATCTGCTTCAGGCAAACAAGGAGAACCAGGCTATACACAGAAAGTAAAGCAGGATTAGAAACATACAGGGATTTTTCATGTGCAAAGGCTGCTGGTGCAGTTCCAAAATTCACAGTTTCTCTTGGGGCCCACCCTAACTCAGAATCATACAGGTAAGGGAATTCTGAGGGACAGAAGACTAGCTGAGGTGACTGACAGAGCACAAAACGGCATGCAGGAAGTGGTTCAAATAAGTACTTTGATTTATGAGTATGGACTTCAGCACAGCTCTCTGCTTAGACATATAAATGTGAAAGTCCTTAGCAGAGACATAGCTTGTAAAGTAAAAAGTCTGGTTGTGATCACCTAGAGCTGGACTCAGGAAGAAAAATAACAATCTGGGTGATATTCCAATGTTGAGAATCAGGGAGCTGTACGGAATTAGTAAAGACTCAAAATGATAACTGAATGGGTTACAACAGAACCACAGTTTTCAGAAAGAAGAATGTGCTTTAAGGAATAAAGAGAAAAAGCAACCTCTGCTTCTGATGGGTTGAATCACATGAGGCTGGGACAACAGCATGGCTGGGTGACATGCAGGTCACCCCACCCTGGCAGGGGCTCTTTCTGCCTAAGCTAAACCTTACTGAATTGGGTTCAAGAGGAAATATAATAGAATCAGGGTGCCTTATCAACTATTTTGAAGAATTTTACTGTAAAACAGAACAGAGAAATGGAACAGCAGAGAGAGAGAGATGGAACCAGAGTTTTGCCTGCATGTCTGTTTTACGATTGGATAAATTTCATTAGTTGACAGCATTATTTGTAGGCTGATGAGAATATACCAATAGATAGAAAAACATAGATGAAGTGGCTGAGATCAAGGCAGTATTAATGACCTGTTCTAAAGGGATATTTTTCTAGAAAACAACACTTATATAAAACAAAGTGAATTTAGCCTACGTCAGTGTTATTTCCAATTCTGGGCCTACCAGGGAAAGAGTAGAAGAGACAAACAGAATGCAAGAGAATGCAAAGAAGAGAAATAGAATACAGACACACTGAAAGAGACAGAGAGAAAAAGACACAGAGAAACACACACACACACGCTGGAAAACCTTGTTCCAAAAGGAACATATGGAAGAATAAGGCTATCTTTACTTTGCTGACTAAGGTCCGTCTAGTCAAGGCTATGGTTTTTCCATTGGTCATGTATGGATGTGAGAAGTGGACTGTGAAGAAAGCTGAGTGCTGAAGAATTGATGCTTTTGAAGTGTGGTGTTGGAGAAGACTCTTGAGAGTCCCTTGGACTGCAAGGAGATCCAACCAGTCCATTCTGAAGGAGATCAGCCCTGGGATTTCTTTGGAGGGAATGAGGCTAAAGCTGAAACTCCAGTACTTTGGCCACCTCATGCGAAGAGTTGACTCATTGGAAAAGACCTTGATGCTGGGAGGGACTGGGGGCAGGAGGAGAAGGGGACGACAGAGGATGAGATGGCTGGATGGCATCACGGACTCAATGGACATGGGTTTGGGTGGATTCAGGGAGTTGGTGATGGACAGGAGGCCTGGCGTGCTGAGATTCATGGGGTTGCAAAGAGTCGGACACGACTGAGCGACTGAACTGAACTGAACTGATGGAGGAAGAGCTAACTGAAAAGAAAAGCGTCCCAGAGGTGGTGGTGGTTTAGTCACTAAGTCGTGTTCAACGCTTGTGATCCCGTGGACTGGAGCCTGCCATGCTGCTCTGTCCATGGGATTCTCCGTTCATCCAGGCAAGAATACTGGAGTGGGTTGCCATTTCCTTCTCCAGATCTTGCTGACTCAGGGATTGAACCTGGATCTCCTGCATTGCAGGCAGATGCTTTACCGACTGTGCTAGGCCTGAAGCATGGCAAGGAACATGTGACCCCGCATGCCCAGAACAGAAAGCAACCAAGAAAAGGAAGCTGAAAGGTGATGGTGAAGGAACAGCTGGTGAACAGCAAGGCATCTCCTATGAGCACCTCCCCCGACAAGTGCACTACCACTCAGGAGAAACTATGTCCAGCATCGGACCAGCTACATCCCAGTCCCGATTCCATCAAGTTGTTTTCCTTTTTATATTTTCTTTTCCTGGAGAAGGAAATGGCAACCCACTCTAGCATTCTTGCCTGGAGAATCCCATGGATTTTCTTTTCCATGCCAAGGTTGGACCTTCCATCACCTTTCCCCTAGACTCTGGCGCTAAAATATTAAATTCTGTTCCCTGTCTCCCTCCACTGCTCTCATGATTCCCCAAGTCTGCTCTTTGAAACCTAGTTCTTATTTTGCCATCGCTCAGCTAAAATCTTGATGGAGATCCTTCTTTTGCTACAGCAAGGTGGACACATTCTCCTGAAGGGCCAAAGAATAAGTGTCTGAGGCATGTGAGACACAGGGGCTTTGTCACTGGTGTTCAGCTCTCATGCTGCCATGCAACAGCAGTGTAGACAGTACACACAAGAATACGGTCTGTTCCAATAAAATTCCAATTCCAAACCAGGAGGCCAACTCACAGACCATAGTGAGTAGACCCTACCCTGTAAATAACATAATTTATGATGACGCTATCATAGGTATCTATTCACACTCACCATTTTACTCCATAATCAAAGAACTTGCAACATTGGTGAAAATGCAATAATGCAATCTATGCCAGACTCCCACCTGGGTCCAAAAACATGCTACCTGCTACATGAACTACTGAGATCAGCTTTTTGTCCCACAACCATATGAGTACATAGTGATAAAATAATAGCAATACTCAGCATGAACATTTACAAACACTCATATATTCTCAGGGTATGGTGCTACTGCTAAGTGGCTTCAGGCGTGTCCGACTCTGTGCGACTCCATAGCCCCCCCCCCCCCACCGCTCAAAGCTGTTTCAATATATAAATATAATATACTTGATGAGAAATAGTGATCCTTGATACAGAGAATTCACAATCAAGAGTAGTAATTAATTAATTACTTCAGTTGTATATTGAATTCTGTGTGTATTGTGTGTGTATGCATCTTGTGGCTAGAAACAGAATAGTCATTAAGGAAAGTGAGGATTTTGTAACTACAGAAATTCAAGTTACTATCATAGGTCTGCTGCTGCTGCTAAGTTGCTTTAGTCGTGTCTGACTCTGTGCGACCTCATAGACAGCAGCCCACCAAGCTCTTCCATCCCTGGGATTCTCCAGGCAAGAACACTGGAGTGGGTTGCCATTTCCTTCTCCAATGCATGAAAGTGAAAGTGAAAGTGAAGTTGCTCAGTCGTGTCCAACTCTTAGCGACCCCTGGACTGCAGCCCACCAGGCTCCTCCATCCATGGGATTTTCCAGGCAAAAGTACTGGAGTGGGGTGCCATCGCTTTCTCCAATCATAGGTCTAGCCGTCCAATTATCCATGATTTTGGGTAAGTTAATGATGATTTGATTTTCTATTCTCTGAACTGCTGTGGTTTTAAATATTATATGAATTAATTCATATAATTTACTTACATAGATTTTTGTTAGTAGCCTAATGTAAATTGTATTAAAATGCAAAAATCACAATATAGATATTCTATAGGTATAATGTACACATGCAATAAGTGCTTATTTCACTTAATAAAACTGAATTTAAATCTTCTATCAGTGCCCTTAGTGATGCGATAGTTATACTGTGATTAGTAATGCTGCAGTCCTTTAAATGTCTTTTTGAATATCCAGTGACTAATCTCTTGTCTTCGAAACCTCTAAACCTTCTCTCTGAGCCTGCTGTTCCACTCACCAGACTAACTGACACGAGCTGCCAAAACATGCAAGCGCCACAACAGTGACTTTAAACAGCCAGTGAGATGCCTGCACAGCCCTCCTCCAGTCAGGGTCTGGAACACAGGGCGCCCCGTTTGCAACCCTGTCATCACCAGATCTTTCACTTTCAATCACATGCACAGAAGAGAGTGTGTGGAAGGAGCACACAGCTACTAACTACATTCAACTGGATGTAACACATCATTTCCCCTTACATACCCCAAACTCAGTTACACGCCAACACAATTACTGCTATAGGGAATGGGAAATGAAGTCTTCCTGTGTGCCCAGAAAGAGAGTAAACAAGGTTTAGAATTTTCTTCTCAATATGATGCTTGAGAATAGAATTTCTAAAAGCAGGAAAAATCCATTACAACTAATAGCTGCAAACACAGTAAAATATGTGAAATTTTGGAAAGTCTTGTAATCTTGAAGATAATTTAATTTCTACGGGCAAACGTTTTATTACAAATACTTCCTCAAGGGGGGGAAAAACAAGAAAAAATGGGTAAAAGTTTTTCCTTAAAACTTACAATGTGGAACTAATACAAATAAAAAATGATTCTCCTTTATTAGGTAAATTGGGATAGATTTCAATGAAAGGTCCAATGAGTCACTTATAGGTCTTTCTGTGTATTCTTTTCTTTAAATATGCTTTAATAAGTTCCTCATCTCACACATCTGTGCTATATTTCTGATAATGATGGACTGCCACTGCCCAGTGCCCACAGAGTTTGAGGTTATTAGCCCTTAGCCAATGAGACAGTACACATGGGAAGCTGGTTCTGTGGTCTTTCTTGCATCTTGAGAACATGATCTTTGATATAACCTTCCTTGCAACATTAATTCAAGGAGTCATTACAAGTATACAGGGTTCAAGTCAAATGCCATGTGCATGCGTGTGTGTATGCCCTGTCACTTCGGTCATATCCGATTCTATGTAAGCCTATGGACTGTAGCTGGCCATGGCATTCTCCAGGCAAGGATGCTGAAGAGGGTTGCCATACCTTCCTCTAGGGGATCTTCCCAACCCAGGGATCAAAGCTGTATGTCTTACATCTCCTGCATTGGCAGGCAGGTTCTTTACCACTAGCACCACTTTGGGAAAGATATCCTGACATCCAATTTGGACCCTACTGTAAAGATCAGGTTTATGTAATCATCTCTAATCAATGCATACAGCTTCCCCAAAGAATGGGAACTAACCTATTCCTGAGAGGACATAGTTAGCAAGGAACAAAAGGGCTTTGAGCCAGTGGCTTCCTGAGCTGAGGATGTTCATACCCATTCAGTATCATCTTTCATGGCCCTTTACATGCTAAGCAGAGAATGATAGTGGGCTTCCCTGGTAACTCAGAAGGTAAAGAGTCTGCCTGCACTGCAGGAAACAGGGTTTCAATCCCTGGGTCAGGAAGATCACCTGGAGAAGGGGGTGGAAATCCACTCCAGTATTCTTGCCTGGAGAATTCCAAGGACAGAGGAGCCTGGAGGGGTACAGTCTATGGGGTGGCAAAAATTTGGACACGACTGAGTGGCAAACACACACAGAAAATAAAATGACAGCATTTGCAAACAACTTGAGAGTCAAAAGGGCTTTTCTATGTTGTTGCTGAACATGGTGATTTGCCTAGCATGTATGTTTTTACTTTTTTTTTTCCCCCTAAAGTCTAAATAAGCATGGAGCTGGATAAAGTCTGCTATGTTATGCAACTTTGAATTCCGTATCACTGTCCCTAGTGAGCAGAGCAAATAATGAACATGTTGTATGAGCATACAAGACATACACACACACACACACACACACAATAAACATGAGACAAATAGTATGTTATACAGTTTGTGCACGTTCAGTAGCTTCAGTTGTGCCCTACTCTTTGCAATCCTGTGGACTATAGCCCACCAAACTCTAATTTCCATGTGCTTCTCCGAGCAAGAACACTGGAGTGGGTTGCCAAACCCTCCTCCAAGGGATCTTCCCAACCCAGGGACTGAACCCCGTTCCCCTGCATTGCAGGCGGATTCTTTAACGCTGAGCCAGGGAGAAAGCCCGGGTAACATAGTACTAAGTGCTGAAAAGAACAACTAAAGCTGGGAATGGGAATATGGAAACACCAGTGTGCTGAACCTTTAGAGAGGTAAAAAGGAAAAGCCTCACTCCAGAAGAAAGACCTGGAAATAATGGGAGTAAAAACCATGGCGGGGTGGGAGTGGGGAGATTCCATTCTGGAAACAGCAACTGGAATACGAAAGCCTTTGGGAGCCTGAATGTATCTGCTCTCTTGCTTTTGCTCTTATGCTGTTTTTTTTTTTTTTTTTTTTTCCCCTGCTCCAACTGAGTCAGCAGTTAAGTCCTCAAGCCACTGAAAGTAAAGAATTTTTTCCTGTTCTTTTTTGCTTTGTTAGTTTAAGAAACATCATGGAGAGTCAGAAATACCCTTCACTTTTTTGAGCTTTCTAATTTCACACTATACATATGTCCTAGTTATTCAGTTCAGAAGATACAATACATGGTCATGCCTAAACAGTGAAAGCTTTCATGTTACTTTCAAAGCACTCTTGCAGATAATGTTCACCAATCACCCTTCTCTAAAACAATTACTTCACTTCAAAAGTAGCATCAAACTCATCCACACAGATCAGTAACATTTTTAGCCTCTTTTAGCCCACCTGTTATCCATCAACTAATAAAATTTAAAATATGCTGGTGCATCTGAGGGAAAGTATTGACTCTAGAGACATTGTACCCAAGAGACAAAGGACAATTGAGTTAGAGAGTTAGATTCTTAGTTATTTGTATGTTCAAGATATTGGCATCACATAAGCAAGTCCTTAGAGCACTTTTTCCCTTGCTCCCCACCCTCCTTAGTCATCTATCTAATCAAGCCAAAGAAAAAGACAAAGGTGATTCATTGACTAACAGAACACTTCATTAAGAATAATTTAATTTCATTTATCTTTGATTGGCCAACTTTTCATTTGTTCTGATACTTTGCTGTTGGACACTATATAAGCTTCCTACTGCTGGTCTAACAAATTGCCACAAACAGCATTTTGGAACAACATGAAATTATCATCTTATCATTCTGAAGATCAGAAGTCTAAAGTGAATTTCAGCATGCTTAAATCCACGTGTTTTCAGAGCTGCCTTCCTTTCTGGAGGTTCTCGGGTAGAATCTGTTTTCTTGCTTTTTCCTCTTTCCAGTGGATGGCTGCATTCCCTGGCTCATGACCCCATTTCGCTGTCTTCAAAGCTAACGAGACTTTTAGGATGAATCTTTTCTGCAGCCGTTTCTACAGTTCTCTCGCTTCTGCCTTTCTGGTGCCTTTAGACAGACCCGTGATTACAGAGAACCCACCTGAGCAACCCAGTACATGCACTTTATCAGTTGATTAACAATCTTAATTTCACCTCTAACCTTAATTCCCCTTTGTCCTGTAAGGTAGCACAGTCAGCCACAGGTGCTAGGGTTTAGAATGTAGATATTTCTTGGGGTCCATTCTTCTGCCTACTACTGACACCTTGATTCAAATAGTACTTACTAAAATAAAATAAAAAGCTCATAGGTCTATGCATTTGCTGTAAAAGGCTAAGGTCTATTTTCTTACAGATTTCTCATAGTCAACCTATACTTAGTGTTACTTATCTAATATTTTCCTCCTTCCTAAGGCAGGGCCTTATGACCCTCATACAGGCATTCCACAAAAGCACATATAATTATATCAGCAGACTTCTTTCCTTCAAAGAGACTGTCTACTTTTCAGTAGCAAAAAAGCTGGCGCTAACTAGATTGCTTGACCAAGACACCTAGGTGCTGAGCCCATGGGTTGGCTCCCACTTAATCAACATATCAAATCTTAGCATGCATAATATAGCATGATCACATTAAAACTTATTAAAAAGAAACCCTGGGAATTCATTTCTTTTACTCCTCACAATCTGTATATTTTTTTCCTGGAATGCTAGGACATAATGACTATTTTTATTGGCCCTCAGTATAGCCCCTTCAACAATGACACTTAAGAATAAGTGAAAATTTTAGCGGAGCTAAAGAAAGCAAAGCATATTAAATTATGTAGACTTCCTAGGAATGTAAAAACAAGTAAGCCTTACATGAGTTTGGATTTTGCAGTTTCATTATCTGTACCACAAAAGATATGTTAAGGAAACTGAGGGTGCTTTGAAGATGCTCTCATTTTGGTTTCTTAAGCACAAGTCATTTTGGTTTATTTGTCTCATCCTTATGCTGATCTAATGCCTATGACATTTGACTGAAAATAGAGCAGTCTTTATAGGGTAAAGGCAGAAGATAGAAATCAATATCTGTCTGAAATGTAAATCATCAAAGAGATTCTGTACAAATGATAAGAAGGAGAAAGTGAAGGACTTAGTTATTTCTAATCATCTGTTTTAAATAAACAGTTATTTGTGTTGCAACTTGAAAACCTGACTTTCAAAATTTCGAGATCAGATGACAGCATGACATCTGGGTAAATGCTACTGAGTTTCCAACTACTGAATAATTTTAAATTACTTAAAATCATTTTGCTTAACATATCATAAAGCATATCTCCAGATTTATTTCAAATTACTCAGCAGATATTACTCCACGTGAACTTCTCAAAAAATTCCATCAAGTGGTTTTTGTGAACCAGATAAAACAAAATGTATTACTTTGTAGTGTTCCTCTTTGTCAAAAATAGCATTTATATTAATTGCTTTTTTTTTTTTACGAATTTCAACTCAGAGGCCTCATGAATATAAATATTTTATAGATAAAACTAAAACAGCTTAAAAGCATTTAAAGGTACAGAATGGAGTAGGTCAGTTGACATTAGGAACATTTTCTCCGGATTCCTAAATAATATCTAGAACGCTGCCTTTTTTTTTTTTTTTAGTCTTTTTAAATTTTTTTAATATAAATTTATTTCTTTTAATTGGAGGCTAATTACTTTACAATATTGTATTGGTTTTGCCATCCTTTAAAGCTATGGTTGCACCTTGAATTGTTGTCAGTGATCCATTCAGCATTCATTTATGCCCTCCCTGAGGAGATACTGAAAAAAATAAGAGTACCTAGTTTTCAAAGTTCAGAATTCTGTGAGGAAAGAAAGAAATGGAAACAAAACATTAGATAAGAATATTGCATATAGTAGAGTGAAAGCGGACACACAGATATGAGGCAAATCAGAAGAGCAGCAAATGGTAACATTTTAGGTCTACACCACTCAAAACTTACCAAAGTACTATGGGAATTTCTTTTTCCTAGCCCAAGGCAATGGCAACCCACTCCAGTACTCTTGTCTGGAAAATCCCATGGGAGAAGCCTGGTAGGCCACAGTCAATGGGATTGCTTAGAGTCAGACATGACTGAGCGGCTTCGCTTTCACTTTTCACTTTCATGCATTGGAGAAGGAAATGGCAACCTACTCCGGTGTTCTTGCCTGGAGAATCCCAGGGATGGGGAACCTGGTCAGCTGCCGTCCTTGGGGTTGCACAGAGTCGGACACGACTGAAGTGACTTAGCAGCAGCAGCAGCCCTCAAAAGGGTTTTTCAAGTGGGGCTAGTGGTAAAGAATCTGCCTGCCAGTGCAGGAGACTTTAGAGATTCAGGTTTGATCCCTGGTTCGGGAAGATCCTGTGGAGGAGGGCATGACAGCACACTCCAGTATTCTTACCTGGAGAATCCCATGGACAGAGGAGCCTGGCGGTTACAGTCCATAGGGTCGCAAAGAGTCAGACATGATTCAGCGACTGAGCATGCCGCCACTCCTCAAAAAAAGCCTAAGCAGCACAGGGCCTAAAGGTATTAATAGTGAACACGTCTTTAGTTTATGTTAATTGAATTAGATAAATTCCAGCTGATCACACTGAGTGCTGTAATACAGAGTCATTCCAAAATTATTTTTATCACATAATACAATAAAAATCTTGACAAGCAAACTGAGTACCTTTTTAAAAACTTTCATAAAGTGTAGTTTTGCATAGGTAAATTGACCATGAGAATGTAAATTAGCATGAACCTCAGGCAGGTAGAAAAGGAAAGCAGATCGACAAGAAATGCAGTAAACAACATTTTAGCCTCCTTTTACTTGACTTTACAGAATGGGCATTTGTGAAGAAAATCACAGAGCATCAAATAGCAGGTAAAAAAATGTGTGTTTTTAATGTGACAGTAATATCAGGGTCAAAGAAGAAAAAGACTGGTTGTTAATTGTAATTATAAAAGCTGAAAATGACAAATTTGAAAAATCAGTAGTTTTTTCTTTGAGCCTTAGACTTCTATATCTGAGGAGACTACAGGTTTAAGCATGGTTTCTGGGGGAATATTGTGCACCTTTTAAAATGCTTTTATTTATTTATTTTTTGCTCTTTATTTTTATTTATTTATTTTTTTACTTTACAGTACTGTATTGGTTTTGCCATACATTGATATGAATCCACCATGGGTGTACATGAGTTCCCAATCCTGAAGCCCCTTCCCACCACCCTCCCCATATCATCTCTCTGGGTCATCCCAGTGCACCAACCCCAAGCATCCTGTATCCTATATCGAACCTGGACTGGCGATTCATTTCTTACATGATAGTATACATGTTTCAATGCCATTCTCCCAAATCATCCCACCCTCTCCCTCTCCCACAGAGTCTAAAAGTCTGTTCTATACATCTGCGTCTCATTTGCTGTCTCACATACAGGATTATCATTACCATCTTTCTAAATTCCATATATATGTGTTGTTGCTGCTGCTGCTGCTAAGTCGCTTCCATCGTGTCTGACTCTGTGCGACCCCATAGATGGCAGCCCACCAGGCTCCCCATCCCTGGGATTCTCCAGGCAAGAACACTGGAGTGGGTTACCATTTCCTTCTCTTTCATATATGCGTTAGTATACTGTATTGGTGTTTTTCTTTCTGGCTTACTTCACTCTGTATAATCAGCTCCAGTTTCATCCACCTCATTTTAACTGATTCAAATGTATTCTTTTTAATGGCTGAGTAATACTCTGTTGTGTATATGTACCACAGCTTTCTTATCCATTCATCTGCTGATGGACATCTAGGTTGCTTCCATGTCCTGGCTATTATAAATAGTGCTGTGATGATAATTGCCTTACAATGTAGTGTTAGTTTCTGTCGTACAACAAAGTGAATCAGCTTAAGTGTGCTCAGTTGTGTCTGACATTTGTGACCCCAAGAACTGTAGCCTGTCAGATTCCTTCCTCAGTGAAATTCTCCAGGCAAGAATATTGGAGAGGATAGCCATCCCCTTTGGAGAAGGCGATGGCAACCCATTCCAGCGTTCTTCCAGGGATGGGAGAGCTTGGTGGGCTGCCACCTATGGGGTCACACAGAGTCGGACACGACTGAAGAGACTTAGCAGCAGCAGCTATTCCCTTCTCCATGGTATATTCCTGACCCAGGGATTGAACCTGGGTCTCCTGCATTGCGGCTTCCCTGGTGGCTCAGACGGTAAAGCCTCTGCCTGCAGTGCGGGAGACCTGAGTTGGATCCCTGCGTCGAGAACCCTGGAGAAGGAAATGGCAACCCACTCTAGTACTCTTGCCTGGAAAATCCCATGGACAGCAGAGCCTGGTAGGCTACAGTGCATGGGGTCACAAAGAGTCGGATACGACTGAGTGACTTCACTTCACTCCTGCATTGCAGGCAGATCCTTTGCCACTTGAGCCACCAGGGAAGCCCAAATCAGCCATACATATATCTCCTCCCCATACATGTATCTCCTCCCACTTGAGCCTCCCCCCCCCCACTCATCCACGTTGCATCCCTCTAGGTGGTCACGGAGCACTGAGCTGAGCTCCCTGTGCTGCACAGCAGCTCCCCACTGGCTATCTATTTTAGACTTGGTAGTGTGTGTATGTGTGTAAGGGCACTTTCCACATTTCGCTGCAGAGCCATTACGTGCAGATGTGCAGGTTGTGCACCACACAACCCTAGAGGCTTGATTCACACTGCATCGTTCACATCATCGAATCGTTTTCTAGAAGACAGCGGTAAAGTTTCATATTCTAACCCACCACCATATTTCAACGGATGGAAGTAGTGTCTCGAAAAAGTCTCTTTCTGTTTTGCGCATAGGCCCTTGGGTTACTCTTCAAAGGAATCTCATAGTATTCAATAAATGCTAGGGGAAACTTTTTCTTTTATTATCTTCGCTTTGATGTCAAAGAGATAAAAATCTGGAAAACAGATTAGAAAACAGTTCAGCCTTGACTAGCACATATATTGGAAAGTGTGCCTTAGCACCAAAGAAAAAGTAGACATTGAAGTTCCTCCAGCTTTTAATGTGGCATTCAAAGAAGAAGAATCGGGGGACATGTTATTATTATTTTTTAAATAAAGGTGGAAAATATACGTATTGGACAAAAATAGAACAATACATGGTTTTAAGTTCCATAAAATTCTATTGTTGAAAATTCTCAAAAAATATAGAGAGATTGTATTTAAACAAATAACCTATGGTTATATGGATAGATATCTCTCTCTATATATATATGTTTATGTTATATATATATATATGTGTGTGATGTACTGTATAATATAACCACTTGAATGATTCAAAACTATACAGATTATTTGGTATATTTTAGACCTGGTAAAGTTTAACGACAAAGAAATCTTTAATAAACCACTATGGCTGATATTATGTTGCCTTAGAACTTTTTTTTCCTTCCAAAATTCACCTGTCCATATCCTATGGAAGAGATAATATGTGGAATTTATTTTGGAAAGCACTGTTTTCTTGATATTCTACACATAAGTAGATTAAGAGATATCTTGACGCTTTTTCCCCATTATATTGGCCACATTTATATTTTTTAAGAGTTATGACTAAAAATGTAAGGAATAAGTAAAAAGAAATTTGACTGGAGAGATGGAAAGAAGCCTGTGTTTTTAGCGTCCTGGACCCTTAGCCATTTTTTTCTTTAGATGCTATGCTAAAGAAGTTCCATTTAATTAACTGACATTGCTGACCTGAATTAATGACGAGATCCCCAGCACCTGTCTCCAGCTTTCTCCAGGGAGCCAGTTGAATGGATAAGGCAGATTGAGACAGTCTCACTGGGACAGTTGAATCCAGAAGATAGCATAGAGGCTAATTTCTGCTATAATACCTCATTAGTCATCTGTTGAACATCAGTTACTGAGTTGGGAATATTGCTCCAGTAATGGGTAAAAATACCCTTCCTTTGAATAAATCTGTTTTAATGTGTATGATTTAAGATCTTCTTTAACAAGAACACAAGATTTCAGATACTTCAGTCATGTCTAGTAGCAATGAAATAAAAGTGAAGGTCAGAGTGCTCTCAGAAATTGCACTGGGCAAAAAATTTACTAAAAGAAAATTAGTATCCTTAAGTCTTATTTCCAGACTATTAACATGACAAAACCAAGACTCTGACACTGCTTTTCTTTTTATCCTGTAAAATTAATTAATTCTTTGATAAGTGTGGACATACTTCCTTTCACAGTCACCTAATTCTTACATAGCCCAAAGAACTAATTCTTTACTCTCTTGGCAGTACTGAAAATTACCAAATATCCAAACAAAAATACCTTTATTGTATTCTGTAAGCAAAATTAATTCTTAACTGCATCTCAAATTTAAGGATGGAACAATGAGAGATACTGATCATTTATGTTCTTTAGAGCTTCCCTAGGAATAGCTCATGGCATGTATTTCCACAATTAGTGGCATTTAATTTCCCTGAAAAGTAGAGCTTATGAGCATAGCTTGAGCTGCAAGTGAAAAATAAGTAATTAGGAGTGAAATTTTAAGAGCCTATGTAGATTTCTGTGTTTGAAGATTACTTGCCTTTACTAAGCAAGTTTTTCAAACTTTCACAACTGTTAAACTGTCCAAAAATAACTCTTCCATTTGATAATTCCATAGGAGACAAGAGAGTGTTAAAAAGTTAATAAAATATCAGGGAACATGTAAACTTTAATAGGGTATTATTTGCTGTTGTCCTTGTTCAGTCAGTAAGTCATGTCCTATTCTTTGCCACCCATGGACTGCAGCATGACAGGCTCCCTTGTCCTTCACTATGTCCTGGAATTTGTTGAAATTCATGTCCATTGAGTCAGTGATGTTATTTAACCATCTCATCCTCTGCTGCCCCCTTCTCCTTTTGCTTCAGTCTTTTCCTATGAGCTGACCATATGAGGTGGCCAAAGTACTGGAGCTTCAGTTTCAGCATCAGTCCTTCCAGTGAATATTGAGAGTTGCTTTCCTTTTGGATTGACTGGTTTGATTTCCTTGTAGTCCAAGGGACTCTCAGGAGTCTTCTCCAGCACCACAATTTGAAAACATCAATTCTTTGGCACTTAGCCTTCTTTATGGTCTAACTCTCATATCTGTATATGACTACTAGAGAAACCATAGCTTTGACTGTACTTCACTGGCAAAGTGATAGCTCTGCTTTTTAATATCCTGCCTAGGTTTGTCACAGCTTTTCTTTCAAGAAGCAAGAGTCTTTTATTTTCATGGCTGCAGCCCCCACCCACAGTGATTTTGAATTTCAAGAAAATAAAATCTGTCTTTGTTTCCAACTTTTCCCCTTCTATTATCCATGAAGTGGTGGGACCAGATGCCCTGATCTTAGTTTTTTAAATGTTGACTGTCAAGCCAACTTTTTCACTCTCCTTTTTCACCCTCATCAAGAGTCTCTTTGCTTCTTCTTCACTTTCTTCTGTTAGAGAGATATCATCTGCATATATGAGGTTGTTGATATTTCTCCTGGCAATCTTGATTCTAGCTTGTGATTCATCCAGCCTGGCATTTCACATGATATATTCTGCATAGAAGTTAAATAAGCAGGGTGACAATATACAGCTTTGTCATATTCCTTTCACAATTTTGAACCAGTCAGTTGTTCCATGTCTCGTTCTAACTGTTGCTTCTTGATCTATATACCGATTTCTCAGGAGACAGTTAAGGTGGTCTGATATTCACATCTCTTTAAGAACTTTCCACAGTTTGTTGTTATCCAGAAAGTCAAAGACTATCTGGATAACAGATAACAGAATCAGAAATAGATGTTTTTCTGGAATTCTCTTGCTTTCTCTATTGCCCATTAAATTTTGGTAATTTGATCTCTGATTCCTATGCTTTTTAAAACCCAGCTTATACATTTGGAAATTTTCAGCATACTGCTGAAGGCTAGCTTGAAGGATTTTGAGTATAACATTACTAGCTTATGAAATGAGATCAACTATATGGTAGTTTGAACATTCTTTGACATTGCCCTTCTTTGGGATTGTAATGAAAACTGACCTTTTGCAGTATAATTTACAGAATTTTAAGTATTAGGGTAAATAAATAATGTATATCAAAATTCCTTATATTGAGATGGCAATATTCAATTATTTTTTAACAAAAATATTAATTTATGGGTCTCCCTAGTAGCTCAGTGGATAAAGAATCTGCCTGTGATGTAAGAAACCCAGGTTTGATTCCTGGGTCTGGAAGATCCCCTGGAGAAGGAAATGGCAACCCACTCCAGTATTCTTGCCTGGATGAGTGGAGAATCCCATGGACAGAGAAGCCTGGCAGGCTACAGTCCATGGGATCTCAAGAGTCAGACATGACTTAGCAACTAAACCACCACACCACTACTAGCAATATGGTAGATAGAAATTATAACAAATTGTTCCTTACTAAAATAACTAGAGTCTACATATAATTTAGTTTACATCATGTTGCTGGGTGCTTATTGATGGAAAAATCATTTTAAGACCCTCTTCTCCCTCCTCACATAAAATAAGACATAGAGAAGGTTATGCACTAAAAATAAAGCAATAAGAACAGAAGTTTCTGTCAATGTCAGTTTCTCCTGAAGACCTGTCCAGTACCAATCTGTTACCTGATTATTGCAGACAAAGTGGAGCAGACCTAAAACTGAAATTTCAAGATTAATTTGTAAACCTGAGAGAGGCCATATACTTTATTGTTCCCTGCAGAAGAAAATGTAAATATACTCCATGAGAAAGCTTTTCTAAGGTGAACAGTCAAAACTCCCATTGATGAAAATAATCACCAAACAACCAAGGAAAAATTCAACATTATTGAGACTAAGCAAAAGCAAACAATAGTAAACCCTTACCCTCATGAATGGAGAAGGAAATGGCAACCCACTCCAGTATTCTTGCCTGGAAAATCCCATGGGCAGAGGAGTGTGGCAGGCTTACAGTCCATGGTGTCACAAAGAGTCAGACATGACTGAGCGACTTCACAATCCTTATGAAATACATATTTGAGATGTAAGCTATAGAATATAAAACAATTATATATGAAATGCTTAAAGAATTACAAATAGAAGTACATGATATGATTAAGCATATAAGGCAAATTTGGAAAAAAAAATCCAAATGGAAATGGTGAAAATTGAATACTACCTTGAGCAAAGGGGTGTCAGTGAATAAATTGAATAGCAGATTAGACATAGCTGAAGAGAGAATAAATTACAGGAAGGTAGAGCAGAAGTGGCCCAGAAAGTAGTACAAAGAAACATGTAGATGGAAAATAGAAGACGTTATAGAGATGTGAAGTTCTAATGTATTTCAAATCCTGAAAGATGATGCTGGGAAAGTGCTGCACTCAATATGCCAGCAAATTTGGAGGACTCAGCAGTGGCCACAGGACTGGAAAAGGTCAGTTTTCATTCCAATCCCAAAGAAATGCAATGCCAAAGAATGCTCAAGCTACCGCACAGTTGCACTCATCTCACACGCTAGTAAAGTAATGCTCAAAATTCTCCAAGCCAGGCTTCACAAAACATGAACCGTGAACTTCCAGATGTTCAAGCTGGTTTTAGAAAAGGCAAAGGAACGAGAGATCAAATTGCCTACATCCACTGGATCATGGAAAATGCAAGAGAGTTCCAGAAAATCATCTATTCCTGCTTTATTGACTATGTCAAAGCCTTTGACGATGGGAATACCAGACCACTTGACCTGCCTCCTGAGAAACTTGTATGCAGGTCAGGAAGCAACAGTTAGAATTGGACATGGAACAACAGACTGGTTCCCAACAGGAAAAGGAGTACCTCAAGGCTGTATATTGTCACCCTGCTTATTTAACTTATATGCAAAATACATCATGAGAAACACTGGGCTGGAAGAAGCACAAGCTGGAATCAAGATTGCTGGGAGGAATATCAGTAACCTCAGATATGCAGATGACACCACCCTGATGGCAGAAAGTGAAGAGGAACAAAAGAGCCTCTTGATGAAAGTGAAAGAGGAAAGTGAAAAAGTTGTCTTCAAGCTCAACATTCAGAAAATGAAGATCATGGCATCCGGTCCCAACACTTCATGGGAAATAGATGGGGAAATAGTGGAAACAGTGTCAGACTTTATTTTTCTGGGCTCCCAAATCACTACAGATGGTGATTGCAGTCACGAAACTAAAAGACACTTACTCCTTGGAAGGAAAGTTATGAGCAACCTAGATAGCATATTCAAAAGAAGAGATATTACTTTGTCAACAAAGGTCCGTCTAATCAAGGCTATGGTTTTTCCAGTGATCATGTATGGCTGTGAGAGTTGTACTGTAAATAAAGTTGAGCACTGAAGAACTGATGCTTTTGAACTGTGGTGTTGGAGAAGACTCTTGAGAGTCCCTTGGACTGCAAGGAGATCCAACCAGTCCATCCTAAAGGAGTATCAGTCCTGAGTGTTCACTGGAAGGACTGATGCTAAAGCTGAAACTCCAATACTTTGGCCACATCATGTGAAGAGTTGATTCACTGGAAAAGACCCTGATGCTGGGAGGGATTGGGGGCAGGAGGAGAAGGGGATGACAGAGGATGAGGTGGCTGGATGGCATCACCGACTCGATGGACATGAGTTTGTGTAAACCCTGAGAGTTGATGATGGACAGAGAGGCCTGGTGTGCTGCAATTCATGGAGTCACGAAGAGTTGGACATGACTGAGCGACTGAACTGAATGTATATCTAATTGGGACACCAAAAGCAGAGAGTAGAGTAAATAAAGAAGAGGCAAATTTGAAGAGAAGATAGCAGAAGATTTCATAGAATTTGTGAAAGATAAGAAGCCATAGATATTGAGGACAAGGTAGAACAAACAAAATTCACACTAGACAAAATTTAGTAAAAGTATACAAGGTCTATTTAGAGATAAAAGATAAGCTTTTATCTACTACTACTACTACTACTAAGTCACTTCAGTCGTGTCCTACTCTATGCGACCCCATAGACGGCAGCCGACCAGGCTCCCCAGTCCCTGGGATTCTCCAGGCAAGAACACTGGAGTGGGTTGCCATTTCCTTCTCCAATGCATGAAAGTGAAAAGTGAAAGTGAAGTCGCTCAGTCGTGTCTGACTCCTAGCGACTCCATGAACTGCAACCCACCAGGCTTCTCTGTCCATGGGATTTCCCAGGCAAGAGTACTGGAGTACGGTGCCATTGCCTTGTTTAAATAAAGAACAGACTTTTAAAAAGTAGTAGGGACTTTCTTTCCTGGTAATCCAGTGGTTAAGAATCTGCCTGCCTGGCACGGGTTTGGTCCATGGTTGGAGAAGATCCCACATGCTGTGGAGAATTAAGCCCATGCAGCAAAACTACTAAGCCTGCACTCTAGAGCCTGTGTGTTGCAACTACTGAGCCTGAAGGCTGAAACAACTAAAGCCGACACATTTAGAGGCTATGGTCTGCAACGAGAGAGGCCACTGCAATTAGAAGCATGTGTATCGCAATGAAGAGTATTCCCCTCTTTTTACAACTAGAGAAGCCTGACATGCAGCAATGAAGACACTGTGCAGCCAAAAATAAATTAATTAATTTAATTAAATAAAAATAGAAAGTAGTTAGTAGCCAGCAGAATAAAGGAATGAGTATAGTTATGAAAAATTCACTGTCAACTTAGAATTTCATGTCTAACAAAACTAACTTCAAAAAAGAGAAAATGAATAAATGTTCAAATAAACCGAACATTAAGACAACATTACCAACAACAGATTTAAGGAACTTCTAAAGGACACTTTTAAATACAAATAAAAGGATTTTAAGAAAAAGATCTGATATTCAAGATGAAATGGTGAGTAAAGGCGTAAATAGGTAATCTGTAAATTAAACATATAATAACTGCATACTATAATAGTAGTTTCTAATATATTGATTTACAACAACAGAAGACAGGTAAAAATAATGGACAAGATAGCATGTAAATTCAGAGGCAGAATGATGCTATTAAAGTGTTCTATGACATTAGAATTGTTTGAAAGGGGGTTTATAACAATATCTTTCAACTTTCTTGAGTTAAGTATAGTTGATAAAATCCAAGGTTAATTAATTATTAAAATAACAGTATATATTCAAAAGGAGTATATGCAAATAGGGCAGTTAAAATGAAAAGCAATTAAATTGAAGAGGCAATAAAAAGTTGTAGAAATCAGTGAAATAGAAATAAAAATATGACAAAGATGTTTATATATCTCATGAATTATAATTTACATATATATGCTAAAATTATATTTCAGGATAATTAAATAACTCTAGCTATTGAAAAGTTCTAGTATATAGAAGAATATCAAGCTAATTGTGTTGTGTGCTCAGTTGTGTCTGATCTTTGTGACTTCCTGCATTTCCTGCATTGGAAGGCAGATTCTTTACCACTGCACCATCTGGGAAGACCTTGCACTAAAAAGAGAATGGGATATACCTATAATGTCAAATTAACACTATAATACCACATAGATTATTTTTGGATTAAAAAAGGAAAGATGTAACTTTACCTAAAGAGATTAGTTTGTCATTACTCTCACTAGTCAGGCATCTAATGTTGGGACACACATATTATATGTCTCCTGATGTGATCTAATTCAAAATTTTAAACATAGGAAATGGCAAACTACTCCAGTATTCTTGCCTGGGAAATCCCATGGACAGAGGGGCCTGGTGGGCTACAGTCCATGGGGTCACAAAGAGTTGGACACAGCTGAGCAACTGAGCATGAATGATAAATTTCTATCAAAACTGACTTAATCTAATTAAGTTTTTTTTCTGTAACATCTAGGTCATAGGAAAGATGGCATGCTAGATATTTTGGTAAGAGTTGATATTACAGTTTTGAGTCTGAAATCTGTGAGGCAGACTAAAATAATAGGCTGGAAGTCAGGGAAGATTTCCATGTGAAGGTCTCAAGGCAGGATTTCTCATTAATGAAACCTCACTCTTTGCTGTTAAGGCCTTCAACTGATTGGACAAGTTATACTCACCTTATGAAGGATAATCAGCTTTACATAANGGTAAGAGTTGATATTACAGTTTTGAGTCTGAAATCTGTGAGGCAGACTAAAATAATAGGCTGGAAGTCAGGGAAGATTTCCATGTGAAGGTCTCAAGGCAGGATTTCTCATTAATGAAACCTCACTCTTTGCTGTTAAGGTCTTCAACTGATTGGACAAGTTATACTCACCTTATGAAGGATAATCAGCTTTACATAAAGTCACATATAAATGTGTGCCAACCTTAAAAAATGCCTTCACCAAGAATATACAACAGAGAAAAGGCAATCTCTTTAATGAGTGGTGCTGGGAAAACTGGTCAACCACTTGTAAAAGAATGAAACTAGAACACTTCTAACACTATACACAAAAATAAGCTCAAAATGAATTAAGAATCTAAATGTAAGACCAGAAACAATAAAACTCCTAGAGGAGAACATAGGCAAAANTCCCACCATCATGATTCCAGCCTGTGCTTCCTCCAGCTCAGCCTTTCACATGATGTAGTCTGCATAGAAGTTAAATAAGTGCAGTGACAATATACAGCCTTGATGTACTCTTTTCCCAATTTTACACCAGTCCATTGTTCCATGTCCAGTTCTAACTGTTGCTTCCTGACCTGCATTCAAGTTTCCCAGAAGGCAGGTCAGGTGGTCTGGTATTCCTATCTCTTTAAGAATTTACCTCAGTTTATTGTGCTCTACACAGTCAAAATCTTTAGCAATAGTCAGTGAAGCAGAAGTAGATTATTTTCTGGAATTCTCTAGCTTTTTCTATGATCCATTGAATGTTGGCAATTGGATCTCTTGTTCCTCTGCCTTTTCTAAATCCAGCTTATACATCTGGAAGTTCTTGGTTCACATACTAATTATTATTAGCTAATTTTTTTTAATACATGCCATGTACTTTGTACCATTTTTAATAAAAATTAGCTATCCTTTTTCAGTTTTACTGCAAATTTTCCTCCTATTTATGTTCTGTGTTGCTAAACCTTCTCTGATGATTCAGAAGATGAATTATGATAAAACCTGATGATGAGTGTCATATTAACTAAAATGTGATACATATTCTTTGTTTTAATGGATATTTCTATGATTATTAATGAGAATATCTTACACACTTATTTTTGTGTGTTTATATATGTTTTTATTTTAAATTAATTTTTTCTTTCCATGAGCTTATTTTTCAATACTAAATTTATATGATTTACAGCACATAGCTCTGTGTTAATGATATCGAAAAGTTGCCTGGTTTTTAATTAGCTTCCCATTCTCTTTGCTTTTATATATAGTCAAAAATTTTTGAGTGAAAACATGAGCATACTTTTTGCCACCAAATCCAGTTCTGTCTGTCTTTACTGTCACTTGGAAAGGCACTCTCTAACCTAAAGGTCCCCAACCTCCAGGATATAATGCAGTTGAATAATCCCAAAACCATCCTCCCACTAGTCTATAGAAAAATTTTCTTCCACAAAACCAGCCCCTGATGCCACAAAGGTTGGAGACCACTGCTGTAATCTATCCCAAGACACTTAAAGTCTTCTATATTTCCTTCTAGTGAGTTTATTATTTCTTTTTAAATATTTAAACCTTTATCTTCCTAAAAGTTTTTTAGTATATGTACCATATAAGTATGATAAATCATATTTGGTATAAATATGATTTAACTTTGTTTTTAAAATTGTCAATCATTGCTTTAATACCATATGAAAATCATATTTTCCAATGAATGAAAAAAACACATTTTCTTATAATAAAATCTTTAAATTGTATCTGATTTTGTACTTTAGAAATTGTTCCCTTGGCTCTATCTCTGCCTATGCTGGGCATGTTTTATTTGCATTCTGAAAATTGTTAGAATATGCCATTTTCTAATTTCTCTTTTCAGAATTTATTTGATGCTCTTTGTATATTTCAACTAAATCTTAAAGTTATCATACTATATTTCAGTAAAACTATGATTATTTTAACTAGTTTTGTAAATATTCATAGATTTACCTGAGATAAATTAATATTTTTATAAGGTTGTACC